>VDFB02000015.1:509072761-509105294 GCA_007258455.2 Sequoia sempervirens
TTTTAGAATCTACAAAAAAAATGTGACAAGACTTTAGTTTGCATCATCTTCAAATTCCTCACCGTTTAACCACTATAGGTGCCCAAATGTGAAGATTTAGTTAAAAAAAAAAATTAGTGTCAGTTTGGCCAAAAATTGTAAACAACTACTGTGGGACCACCATGTAAAGAATCAAATGTTTTCCTTCAATAGGTGGCACTAGGATAGGTGGTGAGAATAAATAGTCTTTGATCTGTTGGAATGTTGTTTAACACTTATCAGCCCATACAAAGGGGATATATTTGTGCAGGAGATATTGAAATGGTTGGAACTTGTTTGCTAGTTGTACGATGAAGCGTCTGATAGACTGTAATATGCCTTGCAACGTTCTTAGCTCACTTATTCCTTTTGGTGGAGGCATGTCTAATATGGCTTTCACTTTGGCAGGATCAACTTTAATGCCTCTATGAGAAACTATATATCCCAAAAGTTTTCCTGATGTCACACCAAAGACACACTTCTTAGGATTCAAGTGGAACTTGTACTCTTCTAATCTTTTGAAAATTTTGTTTCGTGCATAAAGGTGATCCTTGCATGTCAAAGACTTTTCCAAAAGGTCATCCACATAATCTTCCATTAAGGTATGCATGGGGTCATGAAAGATTGTCATCATAGCTTGTTGATATGTGGCACCTGCATTCTTGAGGCGAAAAGGAATGATGTTCCAATAGTATGTACCCTAGGGACATGTAAATGTTGTTTTATGCTGATCTTTAAGGGTAATCTGAATCTAATTATAACCTAAGAAACCATCCATGAGGGATATCATCTCATATCTTGCTGTAAGGTCAACTATGATGTCTATGTTGGGTAATGGAAAGTCATCCTTTGGAAATTATTTGTTCAAGTCACGAAAGTCTGTACATGTGTGTATTTTACCATTTGACTTAGTGACAAGTACAAGATTTGAAATCCATTCAATGTAATCTATTGATCTTATGAATCCTACATCTAGCAATTTCTTGAGCTCTACTTTGACTAGACAAGGCGATTTGTGGATGCGTCTTTTGCAGCTTATGTTTTACTAGCTTGGCATCAGGAAGTAAGGGAAAATGGTGTAAGACTAATTCTAGATCCAACCTAGGCATATTGGCATAGGACCATGCAAATTTAATCTTACATTTTCAAAAAAAATTTGAAATTCAGGTTCCTCTTCCTCTGTCAAAGATGCTACAAAGAGAATGATTTTGGGATCTTCTATTGTGGCTATGTTAACTTCCATGGTGTCCTCAATGAGAATTGCTAATTTTTCCTATGTCATAGGGAGAAAGTTCAATCCTCCATCCTTAGGTGCCTCGAAGAGGTTTTCACCCTCAGACACATCCTTTATTTTTACTTTTGTACAATCAGAAGGTGTCTTGCGGTTTTCACCTAAAGATGTGTCTTTTTTTGTTTTATTTTTATTTTTATTTTTGTAACTGGTGGATTGCATAGTCTCCCCGAGGTATGTTGCACAATCTAGGTCTATGGAAAATCCAGCTTTGTGGCCCCTAATTGGTATTCCCTCATGAAGTCCCATGAATTATTCGATAGCTTCATCATTCTAAAATATGTCCATAACTGGTGGGACTTGTTAATCCCAATCAATTAGCTATGGGTAGACAAGGGAGATAACATCATTAGTGTTGGAAAATGGTGGGGATGATGCAGAAAGCATGCAGACAAATTGGGAAAGGGTGAAGATGAAATTGTCATCTTCCAACTCCCATTCAGATTCTGTCCAATATTCTTCTTCACTTGATTCAAAAAAATTGGACTCATTGGAAAAATAGGGAACAAATGGATTGGAATCACGATCAATAGTGTCATGTAGCGAGTGAGATGAATCTGAATGATGATCATTAAGGTCAGATGGCTGAGCAAATGTGCCAAAATGATGGTCAGATGAAGGTGCAGGTTTATTATCGTCGCAAGGCCAAAAGAGTCCTACCCATTCTTCTTTATTCAATGGGACTTTGGGAGTGTCTTTAGGAAGGTCAAATTTGAACATCTGTTTGAATCATTCATCAAAAGAAAGTTCATCGAGTTCAAGAAAAATTTCATCAAGGAAATAGTTTCTCAAGCATCCTTGGGAATTATGAAATTCCCATTCATGTGAGTTAGTTTCAGTAAGGGAATCTTCGATAGTCTCAAAACTTTCAAAAACATTCACACTCTTATTCAAAAGTACATTGGTACATTGATCATCAGTTTCAGGTAACCCAAACCCTAACCCAAGAAGCTTTGGTCTTCGGGAAGGAATTCTAGGTTCTCACATTCCAATTTTATTTTACCAAGGTAGCTAGTTTCGTCATAGCCTTGTTCCTTCACCATGTCATAGCCTTTACCATATATCTAGACTGGTAATGGGGATGGGTCTTCTGGGTCTTTGTAAATCCACAATGATATGTCCTCAATGTCTTCTTTCCTCATGTCTCCCCATTTTATAAAAATCCATGTCAGAGGAACTTTGAAAATCTCTTTAGGCTCCATTCTGAAACAAGGCCGACCATAAGCCTTTGGAGACTTAGGTATTTTAGTGATGTAGTAGGCTGTGTTAATTTTGTATTCTCTGCAACCTTGGTCCTAGATCTTGATATTAGGATTAGCCTTCGAGATGGAGGGAGATGGTGTGGTGGAAGACGAAGGAGTGGATGTGGATGATTTGGCAAGTGTGGATGGATCGATGTATTTGGAAGAAGAGGAGGTTGAAGCTTATCGGTTAATTGGCACTTGATGTTATGAAATACCCCATAGATTGGTGCAATATTGGAAGGGATCAAGGTCTCCATGTATGGTGATTTCGGTGCTATTAAAAGGAAATTTCAAGGATTGATGGTAAGTGGATGGAATAGATTTTAAGGCATGGATCCAAGGTTGACCAAGCAAGATGTTATAGGGTAGCTCAAGATCTAGGACTTGACATGTTGTATCTACAATGATTGGCCCAACTCAGATAGGAAATGTGATAATTCCCTGAGAGGAGCATGATAATTCCCTAAGAGGAGCATTCTTCATCATCATACGCCTTTATAACAATGTTGTTGGTAGCATCTACACAAGCATCAGAGAAGCCTAGAGCTTTAACCAATTTTAGGGAGCATATATTTAGTCCTACTCCACCATCTACTAAAATTTGTTTGACCTTATGTTTATGGATAAAGATTTCAATATGCAATGTGCCATTTTGAGAGGGTTTCGGTGATGAATAGTCTTGGTTTGCAAATGTTATGTGATGGGGAGTGGTTAGGTATCCCACCATGGCTTCAAATTGGTTGACATCAATGTCCTGAGGAATAGAAGACTCCTGTAAAGTTTTGTCAAGCATGGCCTTGTGTGCAGGAGAGATGTGTAGCAACTCAAGTATAGAGATTTGAGCAGGTGTTTTTCCTCATTGGTCAATGAGATTGAATTATCCCTTAGGTTGTGACTGTTTAGTACATGGAACAGGTTGTGATTGTTTGGCGAATGGACCAGGTTGTGAATATTTGGTAGATGGACTAGGCATTGTGATCTTCAATTGTCTAGGGGTAGGAAGACCAACTATGATGAATTTCCCTTTGTGGTTAGTGACATTACATTTAGGTGTTTTCTTGATGGTAATAGTGTTGACATATTCATCAGTGGCTCAGATGTGATTGATAATGGTTCCACCAGAGTAGTCGAAGGAGGTGCAAGTGTAATTAGAATGATTATTAGTAATCTTTGGACCTAACATAGAGGGATTATTTGAACCATGGTCCCACAATGAGTTTTTATGAATTGTATGGTCTGTGTTTGAAGCAAATTGTTTTCCGCCTAGTTCAATGGTGCGATTTTCAATAAGATCTTGCACAAGATTTCTTAGTTGTCAATAAGAGGAGGTTTTATTCCCTTGTGCACAGTGATAATCATATAATACATTGTCATCCCACCAAGATGGCTTGAATTGTCCTAGGTCATATGTGATGACACCATTTTGGAGAAGTTTCTTAAGGACCTCTTCAATTGGTTCACCCAAGGCAGTATATGTACATCTCTTTGGAAATTTCCTAGTTTGACATGGCTGCCCTTGGCCTTGATTGTATTAATTTTTTTGATTATTTTGGATGGAATTTGTAATAGGTGTCAGTGTGATGAATGATGCATTTTGCAATTGAGCTCCTTGAGGTTGAGTAAAGGACCCATTGTGTTTACCACCTTAGTGTCAACAACACCATCATTAGTGATGTGTTTATTCTTGGCCCAATATTTATTTTTTTCAGTAGGTGGGTTTGTGTTCATGTTCTTGTTGCCATATTTGAGTTCTCCTTTAGCAATAAGGGCCTTTTCAAGTTGGACTCCTATTTCGACTAGGTCTATGAAAGTGGTGCGACAATGAACATGTAAATTATATTTTAAGGGCCCAGAAGGTTTTGTACAAACATGTCTACCTTTTCTTTTTCTGGTATCTCATTATGGCATCGACTTGCTAAAATTCTCCATCTTTGGAAGAATAGAATAAAGGTCTCGCCAGTTTCCTCTTGAGAAAGCGTGCATAAATTGGTAATGGCGACATCAGTGTCAATGTTATAGGCATAATTTCACACAAATTTGTCTACAAGTTCATCCCATGACTTTATCCCCTTAGGCAAGGTGGAAAACCATTCGAGTGTGGGACCAATGAGACTCCTAGGGAAGAGTCTCATCAAATAAGTATGTTCATAGGTAACATCCATGCAATTGGTTGTAAATTATTGAATGTGTTCAAGGGGATTTGTCTTGCCTTTGTATTTAGTGAAGTTTGGCACCACGTATCCAGGAGGGCATTGTGGCATGTGTAGACTCATTTCGAAAGGGTATGGACATAGGTCATCTGATGTGTGAGTCTTTTTGTGTTGCATCTGCATGTTTTCCATTTTTTTTGCAAGGTTGCAATTTGAGCTATGAGTGCATCAATTATGGGGTTGTTCGTAGTGTCACACATAATAGTGATAGGTATTCCATGAGTCCCCATTTGTTGTGAAGATGTGTTTTGATATTGTTGTGGGATGTATTGTTGTGAAATGTATGACATGTTTTGGTTTGAAGGTTGTTGGTATTGTGTGTTTTGATTAGGGATGTGTTGTTGGGTATGAATGTGTGACGCATACGTGGGAATGTGTACTCCAATAGTAATAGTCAATATTTGTGGAATGTGTTGACCTTGAGTATTTTGGTGTCCAAATGAAGTCATGTGTTGTGTAATCTGATTGCCTTGTCCAAATTGATAAATGTGACCATGGGGAATGTTGGTGTTTTTCCTTTGAGGGATATTGGTATTGAGTTGTGATGAAGTATTGAAATTTGGTTGGGGTCCTAGAATATAAATCTATAATTTATTCCTCCCAAAGGGGTTGAATGAATTTGTTCCCATGACATTGTTTGAAGACCCAATTAAAGTATTTGATGATGTTCCCATGGCACTAGATGAAGCTCCAAATAAAAGGTTTGAAGAACTTTTCCCCATTGTTGAGGATCCAAGGGTAACTCCAATTGATTGTGAGGATGTTGTTGACATTAGAGGCATTGATTGTGACATGTCTTGTGACATGGTTGATGTTCCTTCAATGGATCTTGTATTGATCGTGCTAGAATTATTTTGATTGGAGGTGCCATTAAAGGTAGCGTTAATGGTGTTTGTTGCACTTTATGTGGTGGCACCAATGAAGGTATTGTTTGCATTGTGTTAAGGTTGACTAGTGTTGGAAGTATTGCTTGCATTGTTATTGGCATTGAGATCGGGAGAGGCTGCTCTTAAGGTGTTAATGTCAAATCCATGTGGCAATATGGCTCCTTGGTGTAAGATCATGGCTAGATATCTATCTGAATCTTGCAAGACTAATTATTCCACAAAGGAGGCCACATCAAGATTTTGTGTGGAAGCTTCTAAGTCTTCCACAAATACATGTCCATTTTCGTCTCTACGAATAAACTGTTTGAAAGGGTTGTGTGAAGAAGATGGCATGTTCATGTCACTGAAAGGATTAATAAAAGATGCCTCCATGTCTGTGTTTTGGTTCATGTCATTAGAAAAGTTATAGGTGTTGGTGTCTTGTCCAAAAGGGTCCATTTGTATTCTTTTCCTTTGGAGCCTAGTCTCAACCATATAAGGATTTTCTCAAATGAGGAAGGATGAAAATGACAACTAAGTCTATGAAAGGGAATGATATGACGCTATGTTTTTTTTGGCTTTTTCAAATAAGGGATGCAAATGCAACTATATTTTTTTAGGATTTTTGGCAATAAGAAATGCAATAATAAGAATGTTGTCTAAAGGAAATGTCAAATGCAAAAGGAAAATGAAGACTAAGATGAAAGGTATGACACTATTTTTTTTTGGATTTTTGGAATAAAGGTATGCAAAATGAGGTCTAAAGTGACTAAAATATGTAAAGGTTTAAGAAATTTTGATGGAATTTTAGAAAAGGTTTACTCAACCACTCAAAGCTTGGTCTATGTCTCAATTTGGATCATCAAAGGACTTGTTGGTATGACTAAGTGAAAATGACAAGGTGACAAAGTGAGGTTTCCTAACTCAACTTTTGAGTTGGAAAGGTCTCACAAAAGGACAATGACTAAAAGAAATGATTTTGACTAAGTCCAATGATAACTTACTTTTGAAGGAAAAGATTTTGCAAATTATGGTAAGTTCTTCCTATTCCAAGGTCTGCAACCTAAAGGCTGGTTTATTGCTGAAAATGATGATGATGGACTCTAAGGGTGCAACTAAAAATTTGCAAGGATGAACGTATGGGAGAATGCAAGCTAATGATGCAAAGAATGAAGGACTTGAGCAATTCCTTGTATGGATTTTAATAGAGGACACTAGAAAAAGATGTTTGACAACAGTTTGAAGGTGTTTGATCTCGGGTTTTGGACTATAATAGTGTTTTTGTAAATTCTAGGCAATTTCATCGTTTTAGGTCTCAAATATGTTGCAGTTTGTCAAATGCATCTTAAGTTCAATGAATGTGTCATTACAGGTCACAAATGCGGCACAAGAAAGCAATTGCATTGTTCTGGAAATAAAATACAGTTCAGACTAGTGAAATGTGTTGCAAAGGGCAGCAAATTCATTTTAGCAAAGCAATTGCGGCACATAAAGTCTCAAATGTGGTTCATAATAGCAAATGCGGTGCAGGATGAATGGTCTAGTTTGTTTGCAATTTTGGAAATTTTTTAGAATTGTTACAGTTTGAATGAGTGTTTCCAGGTCTGTGAAAGGTTTTTATTTGTCCAATGTCTCAGAAAACACTTGGCAAACACAATATTTTGTCTTTGAATATTTGAAAACATGCACAATGAAGACAAGCACAATGCTAGGTTAGGAAAGGACTATATCCACTAGATTCCACGTGGGTTTCCCCAGCCACACTTATTCTTAGCGGGTGATCTAGAAGCTTGGCCCTTACATTGCACTCACTTCTCAAGTCAACCAAGCTTCAAGCCCCCATAAATCTCCCATGGAAGGCTTTTCACCTCTACTAAGAACTACAAGAATGTGGATTCCTTGGCAACGACCGTTGCTAAACTAGCGAATAGATGGGTTTTTGGCAACTACACAAAGGTTTTTAGTTCGGGACTCCCATTTGAGTGGCCACACATGAGGCAAGATTAGCTCTGATAAGGAGGAATTCCAGCCTCAAGAGGTTACGCTCAACAAGGTTTTGGGTAATTCACTTGTCTGTGTGACACATCCACACTCATAATCCTAAGTTTTCCATTAGGATTCACATTTGTATACTAGTCAGGAGTAGCTTGGCTAAAGAGCTTTGTTGCCAGTTTGAGTCATCTTGGGGTGAGTAATTTTTCCCACCAAGGAAGGCTCAATTCCTAGAGTCAATAACAATTTCTCTTGCACATAGGATCACACAAGTGCGCAAGGGGAGAGGATGCTTCTATTATTGAATCTAGGTTACACAAATTGGAGACACTTGTTCATTTTAATTATCAAAATTGTAATGTGAGGAAAACACCTAAAACACTTTGTTCATTTTTAACTTTAAATCAGTGTAGAGCAAAAAAAGTTCATTTTAAACCTATGACATGAAAATGCATGTAAATTTTAGCCTTATGAGTTTCAATGCAAGATTGTGTTTATTTTAAACCCATGAGTGAGTATGCATGTTCATTTTAGCCAATGAAGTGTGAATGCAAGTTGTTTGTTTGCTTTAAGGAATTGAAAAAGTAATGTAGAAAATCAACAAAATCAAGGTTAGACTCCTTTCCACATGTTGTAAACAAAATATTAGTAACCCAAAAAAAACCTATAAGCTGCTAACAGAAGAAATTTTTTTGAAAATTTTTGCAAAAAACTCAAAAGTAAATTTTTACTAGGAAAATACGTCATTCTAGAAGTCAAATGTGTCATAGGGAAAAAATCTAGAAATTGCCAGGCAAATGCATTTTTATACACATTGAATGCATCTTGAGGTCAAAAGATGGAATTTTTCAAGAAGATGCATTGGACTGCAAAGAAAATTCATTGTAGTAGAGCAGATGCATCATTCAGGTTATGAAATGCATCTCAATAGAGCAGATGCATTGTTCTGCAAGGTGAATGCATCACGACGCGATGAATGTGACTCAGAAAATTGCAAATGTGATGCTTCATACTTGTACCTACAAAAACATAAAAATGTCATATGAAAATTTACAAAAAATGCGATTTTGGCGTTGAGTTCACCAATGTAGCTTAGGGAAAAACCTAGGTTAGCATATTAAAGCTTAAACAAAATAACTGAAAGCAAAGCAATGAAAAATAAAGGAGTACAAAACATGAAAACAAGGAAAGATCTCACCAAATGCCTTTAACCTCCATGATTAACCTCCATTGCACCTTCTCTATTTGTTGCAATATTATGTTTTCCCTCAGATTTGTGATGAGCAACCTATGACTATGCCAATGTCCTAAGCAAATTTTGAAGGATTTGATCTAAAGACCTCACAATGCAACTAAGCAACTATGAAGTAAGCCTAAAATATGCATAAAATAGCCTATGAAGTCAAGAAGCCAAGAGCATAAAGTGTGCATAAGATGTAGATGCCAAGAGATGTGCACATGAGACCAAAATTGCCATTTTATAAAAAAGTCAATTTTGGATGAATGTCCAAGATTTAAGATTGACAAAAGCCCTAAGATCAATGGTTAATATTGAATGTGGCAACCCACAATTATGGTTAGGGCAATATTAGGGTGAAATTTGAAATGAATGATTGAGATTTGATTTTAGAGAATCAAATCAATGGTCAAGGTTGCATGTGACAAGGAGATAAGAATGGCACAAAAAAGAGAGCTAGAAAATCAAATAATAATTTAAGAGGAAAGTTGTCATTTTGAATTAAAAAATAATTCAATTCAAAAGGTGGGGCCATGTGACAGTAAATAATTATTTTAAAATTATTTACTTGGAGAAAGAAAACTAGAAAGTGAAACAATTTTAAATAAATAATTTTATTTAAAATTGTAGTACAATATAGATAAATAAATTAAATAAATTAAAGAATCGGTTTAATTAATTCATGTTCATTTTCCTTGATTATTTAAATGCAACTTTAATGATTTATTTAAATAACTGTGGGAGGAAATATGATTAAAGGCAATTAAATAAATCAGAAATTTATTTAATCAGAGAATATTGAAATTAGCAATATATTCAAATAAATAACAAATTTATTTATTTAAATAATCAAGAGGAATAAAAGACAATAATTAAAAAATTAAGAATTATTTAATTAATAGTTGAACTTGAACCATAGTACATAATTAAATATTTTAATTATGTTGAGAAGAAATATGGAGCAAGTAAAGTTCGCAGGCCTAGGTCAATTTTATGTGCTCATAGATTTAGCTTGGGCTTAATGAAGAAGCTTTAACTAAGCTTTTGTTCACCATTTAGTCATTTGATCAATTTGGTGTGTTTTACCACCAATTTCGCCAACCATTTAGTCATTTTAATATTAATTGTACGTTTTATTGATACTATTGCCCAATTTTACCTGCGGGCTCAATCAGGCAGGATAAAACATGTGACAGAGATTCGAGAAGGCCAAATGGAACATTCACACAAGGGAAAAAGCCATGAATCTGATGCTAAGTCATAGGGAATTCAAATGGGAAGCCTACATTGTTGTAAATCTGTGTGAAAACTCTCTAAGGAGAGAGCGCAATCTTCAACCTGGTCTCTACCGACTAAAGGGCTCTCGTTGGAATGGTGCACATCTCGAGAAATGTTTACTGCCAAGTCATGTCTCGTGACAGTAGAGTCATGAGTCTCCCTGACAACAAGTGTATTCTCACCGAGGGGATGATGTATTCAAAGATAGGGCTGTGCCCCTCGCAAATGGTCTGCACTGAGAGTGGTGACTCTCCCAGTCAAGAAGGGGTGGAACCTCAACAAGGGTGCTTGCCTCGACAAAGGTCTTGGCCGAACAAAGAGTTCATGTCGATGGTAGTTCACCGAGGAGCTCTCGCCTTAAGTTTTTTCTCAACAAGATGTCTTCCGTGAGGATGAGCTCGGCGTTGGTGCTTTCGCCGTAATGTCTCAATCAATAGAGGCCCATATTGAAATCAAGTAGCTTCTAGTCACGTAGTAATGTCTTGGCCGACATGGTGTGGTCTTTAGTGATCAAGGGTATCGTATGACTAGTGGACCCTACTATGAAGTCTTCTTTGACTTGCCACAAAAGTCTTGTCAAGAAATGAGCCCGTGAGATCGGAGGCGCCTGTGTAACCCCAATCAACTCCCCGTAAAAGATGAGGGTCTTGGGTAATGTTCATCTTTCCGTAAAACATCCTCACCACCACCCTGCGTCTCTGGCTGGCGTTCCAGCAATGATTTTATTTTGATATACCCTTTTAGGGTTTCAATAAGAACTCTCATCAACAATTCCATGATATGTCGATAGTTGCAGAGGGGCATAATCGCATCGATGAGACACTTACAGTGTCTTATTGAGATGCGATTTGGACTGAACAAGCTTTTGACCATAGGGGAATCCATGTGGAATGTGCCTAGCCAATCAAGGAGAGCTACAGGTTAATCGTTGGCAACTTGACTAGTGCCAAGAAGATCAACAGAATGTGAATTGACATGGATCTACTCTGAAGTCAGAAGCATTCAAGGCAGCTCGGCTGAAGAGGTTCAAGGAGGACACGAGACCAAGCAAATGCATTTGGTAGCTAGGAAAGATCTAGCAGTTTTCCAGATGACTTTCACCGATAAAAGGACAACAGACACTGAGGGAATGCAACATTACTCTGGCCAAGATCTAAGGAGATTTATCCCGGCGAGATATTTTGAAGCTCCCAGCAATGGCACTTTGTATATAGGGCTTTTTTCCCTTTTTGTAATCAGTTTGAATAATGCACTAAAAAAGAGTTAGTGATTTTTAGCAATCCTCTCTTAGCTGGTGTATGTTTTGTAACTCACTTCAATTTTTGGAATATAAAGTACAGAGTTGCCTTGGCCTCTGTTGATGCTTCAGTTTTCCATTACTGTTCTTGCAAAGTGTTGTGCATTTCAGGTTAATAATCAAGTTATCTTGTGAATTCTTTTATTCCTTTATAACTTTATTAGGTATTTCATGCCCTCCTTTGTAAAAAGCACCATTGTATGAATCACAAAGTTGTGTTTACATAATCACACATAGATTCTATTCTGTGAAAGTATGTTCCTTTATTAAAAAAGTGTGTGTATCAAACCTGTTTGTGACATATTAATGCGTAGCTCATAGAATTTGATATGTTTCTTTATGATTGTTGACAAATTTCAAGTGCACTCTAAGTATTCCATTGATCTCATCAAACTCAGTGTATCACCATAGTTTATTTTCATTCATGTACTCCTTCTCCCTTTCCCCTTTACTGAATCGTTAGTTTAGGTGATACCCAAAGGAAGTCGGCCTTCTCCGAAGGTTTATTTCAATTTCTAGGTGACCCACAACCTTGAAATGATCCCATGTTTCTCCAAAAAGCTTAGTTTTCATGACTTCGCATAGGGTGCATTTTTGGGAGATAAAGAGATACATTGTTTATTAATTGCATAAACATTATATTTAGTCATACTTATTCATTACTCTCTCAATTGGTAGCTTATTTAATTTTTTTATTCACTGAAAGTGCTAGAAATGAGACAATATTTTTGAGGTTTAAACATAAAACATGAAAAAATATAATCAATCATTCATTTGTACATAATGAAATAATTATTAAGAAGGAAAAATACTGTAATTTTATTTAGAAAAGGTATTCTTATAGCATATACAAGATTTAAATGTGTCATATCTTTGAAAAATTTATTACAAAGTGTGTTTCTCAGTGTTGTGACTGAGAAAACTAAGTTACAAACATTTATTAGTAGACAAGCATCTAGAAGTCTTGCTTCCATAAGAAATTTCTTTGTCTTTTCAACATCATAGAAGTTTGACTCTCTGGTTACATGTTCCACCTCCTTGATTTGTCCAGTTTTGGTTGTTTCTTCAATGTATTTCAAGTGAATGTCGAGATCCTCACTGCCAATGACATTGAAAATACAATTTACCATAGTAGCAAAATGTGTCAGTAATAAGACTAAATGAGAACAAATTAAAGATAATTCTCTATTTGGAAAATAGATAGAAAAGTGCAAAAAGATGCATATGGAACTAAAAGCTTTGAAAATATTGTATCCATATCAAAGCATTACCTTAATTTCAACTTCTTCAACTGTTACATCAATCTCATACCCACAAAGAGTTTGTAATGCACCTTCAAAAGCTATAGTCATGCCTATCTTAGCCTGTTTCCCACATGAAAATATGTTCAATAAGATAATAGAATACAAAATAAAATAAAGAGTTTAACTAATGAATTGTAGAGAATATTTTTTTATAATTTTTACTTGTATCGCTGATTACATTGATTGCATTGCACATCTTTTAAACTCAAAGCATTACTTCACATTGCATAACTAATAACTAGATGTTGATAGATGACAAAATTCCGATTACAATATAGATTATTACAAAGTCAACCTATGCAATTATGCAATTACTTCATATTGCATAACTAATAACTAGGAGCAGTTGCCAATTGCATTAGCTTGTCATGGCATTCCATGAGACCACATTTCTTTGAGGCAATTTTTCAAACAGTTCACTACCTTGCTGCTATGGCTAAAAGCCTAAAACAATGTCAATACTGTGCAAATGGAATTCTACTATGGTTCAACAATTTATTTCTTATGCTACTATGGTTAAGCAATTTATTTTAGAGTTCCATATCAAAAACCATAAGATATTTATCAATAGAAAGAAGATATATGAATTTACAACTAGAAAGCAATTACTTGAAGAAAGAGATCTGTGATGACATTGTAATCAACTAGAAAACCACCCTCCATTTGAGACATCATTAGTACAAATTTTATAGTGCCTCACAAAATTTACTCAACAAATAAACTTATCACAATATGAACACAAACAAATGTTTTTGTGCATTAAAAATACTAATATGTGAGTATTCTGGAATTAGACATTGGCTTCAAACTTACCCTTGATGATGGATCCTTTAGAGAAATTCAAAAGGTTTAACAACATAAATTTTATCCAATTGATTCTAGAAGACAATCCTAGTAACATACTATGAAGAGCCATTCAAAAGGACAACAACTAATGCAGTTTTTAGGAGACAATAGTGTAGAAATTGTAGGAAGAATTACTATCTTTATGTCAAAACTCAATAGTATAGTCACAAATACAAGAACAAAATATAGAGAACAAGAGCTTTCCTCTTAGCTTCAAGCCTTCATCTATGATGTGCTGACCAACAACCACACCTAACATCTATGCAGTAGCAGGCAAGTGTGGTGAGGTTCAAATAGTAAGGAGATTGATGAAAGATCTAGAGGAATTCAAAAGATACCTACATGTAGTTGGATTGAAGGGAGAAAGATGGTACATGATTTTTTGTGTAGGAGACATATCACATCCAAAAACATGGGAGAGCTATGAAAAATTGGAGAATTTGGCTTGGAAAATGAAGGTAGTTGGCTTGGAAAGTGAAGGCATCAAGGCATTTCCAGATTCAAGAATTTTACTTAATGTTGTGGAATAGAAGAGAAAAAATCATTTATCTGCCACCATAGTGAAAAGTTAGCAATTGCATTTGGTTTGTTAAACATGGCCCTTGGTACAACTATTAGAGTTGTTAAGAACCTTCGAGTATGTTATGATTTTCACACTGCATATAAATTCATCTAGATATTACTGATTTAATTTTCTTGAGTGCTTCATATGCAATAGAAGATTTTTTTCTCCTTTATTAAGTTATAGGGTACAATTTTTATCGGAAGGAGCCATATCATATTACATACAACTTTCAACACCACATCAAATACTTCCCACAAAGCAAGATATGATTATAATAAGAAGTTAGACCCATAAGTGAACAGTCTTTGTACTCGAATGCTTGTGTAGAAACTAATATTGGCCTCTTTAACTTTGGGAGATTTGCGGACATGAAATGTGTATAAAAATATAAGTTTTATATATGATTTCAAATTGGCCTTTAAAAAAATAGCTTAATCATCCTAAGGAAGCTTATCGAAATAAAGAATTCTACCATAGTAATCAAATAAGCCACCCAATCCTAGACACCCATTAGGATATGGAATTGATCGGTAAAAGGATCGTGACCTAGTTGCTTCATATGTAAAGATCCAATGCTCTCTTACCAATGCCTCACCTTTTGATGTTGTAATGACAGAAGATGGTGATGTAGGAGTTCCAACATAGAAAAATCAAAAAGTTGGAAATCTTAATGCCGACTGATGAAGGTATGCAAAACGCTTCTACTTGAAATCATAAATCACAACCTGAATGAACACAATATTAGAACTCTCTAGGAAATATTGTATTTTCCCACATCATCGTAGGGACTCTCAAGTTTATTTGTGGCCTTGCGGGAGGTAGTCTAAGTGAGTACCTCATCCCCGCAAGCAAACACTAAATGTGGTGCGGGAGAGTGGTGGAGTTACTTTTCTCCCCACATTCTCGTAGAGACCAACCAAAGACCGTGTGGGTGAGAGGGAAGTGGGATTTTTATCAAATATTTCCTCAAAGAGATGTCATCTCTTGGACTGCAATTATTGTTGGATATGCACAAAATGGATTTGTTGGAAAGGCTTTACAAACTTTCAAGCAAATGCAATTGGTAGGTGTAAATCCAAATTCCACAACCTTTGCCAACATCCTCCCTACTTGTGCCAAAATGGGAGCTTTGGAATAGGGTATTGACATCCATTAAAACATAATATTGACATCCATTAAAACATAATATTGACATCCATTAAAACATAAAGGATAGAAGAATTTTGTCAAATGTAGTTGCAACTGCCCTGTTAGACATGTATGCAAAATGTGGAAGCATTGACAAGGCATGTGAACTATTTGGCAAAATTCCTCAAAGAGATGTCATCTCATGGAATGCAATGGTTGTGGGATATCAAAAAAATGGATTTGTTTAAAAGGATTTAGAAACTTTCAAGAAAATGCAATTAACAGGTGTAAAGCCAAATTTGACAACCTTTTCCAGCATACTCCTTGCCTATGACAAAATGGGAGCTTTGGAATAGGGTATGAACATCCATAAAAGTATGAAGGATAGAGGAATTTTGTCATTTGTTGTAGTTGCAATTGCCCTGGTAGACATGTATGCAAAATGTGGAAGAATTGACAAAGCATGTGAATTGTTTGGCAGAATGCCTCAAAGAGATGTCATCTCATGGAATGCAATGGTTGTGGGATATGCACATGGTTGTCGCTTGCTTGGAAAATATTAATAATTGAACTATCTTATAGATGAGTGGTTGTGATTTTTCTACATGAATCTTCTTTCATTTTTATGGTTTCCTATTGGCTGGACCTCGAAGTCCCACATTTGTATAAGTTTCATCTTTCTTGAGAATGTTATAGAAACATCAAAAAATTCCTTATTGCATGACAAATCATTGGATTCAGAAGATATGTAAATGTAAGTGATTGATGGCCACAATCTAGGCAGCCATGTGGATTTTCTTCTGAAAATATAGTTTATATAATTTGATGGAAGGAATTGTTGCTTAAGATGTGCTCAAATGATTTGAATGCACATGATTATTGTGTTTTAATGCAATACATTTTTGGAAGCTTTTGTTTGAGCTTTGCACATGGAGTTATAATTGAATGTATCCCAAAGAACTGAAATCAACTTTGAGGTATATTTTCTAGGGTTCACACTACAGGATACCAATCATGTTTTATCATTTATGTTTATTGGATTTTTTTGATCTTTTCATTAAGTCCAATTCTTTCATTGAAGTTTTCAATCATAGAATTGTCATCAAAAGTATGATAGTCTAAGAGTTCATAGTAGAAATCATATACCCCTACAACGATGTCTTTCTAACAATACATGAAACCCCTACAATTCACAAAAGAACATAAAATCTAGATTTTTCATTAATTTTATTCATCTATAATGTGTGTTTATCACACAATATATCAATTCAAAGCTCATTATTCCCCTAATTTGTTGGTGTAATTAATTATTTAATTACACTTTAGCATAAGTTTACTTAGGCATATGTTATTTCCTAGGTTAATTCTTATCCTTATCTTGTTGAGATGTCTTTTTGATCAAGATAAGATTAGGGTTGTTTTTTTTTGCTTTATTGCATCATTTCCTTTTTGAAGGATTTTGTATTATTTGTAAAACAATTACTTTCAATAATCAATGATTCTGATTTTTGCTTGCACACATTGTCTCTGAGGGTTTATAGAACATCTCTTCTTCTTTTTTCTGAATATCTGTTGCATGTGATAGGTGATTGCTTGCAGGTGATTCTTTGGGACTGTGAAGTTGGTTTTTCAACTTCTACATGGTATCAGAGCTCTAGACCTATTGTTGCATGTTCGTGATATGAAGATATTCTCTCACAACGTCTTGTTCTATGCAAGGGTTTGAAGACAGGTTGTTTTTTTGTGGATCTGGGGGTACATATTTTTTTTGTGCATTTTTGGGTCAAACGGACGTTGCCATCATGATTAGAGCATCCAAAAACCCTAGAAATTATTTTCGTTTCCTCAATTTAGGAAAAAGTTGAAAAAAAGGAAAAAAAAATTAGCCAGAGAGGCCGTATGGCCTCCCCAGCTCGCTTCCTGAGGAAAAATTTCTTGAAAAACATGCAAAAAAATTTTTTTTAAATCATTTTTAAGTGGTTAAAAAACTGCTGCCAATTGAAATTGGCACCGCCACTGCTGCACCGCCAAGCGACCACCAGCAGAGGCGACGACCACCAGTAGTTGCCGCTAATGCCACTGCCGGTGCCCAACCTCAACCGGCTAGCCACCAACCTGCCGCCGATGCACCACCACTGCACCACCCGAGCACCGCCAAGACGAGTGGAGCAACCAGGGAGTCACCAGGGAGCCACCATGGCCCCTTTTTATTATTATTTTTTACCTCTTTCGGTAAATTGGGCGTAAATCGAGCATATAGTCTCTGTTTTTAAAAAATGAGATATCGCTGGAAAGCTGATTTGACAACCGATCCAATGGTGTAGGTATTTTTTTTTTGATTTTGATGCCTTTTTCTGCCTCTGAAGTCAAAGTTGTTGTTTTCACTCTAGAGGGCATATCTTTTGCCTTGTTTATCAGTTTTTCAAAAACAAATAGGCGTCGGAAAGCTTCTTTTGACCTCTTCTCAGATCTCGTACCTAATTTTGTAGAATTTTTTCTAGGTATCTAAATTTTTTATCAGAACTCAGCCTTTGTTTTTTGTGTTATTTCTTGAGAAGCGTGCAAATTAGGAGTTTTTTGAATCAACGAAAATATGTTTTCATTTGAGATATATAATTTTATTTTTTTTCTTACTGGATTTATATACACAAAATCTCTACTCCATCAACTATTTTGGCTGGAAAAAAAAATGGAAATTCACGAAACACAAAGGGCTGTACGGGTAGTTCATGGATACATAAATTAAAAACCTACAAAAGCAATCGGTAAAGAGAAATGGTTTGAACAGTGATGAAGCTTATGGCATTATGTCTATTTTCTCATCCCAACTTATTTTCTTCTATATTGAGTCTTGCACTACACCCAATGAGATCTAGACTACTTTGGAGTCTTTGTTTGGGAAGCAGGATACTATGAGAGGGTTTCAGTTAGAGAATGAGCTTATTGGCTTAAATCCTAGGGATTTTGATAGCATCCAAGAGTTTTTCACCAAAATAAAGTCTCTTAGATTGTAGTTGTCACAGTGTGGTGTTCAAAAGGAAGACTCTCAGTTGATATTGTCCATTATTTCAAGCTAATTCAAATTATCTGCCTTTTGTATCTACCTTTTATGCCACTAGGGATGCACTTGTTACGAGATTCACTATGCCATCTCTTGATGACTTTGTTTACTCTGTTTGAGAGAAAGCGGTTAGCGCGCGGGCATGGGGTGAAACATTCTTCTCATCACAGCACCTATTGCATCACAGGGGCCCAAAGATCATGGGTTATTTCTATATAGGAAGGCAAACAAAAACAAAAAGGATTCTGAACCTCAAGGAGAAGTGTAGAGTCCTGATTCATCCTCCTCTTCTAAGGGGAAATCATTCAGGAAGGAGAAGGGTCCATGTGCATATTGCAAGAGGGAAGGACATGCAGAACATAATTGTTACAAGGACATTGATGAACTGAAACATCTTCTTCAGAAACATTAGATTGATTTGTCAGGATGTCCCGTGATCTCTCTCTCTCCCTCATTCTTTCCTTCTTGAACAACATAACATGTACAATTGGCTTCCACATACTTCCACTTTATATGAAGGGACATGTTTTGTGCTTCTTCGTGTATTGGATCGTGAGATGGCTTATAGATTCAGAGCATCTCATCATAAGGCATATCTGCTGCACTATGTTCATCGCATTTGAGCTCGCACTATGTCTCCTATTTTGATGGGAAACAACACTTGCATGAGTGTTACAGTAAGGGTCATTATTATTTTGGGACTACTCTTCAAGATGTCTGTGTGTGTCCTATCTACAAACAACCTCTTCCACGACGTACTGGCTACGGAGGCACTGGGATCCGTGGAGTTCAATTCGGGACCAAGCATTACCGTAGACTTGAGAGTAGAGTAGTTATTGCTACTGGGATAGTGGATCAGTCATCTTGGTTGTATTCCTTCACCGATTTTGCTACTGATGGTGCTTCTGTTCCTACAACTATTCCTCACACTTCTAGTGTGTATCATCATTTAGAGGAGAGATTTTTCTTCTTGAACATTGGTGTTGTCACTTTGGATCATGTTCTTGAGCCTTCCATTCCATCTCCTCCACCTCTTGTTGCTATTGTTGTGGCTACCGATGTGGTTTCATCTATTTCAGTGCAACATGATCTTGTTGATCATCCATCTCTGGAGGTTTCTATTGAGTCTTCACCTACTTTGACTTCTTCATTGGTTGAGGCCACACCTGCTTCTATGGAGACATCTTGGGCTACACCTATTCCACCTTTAGAGATTGTATTCATCCACCCTCTTACCTCTCACTTCTTTTAGGAGATTCAGTTTCTTCAGACTTTTTGGAGCTAGTTCATCTTGGGGGGGCTATGTGGCCTCTTTCTTTCTCTCTTATGGTGGGTTCTTTTATGTATCTTTGTGATGGATGGTGTCCTTGGGGAATCTTATGGAGTCCTCCATCTTTCATCACTTAGTTAGTTTGCATTCTATTTTGGGAGGAGTTTTGTTCCCATGTGGTTTTCCTCTCCTTTACCCCATTTGATTTATTTGCATTATACTGCAAATGAGTAATTGATCAGCCTTGCTGCCGACTCATCTTTTGCATAATAATTTGCTTCTCCCTGTTGCACTTATGGAAGCAGAACACTATTTAATTACACTTTTAGCATAAGTTTACTTAGGCATATTTTATTTCCTAGCTTAATTCTTATCCTTATCTTGTTGAGCTGTCTTTTATCTCAAGATAAGATTAGGGTTTTTTTTTTTGCTTTATTGAATCATTTCCTTTTTGAAGGCTTTTGTATTATTTGTAAAACAATTACTTTCAATAATCAATGATTCTGATTTTTTCTTGCACACATTGGCTCTAAGGGTTTACAGAACATCTCTTCTTTTTTGTTCTAAATATCTGTTGCATGTGATAGGTGATTGCTTGCAGGTGATTCTTGGGGACTGTGAAGTTGGTTTTTCAACTTCTACATAATTGACTTATGCAACTAATCTACAACCAATTCTACAAGGTGGAGTGGGAATTTTTGTGCCCTAATTGTCCTTACGAATTGATGATCCATGCAATCCACATATCATAATGAAGTCAATAGTTGCAAGATGATCTTTCTTTGAGTATTTTCTCTCTTAGATTAACCTTCATCCATAAAATAAATACCCAATTAGCACAGTACAATAGTGGTTAACTATCTTTTGGTGCAACCTTTCTATCACTCACCTGTAATAAATTTTACAAGATGGAAAAGGGAAAGATAGATGACCCAAAGCTGGTCAGTGGGACTCTAAAAGTACATTTAGTTTTAATAGAGAAATGCTAGGGTAAAGGGACCCTTTCGTGAAAAAGCTCAAGATTAAATAATATATATCGAAAAATAGGAAGACAAATTACAATTTCAGATTCCAACATTCAACAAGTATAGAATTCAAAAATAAGCAACAAAGTTTATAGAATAATTCCAATCATTTTAAACGGAATATTTCCTTAAACAAAAGATCCAAAAGGTCTTTGTTTTAACCATTCTAATTATAACTCTGCAAATTTCAAATATTATAATAAAATGAGTATCTTTATGATTATTTAACAATAGCTCATAATATTAAAATATTGAAAAAGAAAATAGAAGTTACTAGTGAATAAAGGGTTGCTACATTATAGAAAGGTAAATAAGTGCCAAACTGTAAAGAAACATAAACCCAAACAATGGGGTAGCCTATAATAGTTAAACACCAAAATTATAATTTCTAAGTAGATGTAGTTGTGTAAGGGAAGAAACCCTCAAGGAAGCATGGAACAAGCAAAGATGAAAGTGATAAATCATGATAGGAGACTGACAATGTCATATGTAAATGGGTGTGCAAGACCTCAATTATAAATGGGTTGCAAGACCCATTCAAAACACAACCCTTAGCTTAATATTTCATGGGAGGCCCTTTAATGTAGGTCAAAAGGAGGAAAATGTCAAAGACCGTAATGTAAAATGTAACCCCAACTAGGAAATATATTCGCTTTGAATTCATCATAAGATGCATTTGCTCGTATTAAGCACCTCCAAATAAAATTCCATGAGGGTAATAAATTTTCATGGTAGAGAATTGATGGGTATCCATAAGCTATATTAGAAATGCATATATGGACAAATATGATTAATTTTCAAAAAAGTACCCAAGGTAAACATATATATTTAGTGTTAGATTTGATTGAAATATTTGTCACCTCATAAGTATGAAAGATGCATTAACCTGGTCAATCTAACATGTTTGACAGACAATCCATATCAAGTCTCATACTCAAGCTCATCCATCTTCAAAACCAGAGGTTCCATCCCAAAAATCATAACATAACTCCTTGTAGGAATCCATAAAACAATAAAAAGAGTGTAAACATGGAATATATATTATGGTTTCTTATCCTTTAAACATGAACAAAGCAACATCTATCAGTTTGAAGAAAATCACTAAAGGCCATTATTAGTGCTTGCAGAAAATAAACTAACCTTTCAAGTCTCCAAACCAAACTCTTTGGCATGTCCAGAAGTGACATTGACTGTAGATCCTACAATGGGTTTAGAATCTTGTTTATTGTGAAATTTTCTCTCTTATTACTATTTTTCTGCTTCCTTAGCCCCTTCAAAGAAGGCTCATTAGCATAGTGTGTACTCATAGAATCAGTAAAAACCTCTAAAATTTTCTTTGATTTAAAGTTAGCTTTAGAGGACCCAATTTGTATACCACTTCTATTAATCTTACTATTAATGTTTATTTGTAAACAAATAAACATAGAATATAGATTATTGCAAAATTACAGTTATACCTTTAGCATTTATATTTCATTCACATTAAGGAAATTATTTCAAAAGAAAAATCTAACTCAAGTCTTTTTTTTTGGCTTGGTATGTATTTTTTAGGTAGGAGCAAGGGAGATCACCATGTCATCCCTTCCAAATGGGTCAATGTGAGAATATATGCATTTATTATAAGTATTCCATACTTATTTCACCACAATGAATTTGTATGCCTCTAAATAACAACTTAGTCAATTTACTTGTTTCTCTCCATGTTTTCATAAGAAAGCAATCAACATGTCCTCAAGAAATGAGTAGTTTAAGTACTATATTAAATGTAGATAGTTGTATTGATAAATTGAAACAACACAAGAATAGAGCTCGACATGAGATTACTTAGGAGAACTCAATGTAAGAAGAAGTTCCTTTCCTTCCCTTGCCATTGTCTCTTCTGTGAATTACAATTTTGTTGTCTTATTGAGGCCTTCAATGGCACCAATCACTATTACAACACTGGCAATTCTCTATGAATTGATTGGATATTACACACCTCTCAGCTACACTAACTCCCTATATGCTAACCAAGAATGACTAACTCAGAAAGATGCCTTACAATAACCCATAAGGATGTAAATATGAATGCCAAGTTTAGGCCCAAAACATGAGCCTAGAGGCCAGGAATTGGAAGATATGTTGTTTGCAACTCTATTACAAGAAACAAGAAACATGATGGAAAATAGGGATTGGATTAAGGTACAAACAACATAGAAAAAGTCTTATAAATTGTTTGAAACTGCTTGCCCATTTTTCCTCATAGAAAGTTGGACACAAATATTGTATCAATTGCAAGACATGCACAAAATAGAATGGGGTGAAGAGGTTTTAGAGACTTCCATGTAGGGCTATCAAAATGTGTAACCACTCCTCCCTACCTATGCAGCATAAAATCCTATAGACATCCACCAAAACAAAAAAGATAGAAGAGTAGTTTTAGAGGAATTTTGAACTATTCAAGCTACGATTGCAATAAGAATAAAATTGTATTTATATTAAGCACAAACAAATCTCAGATAAATGTGACATTACAAAGGGAAGAGTTATGAAATCATAATTCTCAAATATTTCTCTACATGCAAAAGTGATAGCATAGACAAGGCACGAAACTATATAACTAAATGCCTAAAAGAGATGTAGTCTCATGAACTACAATGAATGTAGAAATGGTTTTGTTGATAAGGATTTAGAACTTTAAAGAAAATTGATGATTTCATAGACAAGGCATGTAATACAGTTTATCTTGTAGTCATGCATAAAACCAAAATGGGGAGACACAAATGACTTACCTCAAGATTCTTCTCAAAATTAAGATATGATGTAATTGTTCCTTCTACCAAAAGATTGTTTTGTTCAAATGTTGAAGTCATATATTCTCATGCTATTGTAACTGATCATAGTATTGTTGTTTCCTATAGTTATCACATAAGGTACATCAGGCTTGGGATGTATTGAGAATTCTAGCCATTGTATAATAGTCTCTTAGTCTTCTAAATGTTGCAATCCCCTGAAGATAGTATGGTAGCGGAAACAAGAAATATTGTTCAAAATTTGCTCCCACAGATGTAAAATACTAAAATCTAGTGAACTTGAATAAAAGTAACAAGATTTAGCATTGCTAACAAGGTTCTAACTAAATTTCTAAATGCCGAAAAATATGGGCATATTACCATTATAAAAATCATATCCAAGATTATGGCCTTAAAATCCAAACATCTTATTAAAATAATCATTGAGAAGCTTTGAATAATGTTTCCAAATTCATAAAAAAATGACCAATATAATCAAAAAAATACATTAGCACTGAGAACCTTGAACCTTAAATGGAATGTTTACTTATGATGTGCTCTATTCAATAATCTTTAGATGATTCTAAAAATCTCAACCTAAAAGTATAGACGAAATAAGAATGTTGCTTGCAAATGCAACCAAAGTGACAATTTAGATTAAATTTACAATCTAAGATGTCATGCATGAGTAAGAAGCAAAAAAAAGACACCAATGAATTGGAATTTTTATGAAAGCCAAAATTTATTAGAGTAAAATATTGCACAACTATACATCTTCAACACTATAATTGATACATACACAAAAAAAGAATCTCAAAGTCCCAATACCATATGCACACCAAATTTTATCCAATAATCAATCACTAATCACTATGTTACGATACACATTGATCAAAGGCAATCTGTTGCACAAAGATTATGCAGAATGAGCAAGTATAAGAATATGGCAATGAACAAAGAAAAAGGAAGCAAAAATATACAGGTGTTTTAAAACCAAGAGAGACTATCAAATAGAGTTATGTGCTTTCATATATATTGATTCACATCACTGTCTAATTTTCATATGCCAAAAACCACAAAAACAAAATTTGTACCAAAATAAATTTTGAAAAATGTAGCATCTACGACTTTTTCATTTAAGCAAAAAGGAGAAACAATATTTTTTTCCCAGGATCGAACCCTTTACCTCAAAACTATCGAATGCTACAAAAACCCTAAGACATGTCCAAAATAAGCAAGGGATGCATTATTCTCCAGCAAAAAAGGAGTTCTAAACAACGTAGATAGAATAAAAAACTTTGTGTTCTATTAAAAGTTCTTTCCCTCGCAATTTGTAGCTCCCTGCCTGATTCAGAAATTCTCGTTTCAACTTTGTAATGTTGATTTTCCTTCTCTATTGCTTTCCTTCCAACAAAACCAAAGAGCGTGGATAATAATGTGCTCAAAATATTGAATAAAAAAATTTCGCCTTCTCTTTCCCCCACTTTTATTTTTATTTGTGTAATTGATTATTTAGTCATTTTTGTTTGTGTGACTAATTATTTATTTATTTTTTTTACCCGACAATCAAATTAAGTCATTTATAGCTGTGTTACAAAAAATTAGTAGAATTTAGTCATTTTTAGTTGTCATGACTAAAATTTTTAGTCACGTAGTCATTTATTTTCCAAATTCTACTAGTGCCCTAAAGCCACAACACAAAGGTAAGAGGTGAATTTAACAAGTTATACTCCTGATCACTCTTAATTAGAGGTCACTTTGGAAGAACAAGAGGACATATTTAAAGATATGACTACCCTTAGAGAGCAAGCTTTAATGCTCAGTGAGTTAAAGAAGAAACAAGAAAAGGAGAGGGAAGAAAAGATATTGGTTTCCATGCATGAAAGGGATGAGTTAAGGAGAAGATGTGGAGAAATTGAGGGAAACAGTTGTTGAAAAACCCATTCCTACTACCACTTACTAGCCCATTATAACCCCAAGTATAGATCATCTTAAAATGAATACCCCTATTGTTACCACAACCACTAGCACTTACATAAGCTCTATTGTAACCACTAAGGTTTCAGATCCTCCAAAGAATACCCAAAAACCCCAACATATTGACCTTGGGAAAAAACTTGTAGATTAACCTAAAGCCACAACCATTACTGCAAAGATAAGTATTGCATCCATTGCCATTCCCACAAATACAAAACCCGAGCCTACAATATTTAAATTGCAATTAGTCAATGAAAAACTACAAAAGGAGTTGGATAAAATGCAAATTATGGCTACAAATGTTGAGATGGAAAGGAAAATTGCTTTCCTTAAGTTATCAATTCCTAACCCCCATGCATCCACATCTCATAATACCTCCCATTCAAAAACTCAAACTATAGGCATGAATTCTACTTTTGCATCTAGTCATTCCATCCCTACATCCCAACCACAAAACGATCAGTCTGGTGGAAATATTCCTAGTGGGGGTGGAGGTGGTAATCAAGGAGGTGGAGGTGGTGGAGGAAAGAACACTTCCTCTAGAAATTAGAATATTGGTAGTGGGGGTGGAGATTCAGGTCAAGGAGGTCAAAGTGGAGGAAACCAAGGTGGTTGTGGAGGAGGACATGGTGGTGAAGGTTCTCATTCTTCTCAATCTAGTCAAGGTGGTGGAAGATATCCATTTACTAGGAGCCCAATGCAATTGGATAGGTATAGTCAGCTTTTCTTTCATGGGATACCTGGTTATCCTAACCCTCTCCTTCAAGATATAAGAAATGTACTAATGATATTTATTGGAAACAATGCAATTAGTGGAGAAGACCATCTTAAATCATTCATCAATATGATGGATGATTTTGAAGGAGAACATGAAGACGTCATCATGAAAATTTTCATGCAATCATTAACTGAAGATACCAGAGACTGGTATAGAAGTCTACCAGTAGAAAGCATTAGTTATTGGGAAGAATTCAAGAGGGTCTTTAGGGAACAGTATGGAGACAAGATTGATCCAAGGTTCATGCTATGTGAGTTTAATAACATCGCCAAAGGTCCCAATGAAATGGTTTCTGATTTCAATGCTAGATTTTAGAAAGTGATGAATAGGATGCTTGTTGATTTAAGGTTGAATGATCAAGTATGTTTGGTAAACTATTACAATGCTTTTGATTCCAAGATGAGCTATCATCTAAGAGACACGAACCCTCAAAATTTGAGGGATGCATTCAATATTGCATTACACATTGAAAGCAATAGGAGAGCATCAAGGAAGGTGGGTAGAAGGGAAGATGTTAAACTTTTGAAAAACCCTAAACAGGATAAGGGAGTGACAGAAAATGCCTCATAATCTGATGATAAACTAGATAAGCTTATTAGTTCAATGAAGGACCTTAATTATAGACTTGAAAAACAAGAAAAGGCGTTGTCAAGTGACAAACCTAAGTTTCAAAAAATGACAAGCCCCCAAGGTTACAAGACTTCCCATACAATAAAAATTGGCACAATGGTAAGCCAGTGTAAAATAATAAAAAAGGTGCACAAAATTAGGTTACACCTGATCTGTTGTAGAAAAATTCTACTTTGTTGATGAGCTATCATGGTGTGTGGCTTGTTAGTTTCCACACTCACCTCACCAATGTGTAGTTGCACAATCTCTAGAAGAAGAACAAGCTACACCTGCTGATTATGACCCATCTTAGGATCAAAGTGAAGAAATAAATTTCCCCATGAGTAGGTCTGATTTTTCCAATGAGGAGTTTTCTTTCGACGAGGAATCTAATGAAATTGACATTTATACTCAAAGAAAAAGGGTGGGTGCATATCAGCAACAAGTCCTATCTAATGAAGGCACTCGATAAAATGATAATTTTTGTACTCTAGAAACTGATGAGTCTGATATAACTCTTAGAAAGCCACCTAATCAATAAATTGAGATAATGACAACTACCTTAGTTTTGCAAGCAAGGAATAACTACAACCTTAGGAATAGGGTTGTTAATGTTGATCAAGGCCAAGGATGTAGCATGTTCATCAAAGAAAAGAATACAAACAATAAAATATCAAAGCAAAAGACTAAGGTGGTTGGATCCAAAAAAAAAGAAAGTAAGGGAAGTCAAATCTAGGCCAAGAAGATTGGTAAAACTAAACTAGATGGTGAATTCATTTCCCTAGTTGCTAAGGCCAAAGCTCAAAAGCAGAGCATTGAAGAAGGAAAGAAGGAAGATAAGTTAAAGGTTTAACAAAAGTGTGAGTAGCAAAAAATGAAGGTTGATGAACAAGGTATGACTTTCTCTAATATCCCTAAGTATACCTCTGTGAATATGTTTCAATTATTGTCACAAGTTAAAGTTACAATACATTTGTTAGAAATGATGAAGATTGGTAAGCACAAAAATAAGGTAGTCACCCTTATTAATGATGCAACTACAACCTGTACTGATCAAGTGGTGTCTACTCCACCCAGAGTGAGTAGAAATGAACTAAAAGACAAAGAAGTTGAGAGAGAAATTATTGAAATCCCTCAGATCTACTTGGGTACAACAATAACTGCTTGTTCCAACTAGGTAGATCCATTTTTTGTAACTTTGATTATTGAAGGAAAGTTTCTCAAAAATTGTATGATAGATTCAAGAGCATCTTCAAACATAATTCGAGTTGAGATCATGAAAGAGATGGGACTAAAAATAGATAGTGTTTATGGAAAGTGTTATGCTATGGATTCTAGGGAAGTCCCTATAATTGGGGTAATAAAAAAAATCCCCTACAAGTTGGCTGCATTCCCAAGCAAAGAGTTTACCATGAGTGTTGCAGTGGTGGATATTCCACCCAACTATGGGATGTTGTTGTCAAGAAGATGGAGTGCTTCTATGGGAGGTAGTATGCAATGTGACATGTCTTATACCATATTTCCCATTGAAGGCAAAGACATCAAATTAGGCAAGGAGTCTAGAGTTCCCCATATGATTGAGTTTTCTTCTGAAGATGATAGAATCCATTTCGTGGATGCAAGCATTAATGACTTTAAAGTAGAAGAGTTACAAGATAAGGTGACAAGCAACCTGCAGTCTTGCACAAAGAAATAATGAAGTTGTCAGATAATGATGACCTTTGGACAATGCACTTTGACGGGGCATGTTCAAAAGATGGGTTTGGTTTAGGACTAATATTGGTATCTCCTAGTGGTAAAACTTTCAAATTTTCATTCACTCTATTATTTGTGTGTACGAATAATGTTGCAGAATATGAGGCACTACTGTTGGGACTAAGGTTGGATGAGAAGCATGGTATCAAAAAATTGAGTCATTGGCGACTCATAATTAGTTGTTTCCTAGATCAGATCAAGGTATGCATCCAAGAACAAATGTTTGAAACAGTACAAGAATGCAGTGTGGGATTCAATTAAGTAGTTGAATGCTTTTGGCATAGAATGGCTAGATAGAACAAAGAACCAAATAGCTGATTTGTTAGCCAATATAGCTCTTAGGCTTGATGATATCACTTCTATTGGCATCTCTAAGGTAGAGGTGCTAACAAGGCCTTCAATCCCTAACACCATCCAAAACTGGTAAGTCTTCAATGATGATGAAGACATACTAATGTTTTTGACATGTGTAGACCAATATGAAGGTCAGGAGATTGACTTTGGAGCATTTGTTGAAATTGTGGACAAAAAGGAGTCAGTTTTTGGTAATAAAGTTATTCAACTTAAGACCAATAAGATCCCTAAGGGTCTTATGGCTTTAGAGATGGTTTTTGATAGCCCTAAAAAGATAAATGCCAAGAAATACTCCACACATATTGAGGACCTAGAGGAGGTAAACCTAGGTACTAAGAGTGATCTAAAGAAATTATATGTGGGCAAGAAAATGAATCCCAAAGTTAAAGCAATGTTGATCGCTTTTTTGAGAAAATGTAGGCATGTTTTTGCCTAGTCTTACGATGAATTGAAGGAATATAGAGAGGAGTTGTTTCAACATGAGATTCCTCTAAAAGAAGATGCCAAACCCTTCAGGAAAAAAAAGAGGCCCATTAACCCCACCTTGGCACCAAAGATGAAAGAAGAATTAGTGAAGTTGAGAGATGCAAGCATCATTAAGCCCATCAAGAATTCTTCTTGGGTCTCAAACCTTGTGTTGGTGAGGAAGAAGAATGGTGACATTAGATTATGTGTAGATTTTAGAAACCTTGATTAGTAATCATTGAACGATAACTATCCATTACCAAACATGGAGGCCGTGTTGCAAAAGGTAACTGACTATGAACTTTTATCAATGATGGATGTATTTATTTAGCTATAATCAAGTAAAATTGAAGGAGTCTGAGCAATATAAGACTATATTTACAACTCCTTGGAGCACCTATTTATATGTGAGAATTCCTTTTGTCCTAACCAATGTAGGTGATACCTTTTAGAGAGCTATGGATGTAGCATTCTTTGATTTTATAGATATTTTCTTAGCAATCTATCAAGATGATTTGACTGCATACTCCAAGAAAGAAGGGGACCATTGTATGCACTTGGAGAAAATTTCCATCATGGCTCTGGAATATAGGATCTCACTTAACCCAAAGAAGTGTGCCTTTGGGGCTACTGAAGGAAAGTTGTTGGGACACATAATGTCTAAGGAAGGAGTGAGAATTGGCCCTGAAAGGGTAGCTTCCATTGATAAAATCCCACATCCAAAGAATATAAAGGGAATTCAGTCATTCTTTGGACAAATAAATTTTCTGAGAAGATTTGTTACAAATTTTGCAAATTTCACCCGCCCCATATCAAAAATGTTAAAGAAGGGTGAGAAAGTGGAATGGAGTGAAGAGCCAAGCGAGGCTTTTCAAAGCATGAAACAAGCAATCAAGGAGGCCCTGGTCCTTAGGAATCCTGAATTCTACAAGCCACTACAAATCTTCTCCTTTGCATCTTTCCACACAATTGCTATAGTGTTGCTATAGAAGAATGAAGAAGGTTATGAATAACCAATTGCATTTTTTAGCAAGTCATTGCAGGTTGCTAAATTGAAATATGATATGATAGAAAAACATGCATATGCATTGATCAAAGCTATTAATTTTTTTAGAATTTATCTTGTGGGAGAAATTGTCATTGCATATGTTCCTAGTGTTGTAGTAAAGGATATCTTCACCCAACAGGAGGTCATAGGTAGAAGGTGTAGGTGGATAAACAAGATATAAGAATTCAACATTGACCTTTAGATTACTAAACTAGTTAGAGGCTAGGGTCTAGTCAAACTAATGGCTGAGACAAAACTTTAAGCCAACCAAATCAATCAGCTCAAATACATTAAGGTGTCACGAATTTGTGACATGCAAACCTATGACTGGTATAAGCACATTGTCCAGTATTTGCAAATAATGCAATGCTTGAAGGGACTACCTAATAATGAAAAGAGAACTCTAAAGTTGCAGGCTATCAAATATGTCATTGTCGACAATGAACTATGGTGGAGGAGTCTATATGGGGTCTTGTTGAAGTGTGTTGATAGTGCCAAAGCTTTAGATTTTTTAAATGAAATGCATAGTGGAGTGTGTGGATGACATTACATGGATAAGACCACTATTCACAAAGTCCTAAGGGCAGTTTTTTGGTGGCCAACAGTGTTCAAAGATTCTTACAAGTTAGTGAAGGCATGTGGTGCATGCCAAATATTCTCTGGGAACTTAAATTCTCAGGAAATCTGCCACTAAGACCTGTTGCAGTACAAGCACCCTTCTAGCAATGGGGGATTGACTTTATAGGGGAAATATTAGACAAGTCCAATGGAGGACACTCATGGATTCTTGTCACTATAGATTATTTCACAAAATGGGTGGAATAAATTCCTACTAAAATGGAAACATGCAAGGTACTAATTGATTTCCTACTAGAAAAAATATTGATCAGGTTTGTGGTACCAGAGAAGATTGTCTCTGATAATTCCATGTGCTTTAGGTCTGATGAATTCACTGGTTTCTATGATAAGTATGGTATTCAAGCATTATATTCGTCCCCATACCATCCTTAGGGAAATGGTCAGGTTGAATCCAATAAAAAAAGCCTCATGAAAATAATTAAAAGGATAATAAAGAAAAATAAACGAGCCTGGGACTCAAAGCTGAAATTGGAATTGTGGGCAGATAGGGTGACTATAAAAAAGGAAACAGGTTATTCCCCTTTTGATATGGTTCATTGTATAGTTGTAAGATTACCTCAAAATAATTTGATGAAGATGTACAAGTTTATCAAAGAGTATGATGATGACCTGTGTGATGATATGCAACATAGGATTGATGCTTTGGTAGAAGTAGATGAAATAAGAAGAGAAGACTAGAAGAAAAATGAAAAATTGTAGCTACAAGTCAAGAAATTGTATGATAAAAGAGCCTCTCTAAGGAAATTTGAGGTTGGAAGTATGGTGCTCATGTGAAATGTCAGGTCTGAAGACAAGGGAAAACATGGTAAATTTGATGCTTTATGGTTGGGCCCTTACCTAGTTAGCAACACTCATGGTGAAGATTCTTACTTCCTCCAGAATCTCACTAGTGAACTTCTTGAACTGCCAGTACATGGACAGTTCTTGAAGCCATACTTCTCCTAAAGTATGTTGTTTTCCATGTACATTGTATTTTAGATGGGAAACAACATTAGGTGAGCCTTGAGGAGTGAGAAACACACACTAGGTCTACAAGGTGTGAACCCACAAAAAAGGTGGTAGATGGGAAAGGCATGCTAGGTCTACGAGCTCCCATATGCCAACCATACCAAAATTTATGCTTCTTGATAACTTTGATAAGGTGCCACACTAAATGGTCCCATGCTTTCACAAGGCACCACTAGAAAGCAAGTTGTATTATGCTTGGTGGCCAAGATTTAGTTTAGGATAGTCAAAGGGGTTTTTCTTAGCTCATGAAAGGTCTCACTTTAGGGAACATCACACTTGATATCACCACCAAGAGAGGACTATCCAAGGGATAAAAGATTCAAACCTTAGGAAGTGCAAGCCATAGCATTACTACTAAGAGGAATCACACCGATCCAGTGGATCCAAAAGACCTCAAAATTTCATAGTCTCAGAATTAGCCGAAAGTAGTCTCAAATCAAAGAGCACGATGACACGATCCCGACACAACTTGAATCGCGTCAAAAGGATATCATAGG
>VDFB02000015.1:509105394-509121634 GCA_007258455.2 Sequoia sempervirens
TTACAAAACCTTCACATAGATAGATCCTTCAACCATTTATCAAAACACTTCATTAATGACTCATTTTCACAAGAAAGATGCCTTATTCTACCCTAGGGCTTCTCCCATTTCATACCAACTCAACTCCCATGGAAACACCTTAATTAAATTGATTATAAACCATTCCATGAGAAATAGTAAGTACATAAAGTGGAATGGGTCAAACCACCATTTTAGGAGAAAATCGGACCTAAAATACAAAGATTAGAGGCTGGTTCAATTTTTTTAAGAATTCTCCCACAATACTGAGTGTTAGACTCTCAAATTTGAAACATTTAAAAGCTAACACATGTACCTACATTACACTATGAGACTCAGAAAATTTATTGATTGTATGGGTCTGTACAATATATGAGAAGTTCAAAAAAATAGTGAAAAATGCATAAAAGCATTGTATATTGATTGGAATCTTCAATAAAATAATCAACCTCCTCTCTTTGAGCCCTTGGAGAGGCTTATATACATGTTTCAATTCAAATTCCAATGGTTTAACTCCTATAACTATATTTTGAATCACTAGACCCTTCATATTCCCATATATTGCATTGTTTTTTTGATAATTTTACACTTGACAATATTTCATTTTTACAACTTTTACTAATTTAAAACATAAGACTCCAAAATCACCCCAATATAATGAGAATTTTCTTTTTTAGACCTTATTTAGCATAAAAAAAACTCTAACACCCTGAAACTATCCTAGACACACTCAAATTCACCTTGCTACATTGTCACCAAATCAAATTTTGCATTATGGTTGTAGGTGCTCCTGCACCAAGCTGCCACATATAAATTGTGGAAGAGGATAGAACTATGATATCTATCAAACCAAAAGTCTTAGTAATAAGTTGTATCTGAAAATACAGTTGTATTCTTTAAAGATGAAAGATGGTGATTCTGTTTCACATCATTTAAATTCTTTCAATTTGATTCTAAGTCAGTTAGCATATGTAGATGTAAAGATAGAAGATGAAGATAAATTCATTTTGTTACTTTATTCTTTACCAGAGTCTTTTGAAAATCTAATTGTTGCTATTAGTGGTAGTTGTGTGTAGATCCTAAGATGGACACTATAATTCCTACTCTCCTATCAGAGGAGATGAGGAGGAAGTCTAAAATGGGATCCCAATATGCCTTGTTTGTAAGAGGTAGGCCTAAGGAAAAGGAACCTAAGGGAGACAAGAAAGGAAAGGGTATTTCCAAAGGACAATCTAAAACCCTTGGTAAGATTAAGGTAAATTTTTGGAACTATGGGAAACTAGAACATGTAAAGAAGGATTGTAAGAACAAGAAAAAGAGTTATGATGCTTCTATAGAGAAATCCTCGGATGACAGTAATGATGCATTGATCATTTCATGTAAAACTGTTAGTGATGACTCTTGGCTTATTGATTCAGGTTGCTCCTATCATATGACTCCTAACAAGGAGTGTTTCACTAAGTATACTACATATGATGGAGGGAATGTCTTTGGAGATAATAGCACAACAAAGACTGTGGGAAAAGGGGAGGTAAAGTTGCGTTTCAATGATGGTAGGGTTAAGAACCTTAATGACGTTTTACATATTCCAGAACTTGCTAGAAATCTAATTCTTTTATCTAAGTTCAATGATTCTGGAATGCATGTGACATTTGACAAAGGTGGTTGTAGATTGGTGAGAGGGAATATGATTTTTGCTAAAGGATCTCGGATTGGGACTTTGTTTAAGCTTGATACCTCCAATTTGAATAAATCAACCAATGTAACTGAAGCTGAAAATACATGTATGTTGTGGCACCATAGATTGGGCCACATTGGTGAAAAAGGTTTAGGACCACTCTTAATAAGAAATTGGTTGATGGTATTCCTAATTATAATATTGGAAAAAATGATTTTTGTGAGCATTGTGTGTTTGGAAAGCAATCTAGATCTTAATTTCCTAATGGAACAAATAAAGCTAAAGGATTATTAGAGATTATTCATTCAAATGTTATGGGTCCTGTGGATATTGATTCTATTGGAAAATATAGATATTATGTCACATTTATTGATGATGTCTCAAGATACACTTGGATCTATTTTATGCATAAAAAATCTGATGTGTTCAACAATTTTAAAGAATTTAAGGCTTTAGTTGAGAAACAATCAAATCATAAGATAAAAGTGTTGAGATCAGATAATGGTGGTGAATATTTTTTTAAGGAATTTCATGATTATTGTAAGCATGCAGGAATTGTGAGACAAAAAACTACTCCATATACACCTCAACAAAATGGAGTAGCAGAAAGGATGAACCGAATCTTAATGGAAAGATCTAGGAGTATGTTAAGTAGTGCTAAGATAGATCAGTGCCTTTGGCCAAGACTGTAAGTACTTCTTGTTATTTAATCAATAGATCTTATAGTTCATCTATTGAAGATAAAACCCCTTATGAAATGTGGTTAGGTAGGAAACCTAGTGTTGCACATTTAAGGATTTTTGGTTGCGAGGATTTTGTTCATGTGCCTAAATAAAAGTGGTCTAGGTTGGATCCAAAAGCATAGAAATGCATATTCATAGGTTATGGTGAAAATGTAAGGTTACAAGCTTTGGAATCCTCTAACCTAGAAAATTACTTTATCTAGAGATGTGTTTTTCAGGGAATTTAGATCTTATATAGGACAAGAACAACCAAAGGAGAAGGATACTTCTCGAACAATGCATTTTGAGACAAATACTGAGAAGCATGAAGATGCACATGTTGAAGAACAATTGGATGGATTGGATGAGGAGAGTTCATAGAGTTCTGAGATAGATGCTCATGATGAGCATATTGAGGAACAAGAAGAACCTTCTTTGAGAAGATCCACAAGACAACAAAATCCCGTTGATAGGTATAGCCCACCTGATTTCCATTGTATATTTGCTTTGATGAGTACTAATGATGAACCTATATCTTACAAGGAAGCTTTTTATTTAGATAAGAACAACATTTGGTCACAAGCTATGCATGAGGAAATGGTTTTCTTGGATACTTGTGACACATGGGATCTTGAGAGTTTTCCCAAAGGAAGAAAGGACATTGGTTGTAAATGAATTTTTAAAAAGAAAATTGGAGCAGATGGTAATATTGAAAGGTACAAGGCTAGATTAGTAGCCAAGGGCTACTCCCAAAGAGAGGGAGTTGAATTTAATGAAATCATCTCTCCTATTGCTTAATTAACTTCTATTAGATTCCTTTTATCTATTGTTGCTGGTTATGATTTTGAGATAGAGCAAATGGATGTGAAAATTGCTTTCTTACATGGGGATCTTGATGAGGAGATTTATATGAGGCAACCTGATGGTTTGCTAGAAAAGAAAAGGAAATATTGAATAAAAGTTAAAGAGATCTTTATATAATTGAAATAGTCAAATTGTAATGTGGCACTGTAAGCTCGCATGTTTTTGTACTTGAAATTGGTTATGTTAGAGTGAGGAAGATCATTGCTCATAATAAAATGACATTAATTTAATCAACTTTACCTACCTTGCATGAAGCGATGACATGTTGTTTATTGCAACAATGTGGCATGACCAAAGAATTGAAAAACACGGTAACTCTAGGCACATTTGAGATGAAAGATTTAGGGGCTGCAAAATATATTTCCGTTTAAGATTAGTAGAGGTAACATAAAAGCTTTTCGCTCTAAATCAACTATGTTGATACTATTTTAAAATGATTTAACATGCATGATAGTAACCAATTAATATTCCTTTACTAGTTGGCATGAAGTTAAGTTTAGACATGGGTCCTAAATCTGATTTTGATCATGAGGAAATGTCTGAAATTCCATATGCTAGTGAGCTGGTAGTTTACGGGCGTAGCCAGCTTTGTACAAGACCTAATATAGCCTGATGGAGGGAGCTCTTATGAAGCCAAGAACAACCCTAGTAGCCTGGAATTATGTTAAGAGGGTGTTTAGATATTTATGAGGTAATTTCTTTTGATTACTATTTGGCCATCGTTATCCCTGTTGATAGATGATATTAAAAAGACAACATAGCTCGCTGGATTCAAAATTGATAGAGACTCGACAATCCTGGAGGTCAGAGCCAAGTGGCTATGCTTACTTTGTTTGAGCCGTAAAGGCTGGATGAGTGGAGGTAACCCATTTCGCTGTTTCTTTTTCCACTGACGGAAAGAGCATACGGCTACACATGCTTCTAAAGAGGTAGTTTGGTTACAGAGACTTGGGAAAGGTATTGGTTTTAATTGCAATCAAGTTAGACTTGAATGTGATAGTTAGAGTGCTATTTTTTTAGCCAAAAATCCTATGTATCATGCCCGTACTAAGCATGTTGATGTTTAGTATCACTTGTGAGGTAAAATGGCTGAGAGGAAGGTATTGATTGCAAGAAAAGTTGACACTTTGATCGAATACGTATCATCTTACGGAAACTAGCCCCGCCAGATAAGCCTCGGTAGGTACAGCCAGCCTTTGAGTCTTCTTAATGGAATTTGTAATAATGATTCCCGCCTAGAATAATTGCAATGTATAATGCGGATAATTTTGGAATATAGATGCCATTTGAATCGCGAACTTAAATACATTTCATGGCTCCCTACTTTGAAGTGTTCCCTGTGGATTACAGACAAACTGAATGAAATGGAGCATGTAAATTAATATTTGTTATTACGTAAACATAGGAAACATGGGGACGTTCATGTCTTTACAAGATAGGAGCACATGGCTCAAACATGTGGAAGGTGGAACCCACCTTCGGCCAAAGCACTGCTTCGGCGGATTGATACTTGCCTGATCCTTATTAAATTGTGGGATTACTGGCAATGAGCGATGGGTACTTATCACCAATATCGCCCCGCTTTAGTTCAAATACTATGTCTACCATCTTCACCAAAGCGTAAATATTTTGAGCGGAAAGGGCCAATCGACGGACTCGAGCTGTACGACCACCAATGACTCCGCACTTGGATATACATAACAGTGATACTTTCGGGGCTTAAGTGGGTATGATCAAGCATGCATAATGTTGCTTGCAATCAGTGGATAGATATGTTTGAAGTTAACTAAGATTGACTTGTCCACCTTTAAGTTCCGGCACCCTTCTCTCAGCTTTAAATAACACCTTTGGTGCCGAGGCGATACATAAGGCTCAGCAGCAAATCTACTCCTTGGGTGCCAAATTTCAGGCACTCCTGCCATACTTCTCGACAAAGCCAGAAGTTAAGTGTTCGGGCTTTTAAAGCTTCAAACTTGAGGAAGAATTTTGCCTGACCTTTAGATTTGGCACTGTGGGAATCTCACCAATCTAGGCGTAGATTTTTGTGAGGAGCTTTATGCTCTTGTATTGTGCAACTCTTATGAGTTTACATGCTCATATTATTTTCTATTAACTGTAGCAAGTACATGAGAGTTCCATGAGAGTTTATTGCAGGTTGTGAAGAAGGATTGTTGAAGGCAAGGAAGCATATCAATCAAGGATTGATACAATATTATTGTAATCTTGTTCTAAGTTTAGATAATACAAGCACTATTGATTCTAGTGGAGTTTTTTCCCGAAAGGGTTTCTCCATGTATATGATGTGTCACTTATATCCCCTTGTCTCATTCTTCTACAATCTTCTATCTCTTTCTACAATTGGTAAAATTGATCTAAACAGATTAATCATACACACAAAATTGTGACAAAGAACACTTAATTAGATCTACAGTCTCATAGTTTTACAAGTTTTAAGCTACAATATTACCTTCATTTTCAACATAATAAAGGTATCTATACTTAGGTCCAAAGGGTTTGAAATCTTAATTCCAGTGTTCAATGTTTGTTTAAGTTGTTTTAAATCCAAGCAATGTATTAGATATCCAAGGTAACAAATACATTTTTCAAATTTTCTTCATAAGATTCACTTGGAAAGTTCACAAAAGACAATCATTACAACCTAGAGAGTAGGTACGTTCTTTGAGGTGGGCCTACCTCATGCCCTGAAGGGATGATTTTACATGCGACTTATGGAGGGAACACATAGAGGGATATCACCCCTCAATCTTTTGTACAAGAGAATGAACTCTTAAGCTCTATGCCTCAACCATAAATGGGACTTGGTAAGTAACTTCTTGGAAGTAAATTCTGATGCACCACTTTTGAAGAAAATTTTGGAAAACAAGGTTTGGCCTCTATACAAAGGTTTTTAATGGTACACCATGAACACCGAGATGTATATCCACCCACAAGCCACTTAAGGAAATTAAACTATTCCCTTCCATCCCATATTTTTGGAGTTGGATTAGGTGTAGTATGTTATTTGCCATAGATTGAAGCTACTACTCTTTCAGGTTCGCAACCTTTATATAGTCCATCAGTAAACGTGTTTTTATTCAAGTCACTTATATGAGTTCTCCATTGTAGGATGTGTCTCATTAGTAGGCCCTCTCTTAATAAGAAAAATTCTATTTCTATTCACCCAAGATCGCATGAGGTGCGAGGGGAGAGGATACGTAGCAAGTTCTTAGGGTGACTCAAAAAAGAAAGTTTTGTAAGCTTAAAGTGTTTCTCTTTATCCAAGATTGCATGAAGCGCAAGGGGAGAGGATACACACTAGAACTTTACATGCATAGCAAGCACGAAAAAAAAAAATCATTTTAACCAACATTGCAAAATGACTTCATTCTAAGCACAAATGGAAGCATTTTTTTGTATTGTTCAATTTTAGCCAAAATTGCAATAATGAGGAAATGAGGGGTTCAATTCATAACCAACTTTGAAAAGATCATAGCAATGGTAAATTTTAAAGCCCAAACCAAATATAGTAGCCCTAAAGCATGAAAGAAAAATAACATATGATGGGTTATTTGCCCATGAGTGTTTGAAAACACTATTACAATGAGTATCAAATACTTTTCAACTTCAATGCTCCATTCTCCACCTCAATCTTGTAATAGCTACTCTGTGTTAGAAATGGTAATGTTGTTCTATCAATAGTGGCATTATTCTGGTAATGGTGTGGCACTCTGGTGAAATGCAAAGGCAATGCTCTGTGTAGACAATGAACTCAAAGGCAGGCGTTGTATTGAAAAATTGATGCAATATCAAAAGTGACGATCTAGTGAAAATTTGCAAGTTCACAAGAAAATAGAGAGGTCAATAGCAATGGTATAGCAAAAGAAATGCAATAATGAAAAGACAAAAGAGCTTAACTGCATCAAAAATGACTCCCTATTTCAATAGCGATGTTGTTTACAAAAGTGGCTTTGTATTTCTTTACAATAGTGACGCTCTGGTAATGTCAATGGCAACACCATTTTCTAGAACCTACAAAAAATGTGAAACTCAAGAAAAAAAATCAAAATTAAATGGTTAAGCCCTCCTAGCACCAAAATGTGAGCATGATCTATACCTAAGCCAACATGATCAAAACACAAGGAAATTAGTCACATTAGCTAGGTTAAACCAAGCTCCCTATGAAATTATTGAAAGCACAAAACAAGGAAATCATGAATACAAAAACACGAAGTGACAAGAAATGCATAATGAAATCCTTGCTAAATACCCCAAACCTCATCCCATAGTGGGATTGGTGCCATATTGATGTGGAGTATTGGCCCTTTCCCAATCCCTTTTGATGAACAAGCTTCAAGGTTGTGGATGAAAGATGAAATTGATGCAAGATTAGAACTCCAGTGGTGAAAATGGATGATAGTGAGGATGAAATCATGTAGCATAAATTTTATTCAAGAAGTGGATCCCTTTCTCATAGAGGTGACTTCTATTTATAGAGAAAAATGATGAATCAAGGGTTAAGATTCATTTTCCCAATTAAGGGTTGCAAACAAATCTAAGGATTAAAGGAATGATTAGCCTTGTAACAGGTGTCACAAGGATAAGAGATGTGAGGGGATATGTTCCCACACATGTGTGTGCATATTTTGGGAAGAGAGTATGTAAGAAGGAGTAAATATTATTGCATAGGTGGTTGTCGTTGCACCAAAAGATCGACCTATTAATGCTTGATACAACCGTTGGATTTATACAAGATCTAAGATCCAAAAGAGGAAATTAAACCATGTCACAAACCCTGAGCATTGCATTGGCCCACACCAAGGAGACCAAGGGAGACACCTTGCAATAATCCCCCTCCCAGTGGAAGCAAGGGGTTCAAACCTATGACCTCATCTCTGATACCAATTGTTGCATAGGTAGTTGTCATTGCACCAAAAGATCAACCTATTAATGCCCAATATAGTTGTTGGATTTATACAAGATCCAAGATCCACATGAGGCAATTAAACCATATCATGAAGCCCAAGCGCTGCATTGGCCCACATCGAGGAGATCAAGAGTGAAACCCTTAACAAAGACATGTGGGTGAAGAATTAAAGGCATGTGGGTGAAAGATATTAAGGCATGTAAGAGCATGTAAGATAAAGAAGTAAAGACTTGTGTAAGGAACAAGATGGCTTGTGTAAGAGCCATTAAGGATTGGGTGGGAGACAAGATGATTTGTGTAAGAGCCATCAAGGCTTGGGCAAGAAATTTAATGAAGGGAGTAAATGAGGAAAGAATATTCCATGGGAATATTCTCATGCAAGTGTGAGGGGAAAATAGCCTTTTACTTAATTTGAGAAAATTAATTAGTTGTGCAAGTTGGAGTAAATAAACCATGGGATTATTTAACTAGGATGGAGTTAAATGTTGGAGAAAGGACTAATTAGGATTAGCAAGTGGATAAGGTTAATTAATCATGGATTAATTAACTTAGTTGGGTTTAGGGGATTTTTTAGGAGAATGTGACATTTAATTAAATAATTTAGGGTTATTTAATCAAATGAGAAGACATAGGAGTTTTAATTAAATTATTTGGATTATCTAATTAAATGGGATGAAAATTTGTAGAAAGGGGGGTGAATTAATCCAATAAAATTAATTATTTGATTAATAGGATAAAGTGATAAATTTAATTAAAAAATTTAGATCATTTGATTAAATAGTTAGAAAAGTGGTAATTTAGGAGGAAATGGTGTTAAAATCAAATTCAAATGCGTAATATCAATTAGAACAATTTGAAGTGTCTACAAAAACCAAGGATTTTGAGGAGTTTGTGTGGAGAGGAAGGAGAGATGAGGATGATGAAAAAATTAGGATGGGAATGGTCCAAAGTCCAAAGCTCCCTCAAGAGGTTATTGAACAAAAATTACTTACTGAGATGAAAGCAAAAAATTAGAACATCACACTTGATGAGGGAAAAGAATTGGTGAGAAAAAGTGGTGTGCTTTTGCTACCAGAGTGGAATATGGCTTCAACCATTGCTTTTGACACTAATAGAGGGCATGCCAAACAAATTTTTACTATAGAGGAAGAGGCATCAACTGTCTTGCAAGGATTAGTTTTGAGCCCTGAATGGGACACCTTAGTAATTTGGGCATTGGCCCCTAACATAGGAAAGCTAGAAGGTATAGAGCCTGCATCTGACCTAAGGGGAGAATTGATAATAAAAAGGGTGTTAAATACTAGTTGTGGAGGCAACCACATTGGTTGTGAATTTTTCATAGTTCATTAAGGAAAATACAGAGGGCATTCAAGAGAAGTATGAAGCCAAGAATAAAGAATACAATGACTTGGTGGTAGAGTATGCAATTGCAAGCGTTGCAATCAAGGAAATCAAGAGCTCAAGTTCAAATTCCACCCCCACCAACTTCTCCTATCCCATCACCTCCTACTCATTCTCCACCTCCTACTTCTACTTCCACAAAGCTAATATGATCTTGATGATGTACCCATTGCACATTTAACTCCAAGCACATTGATTGCACCTCAGTAAAGGAAGAAATCTAGTAGGAGGGAGTTGATGGAACTAGAACAACTCCAAGTATATGATGAGTTCCTTGAGCATGTTGATAGGAATATGTATATAAATAACATGAGGATTGTGACTGTGGTCTTGGAGCACCTAAACAAAATATTGAGAGGAAGAATCTTAGTGTACATTCAACCTACTCAACTATGATTGATGCCATAAGGATATTTGATAGGGATAGGGAATTGGCTATCTCATTAATGAATAAGTGGATCCCTAGGTTGGAGACCTTAAAAAGAATGGTTATTGGATTGAATCATGATGCCAATAAACCACCACTCATTTCCCCAACCCACAAAATTGTGAAGGGGATTGTTGAATTTCAGGTGTTGATGGATCCATTGGAGAAGAAGATAAGGGAGCTTGTGAAGAGATTTGATGTTGTTGACTTTGGTTTGTTACCTAACATTTTGAATGGTACTGGTGGAGTCAAGCCCCTACAACAATGGACTGATCAAATAAATAGTTCAGTTGCCACCTTAGCTACACTAATTTGTGAAGGAGCAGATGTTGACATGTTAAAGGATAGTTTGGATAAGTTGTCTTTCACTGATTCTTTCCTTGAAAGTTTTGACAAGGAAGCAACTCATGCAGTCATCTATGGCCCTTATAGGAAAAAATAGATGAATTTATTGCATATGAATGGTCGTCTAAGGAGGACTTTGAACTATGGAAGCATAAATATGTTGATATCCTTGACTTGTGAGTTGTTTTTTTAGTGGTAGGGTGGCAATAAATTTTGATCTTGGTGCATACAAAGGTTATTAAATGGTTTACTAGGGATGAATACAATGCATGGCTTGAAAATAGTATAGATTAAGCCTTTGTTATGTTAATGTTTAAATGTTGTATCCTCCTCAATTCAAAAGTTGATGACACGGGAGTGCTGATGTGGAGATGCTTTATTCTTTTCTTCTTTTTTTCATGCTTTTTGTCCTACAATTTTGGAAGCATGTGGAAGAAGTGTTGCTACTCATGGAAATGATATCCTCATTGATTAAGGTGACTTTTGGAAGGTAGGAAGTATCTTCACCAATGAATGGGAAATAAATTTTGTCTCATATGGATATTTTACCCCAATTTTGCAAATATAACTATATTTTGGAATGAATTGTAATTTTCAAATGTAAATGTGATAAGTGTTAATTGGCTTGAAGCTTGTTTTTCTCCCTTGATTTCTATAAAAGGGAATTCAAGGAAAATTACACGGGTTGTTGTTGAATGAATTTTGTGAAGCAAATTGTAATAGAGAATATAGATGCATATTTGTTAAGTTTTTTCTAGGTTTTGGAGTTTGAGTCTTAGTTTTTAGCATTGTTTACCAGTACTGTTACATATGAATGCAAATGGCATATTTCTTAGCCTCTGTTCTCCAACTATATATCTCACATGAATTATGAATAAAATGAATCAAGGATTTTTCTATTCATCTTCATTGTGTTTCAATTGAATGTTTAGTCAGTGTTGATGCTCTTGTTCAAAGAACAAGTTAATTTTCTTTGACATGAATGGAGATTTGTGTGAGTGTATGGATGGATAACTAAGTAATATTGGTCTAGAATTTTGAGTTGGATAATGTAATGCATTGTTCAATAGCTCTATTGTGATAGGTCAAATGCTATTGTATGACTTTAATTGAATGATTTAATACTACATGCCCTGAGATAAGTCACTAGTCCATAAGCTATATTGATATTGCATTCCTCTGGTAATTCATAGAAATGCATACAACATCATTTAAATCTTCACTTTTAGTTGGATGTATGTCTTGAGTTGAATTCCTACCATATTCTCAGGTTATAGACTGGTAAATGTTGTAAGATTCACCATGTATTTTAGGTATTTCATCTATTAAACAATAATCTAGAGAATATATATGTTATTATAATGTTCATGATAGAAATGGCACAAAAGAGCTTGAGAACATTATGTGGGATCACCCTCCTGGATTTTGAAGAGCCCAAAGTGTAGAGGGAAAGTCTCAAAGATTTTCACTTGTCAAGTTGGCCAATCCCTCGTAATTATTGACCATTGAATTTGGAAAATTCATAGATAATTAGTGAGATCAACTTGGTTTATTTAAAACACCAAAAAATTGGTGACTTTGCTAGGGACAAGCTTGTCTATGTGTCTCTAGTTGTAGATCTAACACAACCAGTGTCATTCATTTGCATTATTATTTGTTGAATGAAGAACAATTTTATCAAATCTTCATCATATGCTAAGTTTGTCGTCAACTAATCTAGGATCTAAATTTCCTTCCACTTTCCTACTAGGTTTTGTTTAAATTTGCTCAGTCTTTACAATTTCTCTCAAGAATTCACCATGATATTTCCAATTCCCACAAAGAGGGTGGTGACTCTAAAAGTCTTTTGTTCGAGTACATTTTAAAATTCAAGAAGAGAGAGAGAGAGGGAATTGTGAGGAACAATTTGTAGAGATGAAGGGAACCAAAAGTCACATGAAGAAGAATCTTGAGAAAAGGCTAGCAGGAGAGTTGCCTCACAAAACCAAGCCATCATGGAAGGAAAGGGGTGCAAACACAAGTAAGTATATCAATCCTCCTATAACTATTTCAAATGAAGCTGATCAAACTGAAGTATATAAATATGGTATGCCTCCTGATAATGAGGAGGAGCTCATTATAAAAGAGGCTACTACCACAAGGAAGCCTGCTACTCCTAGTAAGCTAGTTTCTTCTCCAAACATCTCAAAATATCTTGGGCTTTGGAACTTCTAAGATAGGTAGTTGGCCACTAGAAGAGGGGAGCTTGAGGCTTCTACCATTTTTAAGGATTTTAATCCCAGGGGAAGATCTAGAAATGGAACCCCTAAAGCTTCAACACAAAGGTAGGAGGTGAATTTAACAAGTTATAATCCTGACCACTCTGAATTAGAGGTCACTTTGGAAGATCAATAGGACATATTTAAAGATCTGAATGCCCTTAGAGAGGAAGCTTTAATGCTTAGTGAGTTAAAGAAGAAACAAGAAAAGGAAAGGGAAGAAAATATATTGGTTTCCATACATGAAACAGATGAGTTAAGGAGAAGAGTGGAGAAATTGAGGGAAATAGTTGTTGAAGAATCCATTCCCACTACCACTTACCAACCCGCTATAACCCCAAGTATGGATCATCTTAAAGTGAATACCCCTATTGGTACCACAACCACTAGCACTTAAACAAGCTCTATTGTAACCACTAATGTTTTGGATCCTCTAAAGAATACCCAAAAACCCCAACATATTGACCTTGGGAAAAAACCTATAGATCAACCTAAAGCCACAACCACTACTGCAAAGATAAGTATTGCATCCACTGCCATTCCCACAAATACAAAACCTAACCCTGTAATATTGACATTGCAATTAGCCAATGAAAAATTGCAAAAGGGTTGGACAAAATGTAGATTATGGCTGCAAATGTTGAGATGGAAAGGAAAATTGCTTTCCTTAAGTTATCAATTCCTAACCCCCATGCATCCACATCTCATAATACCTCCCATTTAGCACCTCAAACTATAGGCATGAATGCTACTTCTACATCTAGTCATTCCATCCCTACATCCCAACCACAAGACAATCACTCTAGTGGAAATAATTCTAGTGGGGGTGGAGGTGGTAATCAAGGAGGTGGAGGTAGTGGACAAAAGAACACTTCCTCTGGAAATCAGAATATTGGTAGTGGGGGTGGAGGTTCAGGTCAAGGAGTTCAAGGTGGAGGAAACCAAGTTGGTGGTAGAGGAGGACATGGTGGTGATGGTTCTCATTCTTCTCATTCTATTCAAGGTGGTGGAAGAGATCCATTTACTAGGAGAGCAATGCAATTGGATAGGTATAGATAACTTGGATTTTATAGGATACTTGGTTATCCTATCCCTCTCCCTGAAGCTATAAGAAATGTACTGGTGAGATTTAATGGAAACAATGCAATTAGTGGAGAATACCATCTTAGATCATTCATCAATATGATGGATGATTTTGAAGTAGAACATGAAGACATCATGATGAAAATTTTTATGCAATCATTAACTAAAGATGCCAGAGACTAGTATAGAAGTCTACTAGTAGAAATCATTGATTCTTGGGAAAAATTCAAGAGGGTCTTTAGGGAGAAGTATGATGACAAGACTGATCCAAGGTTCATGCTAAGTGAGTTTAATAACATCACCAAAGGTCCCAATGAAATGGTTTCTGATTTCAACACTAGATTTCAAAAAGTGATGAATAGGATGATTATTGATTTAAGGTTGAATGATCAATTGTGTTTGGTAAACTATTACAATGCTTTTGATTCCAAGATGAGCTATCATCTAAGAGACAAGAACCCTCAAAATTTGAGGGATGGATTCAAATATTGCATTACACATTGAAAGCAATAGGAGAGAATCAAGGAAGGTGGGAAGAAGGGATGATGTTAAACTTTTGAAAAACCCTAAACAGGATAAGGGAGTGATAGACAAGGCCTCCTCTTCTGATGATAAACTAGATAATATTATTAGTTCAATGAAGGACCTTAATTAAAAACTTGCAAAACAAGAAAAGGGGTTGCCAAGTGACAAACCTAAGTTTCAAAAAAATGACAAGCCCCTGAGGTTACAAGACTTCCCATACAATAAAAATTGGCACAATGGTAAGCCAATGAAGAATAATCAGAAAGGTGCACAAGATGAGGATACACCTGATCCATTGTAGAAAAAATTTGGTAACTTTGTTGATGAGCTACCATGGTGTGTGGCTTGTCAATTTCCACACTCACCTCACCAATGTGCAGTTGACAATATCTAGAAGAAGAACAAGCTACACCTGTTGATTATGATCCATCTTAGGATCAAAGTGAAGAAATAAATGTCCTCATGAGTAGGTCTGATTTAGCTAATGAGGAGTCCAATGAAATTGACATTGATACTCAAAGACAAAGGGTGGGTGCATATCAGCAACAAGTCATGTCTGATGAAGATACTAAAAAAATGATAATGTTTATACTTTGGAGACTGATGAGTCTGATGCAACTTTTAGAAAGCCGCCTAATCAAGAAATTGAGATAATGAAAATTTCCTTAGTTGTGCAAGCAAGGAACAACTACAACCTTAGGAATAGGGTTGTTAATGTTGATCAAGGCTAAGGAGGTAGCATGTTCATCAAAGAAAATAATACAAACAATAACATTTCAATGCCAGAGACTAAGGTGGTTAGAGCCAAAGCAAAAGAAAGTAAGGGGAGTCAAATCTAGGCCAAGAAGACTAATAAAACTAAAGTGGATGGTGAAGTCATTTCCCAGGTTATTTAAGGCCAAAGCTCAAAAGCGAGCATGGGAAGAGGCAAGAAGGAAGATAAGTCAAAAGGTTTAACAAAAGTGTGAGTAGCAAAAACTGAAGGTTGATGAACAAGGTATGACTTTCTCTGATATCCCTAAGTATACCTCTATGAATATGTTTCAATTATTGTCACAAGTTAAAGTTACAATACCTTTTTAGTGTGTGCAATGTTTTTTACTTTTAACTATGCAAAATAAACTAAAATGCAATGTAAAGAAACACAAGACCACTTCGAGATTAGCCTAAGTTAAGTACAAATAAAAGAAAGATGAAACAAGATTGATTATACCTTTATCTATGTTGATTCCTTGGTTGGCCCTTGATTGAAGCTTGATGTGTGTGCTCCTTTGATGGAAATGTGATGAAAAATGGGTGTAAGGTGGGTATGTGATAAAATGAGCAATGTGGATGTAATGAGGATGAGAGCTAGTGCAAGTTCTAAAATGCAAAAGGATATGTTTGATGATGGCTTGAGAATTTGAGAGCATAAGGGTGCTAAAGATGCCTAAGCTGTAAGAATGAATGAAAAGGGGGGTATTTATAGAAGAAGCTGAATTCTCTAGAGAATTCAACAGTCAAGATTGAACCACCATGGCCAAGATGAAGGGCTATGGTGAGTTGAGGACTCAAAAGCCCTCACATCTTGACATGTGGAGGATGAAGTGTCCAAAGAACATGGTGAGATGGAAAGGGTACAAATGATGTGGAGGAAGGACAAGTGATGTGGAAGAAGGACAAGTGCTTTGAAAGTACCTTGGAAGATGAGAATATTTCCTAAAAAAGGAACCTTTTGTCCCTAAGTGAGAATGAAAGTGACATATGAGGAATTTTAGTATTCTTCAAAAAATCTCCATGGGGAAGAGAGAATTAGTTGGAGAAATAAATGTGAGTTAAAAATTCACATGATTGGAGTGGATAAGGTGGTTGGGGGAATAAATATGAATTTTAAATTCATATGATCACAATGGATAAGACAAAGGTTCTTATGGAGGAGGTTGATAAGCACCTTGTGTATAAAAACAAGATCTTTATAATAGAAAGGTTATTGGCTTCATGTGACTTGATGTGACC
>VDFB02000015.1:509121734-509244981 GCA_007258455.2 Sequoia sempervirens
ATTTGAGAACATTGAAGTGATGAAAATAAAAGACCAAAGACACAAAACACAAATATTGAAACAAAAAGAATTGGCTTAAGGAATTGGAGTCAAGGATCATATAAACATTGCAACTTCCATGACCAAGATGACTTGAGGACATTTAAAAGTATTTATAGTCATTCAAGTGCAACGATGGTTAGAAACCTTCAAAAAAAATGTGTGTTAAGACAATTTAAAGAATAATCTATCATATATAACTATTATTCCTTGGCACCATATAGCTTGAGTTTTGATGTATACATGTGTTAGTCTCTAGAAAACCTGACATTGCATTGGCTTTAAGTATAGTTTGAGTTCTAATTTTCAAATAATTCTAGAGCTTAGAATTGGGCATTTATTAAAATATTTTAAAAATATTTTTAAGGAACTATTGATCGGTAGATTAAATTCAATGGGTTTAGAAAAATATTAAGCTAATTAGATGTTCTGTCACGGTGGATAGGGGATAATTGATCACCAAATATCAACATTAGAATGCTACTTCATTGTACATGAAGGTGTAGTTTCATGAATAATTAAGAAAAATAATGGTTTCTTTCAAAGTTGAAGTTAGAATATATAGGAATTTGCAAAGCCATAAAATAATTAATGTGGTTGAAAAAATTATGAAAATCAAAATTGTATAGTGGGGACACAAAATTTAAGGTTTTCATTCTAGAACTAAACATGTATTGAAGTACACTATCATTTCTTCATGAACAAAGTAAAGAAAATTGTGTAGATGCAATACTCAACAATGATAATGTGATGACAAAAACATTAAACAAGGTATTGGTAAAAGATAAGTGTAAGGTTTGTAGGGAAGGATTTAATGTACAATATTTTAGTTTAAGAGTACATTTTAATTCAAGGGGTATTATAAGTTGAAAAATGGTCATACATTAAACATTTATAATTTTAATAAGAAAGCCAATGCAAAATTTATGCACATACAAATTTATGTTTAGGTGTACTAACCAAATTATTGGGTGGAGTAATGCACATTATGGATTTCATCCCATTAAATGAATACTCATATTTTTTTAAAGTAAAATTCCTAAACACACACTTGATAGTGAGAGAGAGAAGAAACAAGCATGTACCTTGTTTCTTTCTATGATAATTTTCCAAGTTTTGTTCACGCCTCTTTTGTTCTTCTTCTTTTGACAATTTTCGTTGAGACCCATTTTTTCTTTTTCTTTGTTGTCCCATTTTCTTCTTCAACTTAAAGATGACTCAAAACAAGTCCTCTACCAACTTAGTTAAATTATCCTCCAAATTTTCCCTTGATTGATAAAAATGAAAAGTTGTCGAGCTCCAATATTTGCCTCCTTGATAAATGTGCAAAAACTTCTCCAAAATCTGCGCTCCAAGTGATATAAATGAGAATTAATCTTGCAATTTGATATCCAAAATAATGAAAAATAAGCTTCTATTTATATGCATATGGGATGGGAAAATAATTATTCTAGTGTACATGGAATAACTAGATCCTAGTTTAAATGAATCAAGTAGTAAACAAACAAGTTATTTCATTATGGAGTTTGTTGTTATTTAATTCATAGGTATGCACAACATATCTAGTAATTTTAGAATTTTGTTAAAGTGTCAAAAATTTATATTAGAGGTATAATTTGAATTGAATTTTCTTAATTATATTTGAATTGAATTTCAAGTTACTTGTCAAAAATGTATAATAGAGGTATAATTTGAATTAAATTTTCTTAATTATATTTGAATTGAATTTCAAGTTACTTGTCAAAAACGTATAATAGCTTGATCTAATTTGAATTGAATTTTCTTAATTATATTTGAATTGAATTTCAAGTTACTTGTCAAAAAGATCATATCTTGTTCTCAACTCAATGGTTCATGTTGCTTAAGTCATTTTTTAAAAATATTTATTGTGATCAACATGAATGAACTTAATTATAAAGTGGCATTCATTTCCCTAAAATTCTACTAGAGATCAAATGTATATTGAATATAAGGAAATGTAAGTTGTAAGAGATCATAAAATAATAAAACATGTATGTATATTCAATATTTAAAGAAAATCCATACGTATATTATGTGTATACATGTTTAGACCATAAGCAAACACATGTACATACATGTAAAGAGATTCAATACATATAAACATAGCACATATTATAAGAAAAGAGGCAAATGTATGTATATATCATATAAGAAAATATATGTACATATCATATAAGCAAAATGTAAATTAAAGATCATCAAATGTCGAATACTAAAGATCAACAAATAAGCAAATGTAAGTTAGAGATCATCAGATCTCAAATACTAAAGATCATCATATAATCAAATACATGTGGTAAAGATCATAAATATAGTGTGTATGGCCTAATATGAATGTCTACTCCTAGTCAAATGGCCATCTGAATGAGAATGATCATGTTCTGATGGATGTGTTGAGCCTTGCAAATAAAATTTTGTACAAGATGTGTTAAATACATATAATTTATATTAAATAAATTTTATGAAAGTTATTTTTAAATGAACTTGTATTTTTAAATATCAATCTAGATCTATGCATACATAAATATCGCATGTACATATACACGTGTGATTATATAAAAATGCAAAACTCACATGTCCACTAGTAGCAGATTCATCCACAGAGTCACATCGATCATGCACACGATCTGGACCAAGGCTAGGAGTAATATGAGGTATGTCCACCTGTAACAATATATACATATATATATATATCAACTTACATGAATATCTAGTTAAAAAAAAAATTAAAAATAATGAAAAAAGAATTGAAACATGCACATGCACACATACATGCACATCATCTGATATCAGATAACCTAAGTCCTTTGAAACGGTCGCCTCCATCATATCCACCAAATGGTCAAGTGACAAATCAACATCTGCATTCCTATGATCTATCCCATGTCATGCCAGAAATGATGAATGTAGAGTACTATGAAGGTGAGATGGCATCGGTGATGATGAACCAAAACCAATCAACATATCAATAAAACCCATAGACTGTGCAGCTGTCAAATGAATTGTAGGTGGATCCTGATGTTCACTAGTGCTTGGCTAAGAGTGATGGGATCCTAGAACTGAACGACCTCTGCATCTCAAATGATCTATAACATGCTCTATACCAATCCATTTTTCTGATGCAATGTTGGCATATGCCTCCAATAGGTCCTCAGCCAAACAATGCAGAGTCATGTATGCCATATCTCCTGTAAGTGCATCAAGCTATGTAGGATTAGGGATGTCGACCACTGTAAAAGGATCCATGGTGGTCCACTGTGCTGAAAATGGCATGGATCAGGAATGTATGGACATCAAATACTTACCTACACGATCATCAGATATCCTAGTGGTGGCAACTGCAATGTCACCTACAGTGTCAATTTCTTCCTTTTGTGAAGCAACAACAACCTCATCTACTATGGGGGCTAGAGCTAGGGTGAGAGCAGGAGACCTCTCACCAACCAATACCCTAAACACTGGGGGTGGTCTATCTGCTTGATGATAGGTGGGCCTATCAACAATCTTGCCACACCCCTAGCCAGCATATGGTGGAATATCTAGGTAGTTAACTTTGAGGCCCAAATGGACCTCAGCATACAACTGCTAAACAAAATACAATGGAATCTAGTCATTGTTTGGGTATAGACCATGTGCTGCGAAAAATCATGGGTAGATCAATGAGGCCATAACATGATCAACACATCTAGTGACCTGGTATCCCCTAACCTTACACACATTTTGATAAAATGGAAAACAAGTGGCTTTTATCATTTCTTTGGTGACACTATCTTATATTTTTTTAAGGGGAATTTCAACATGTACTTCTTCCTGCATGCGAGAAACAATAGCAGTCACTCTATCTGGGGAATATGCACTAGTCCTCTCAAGTTCATCTTTTAGTTTTTCTAGACTATGTAATATTAACATGCATGGTTCACTATATATCCCCGGGTTTGCACCCTGTGCTAATGAATCTCTCAAATTTTTTATCTCATTACTAGTATTTGCAAACAAAGAATCTGGCACAGGTGGAACATGATCTGCATTTTCCATGTTATATATATATATATATAGTACACCTAAAAGAGCAATGAGACTTTGGTAAATAATATATCTAGATGAGATACAAATCACGAAATAGTTGGCAATAATTCATCTACTCATCAATAATATTTTCAACACCATTAACGATTTAAAAGAATTGGGAAGACAACTATAATCTATAACATAGCATCCTTAAATGGTTCAAATTTTAAGTAAGCGATGAAGAAGAATAAAAATATAAACATTAATATAAAATTATTTGAAAATGGTGGGGATAAAAATATTTAATCTAATAGTTGTTAACATAAATGAACTTCAAAATGGGATTATGTAAGTGAGAAAAAAGTTCTATTGCCTTCATTGAACCTAAATTTATCTAGTAAAGATATGTCTAAAATTAAGAATTCACACTAGAATATCAATATTCCATAAGAATCTCATAAAGAGGATGAATTTAATGGAAGATAATATAAAATCCTCCATATGACGATGAATTTTATCATTACAATATGGTGAATCATCTCAATTATATAGCCAAGAACATAAAAATTATAGATTAGAAACAAAATAATCAAACATTTATCATATTTTTATGTGTATAAAGTTTCTACCATCAAACTATTTATACTTATAGATTGCATAAAGCTATAAATTTAATCATTATTCCTAATTTATTAAGAATCAATCTAATAAATTTTGACTTCATATTGCATACTTGTTATAAATATCTCACTAATCCAACCATATATTTTATATATGTTAAAAAATATATAATTGTTATGCCATAATTTTTCACTATATCTTGACGTGAATCTCCTTCAACTAGATCAATTAAAAATTATTTGTAATTTTGGAGGAAAATGGATTTAATATCATTAGATTTTTCATGGAACTACCTCTCTTGATCAATGATAGCTATTATCCACTCTTGAGAATGTAAATATGTTTGAGATAACTAAAATTAATTTGTATCCCTTATATCCTTTCATCGATGTATCCTATCTCTTAATTGAGATCCTCTACCACAATTAAGTTTTCAAATCTTCTAAGTTTTATTTGATGAGGCAACCACTCATTGTAGAAAGTTATTAGTAAGTGCTAAAAAGCCAAAACAAGTTTTGTTTTTCTATTTGGATCCATATTTTTTTTCCATTTCTAGATCTCTTTCTAGCCATATTCTTATTGTAAGATCATAGTAAGGTAGTCTGATAGATTTAATTGCATCATTCCACAATTGTATCCACCCACCATTTGATGAGGTCTAGGAACATCAACAAGGGATATTAGGGAAGTAGAATTGATCAAATTGATTGAGGTGGAAGTGTTGAGCTTGGAAGGATAGATTATTAGGTATGAGGAATAAGAAGTTGAAAGTTCAAGAATTGGGAGGTGATATGTGAGATGGGTTAATAGAATCTACTTAAATAAGGGTGTTTTGTGGAGAGGGGACAATGGAAAGAGAAATAACTAAGTTTTAATCTATCAATACAACTAAGTTTCCCTTAGTTCACCATCTCTTTAGTTGGTCCAAGTGAACTAGTGATCAGTATAAGAATTTTTTTTTTTCTAAAATGGGATCAAAACCCCTCATGGTATTTCTAGTTAGGATGTAGGAATTCAATTATTTTTTAGAGAGTTTATGAGAACTAAACCAACTTGTATCTTGGTTTTTTCCACCATATCATATTCACCTCCTTGGTGCCATTTAGCCATAGGGAGGGCATAAAAATCCATTACCACAATTAACTTGAGATGAGGAGTCATTAGGCATACAATAAAGAAAAAATGAATAGGTATTCCTTGGATTAGTAGTAAGCACTAAGCACAATTTTTGTTGGGATCCACTCCTCAATAGATGATAAACTTAGCTAAGTATTGGGAAAGGTGGGTCAACCTTGCATCCTAATATTTTGATTTATTATTTTGTCCTCATATTAGGAAATGAGGCATCTCACTTTATGTTGGTAGTTATTTGTCATTTGTTGAATGCTTCAAAGGAGGTGTCTAAGATGTTCTAAATGCATATAATATTATTATAGCTTTATAAGATGAAACCCTCTTATGAAATATTCTTACGACATTTAAGAGCATGACTATAGAATATTTACAGTAAAGTATTGACCAACATTATGAAAAATCATAAGAATTATTTTAAGAAATAGCAATTGTGTCAAGGAAAAAGATGTGGACATTTAAAAGAACTTTTTTTTAAGCAAAAGTGGGAGACCACTTATAATTTTATTTATATATAATATTTTACATATAGTTGGTTCAGGCGAACATACTGGTGGGAAAGAACTAGCAAGAAAACCCCCAGTTGTAGTCTGAGTAACAAATTTTACAAAATATCAAAAAGACTAGTGAGGTCCTAGTACAAATGACCAATTGTCTAATTAAAATGTTACAAAAGCACATTGGTTGAATACATCAGTACATATACACATTCTCTTATGCACCCAAAATACCCAAAAGAAGACATCATACTAGATATACCTATGACCCAAATACATAACACAATGGAGATTACAAAACCTTACTAAACATAAGACTGATAAGCTAGGAAGCCACTTTCAAAAAGATGCAGATTTTCCACCAACATGCTAAAAGCCATTAACCGAGCTTTCTTTTGTTTGCACTTGTTTACCTTTGTGTTGTCGATCATGCTCAAATGAAGGTTTTGATTTGTTAATATCAGGCACATAACAATAACAAAATTTCTTTTTGGATGAAGATGGAAGTTGCAAACCATGAATGCAAACATGACTTCTCAAGAAAGAAATGGCATGATATTTTCTTTTTAAATCATCAATCTCCTCCATGGAAATGGTAGATCTGTATCTATTTAGAACTTTGTAGAGATGTGAAGAAGTGTCATGCATTATGGATAATAACATGCCTTGGAATATATGAACATAGGTCCCTTCTTATGAAACAAAACCTTCTTTGAATAATTAACATTAGAAATTAATACAGTTTGGTGAACATATTGTATAATCACACTAGAAACCAACAATGGAAGATTGAGAGTCTCAACTAAGAATTCCACCTTATAGATAACATTCATACTAGAAGCCAACAACTAAAGACCAAATTTCATAAATAAAGTTCATGTGTTATATATCATGCCTTTGAGGGGTCCACAAGTACCATGAGCCTTTTGAAATCCTTCTCCATCTAAATGCATCCATTCTAAGACCATTGGGAGGTGGGTATACAATATGAGCCAAGTATTAATTTCTAATGTTAATTATTGAAAGAAGGTATATAAATTATTCGAGTATCTTAATTCTCATACAGAGTTACATCTTAGTCAATTTCTCAATGTATGAGTTCCATATATTTGTGGATTTTTCTTAATATAAAAACATATTTTATTTCATTAAAATTAACCTATCTATTCCATGTTACAAAGGATGTTCTTATTTTAAATTATAAGTATATAATTCAAAATTAATTAGTAATTTTCAAGATAGAGTACACACAATTTCTCTAGTTAAAATAAAATAATATTCTTATTTCCATGTGAGAGTTATGTAGAATGGTAGTTTGATGTCTCAAAAATATTTCTTTCATATATACTAAATTTTTATCATTACATTATGAGTGAATCATCTCAATTATATATCCAAGAACATCAAAAATTTATAGTGTAAAGAAAAATAATCACACATTTATCATATTTTTGTAAGGTGTTTGAAAAGACTAAAAGTTTCCCTAGAAAGACCTAATTACGGAATTAAAAAAATGGAAAGTGTCTACCTCATTGTATGTTGACCTTTCCCATATAAAAAGATCATGGAAATGCTAAATGAGTTGATATAAGAATTTTTAAGAATGAAGGCACAAAATTTATAACACTAATCCTAAAGGCAACAAGAAAGGCAATGAATAAAATCTTCCTAGTTATTTTGAAAGAAACTTTAAAGGTTCTAAATCCCCTTCACACCCTTTCTAAATGAAGATAAAATAAATAAGTTACCAAATATTTCTTAGATTTTAAGGTGGTGATTTTAATATGATTTGAGAATAAATAAGATAAATTATATGAAATCAAGTTTTGTTGTAAAGGTGATGAATTTTGGGGAAATAAGATGAAAATAATTTTGAACCTAGACTCATTAAATGGAAATAAGATAGATTTTAAAGGGGCTTTATTTAAAATATGTAATATAGTTAGATATGTACTAGTACATTATATTCTATATTAGATAGTTATTTCTTCCATAAACATTTCTTACAATCTTATAATTTATTAATAATAGTGATGTGTGCATCCCTAGACACTCTTTGATAACCACACTATTAATGTTTCTATTTTTACTAGAGGATACTCTAATTGAAAAGCATGTAAAGAGGAAGGGTTAGTTAACCTTGATATTAATGCAATGAAAGGTGGGATTATCTTGATGGTATCAAAGTTATCTTAAAGATATATTGAAGGTTTTTCTTCTATGCTTGAACACATTTAGTGAAATATAATGAATATGTGTTATCCTAGAAAAATATGTATAGCATTAAGGATAAAATTTAGACTTTAAGTTGAAAGAAAATGTCAAAAAATTTATAATAAAAATGGTGGGGATGGAATACAAGCTTTAAGAATCTCCTTGTAATAATTAATTGCAATAATAAATGATTAAAACTAAACACAAACGGATATGTCACCAATAATTTTTAGATAAAAGGACTAAAATTAGAGCCAAGATATCTTAGTTCAAGTATCAAGATAAAGGTATCAAATTCTTATTCAATGTAAACATAGCCGAGTTTGATAGATAAAAAGTTGGCCCCATTAATACTAGGGGAGCATTGTCTAATGAGATTAAGTTGACACTATTCAATTTTTAGAAGTTAGAACCCTAACATTTATATGAGGCTTGTAAAATAGAACCTTATTAGGAAGAGTAGGAGAGGAGAAATGAACCCATAATAATTATACTTATACAAATAAAAATAATAATAATGTTTAACCATTTCAAAATGTTAAATTTGTTTCACTATGGTGATCAATAGCTAATTTGTACAAGGAGGCCACAATTTATAGGGAAATGAAGACTACATAAGAGGAGAATTTATTAACATAGTAGCTTGGTTGTAGTTGTTTCTTTAGCATTAACTATTTTCTCTTTTTTCTTTTGTTGTTGAATATTTTATTTGATCTCTTAAAACTTATCAATGGTACTTGATCTCATAATGATTATTTTCTTCTTTTTCAATTATTATCATCTTAGAAGGAATACCATTTGAATTTAGAGTAGGGAGAAATGTATTTTTATTTTAAAGTATTTAAAATATTATATTTATTTGATGGTTCCTTCTTAACCTCTTCCACTCCTTGGAAAAAATTATCCAACCACTTGAATCTCCTTATATTAATCAATTTACTTCTATGATTTATGTATGTGTTTTTAGTGATTTACTCTTTATCCTTTCAATTTATTCATGATATAATTTAATATAGTTATAAAAAGTATATAATAGTTTTTCATAATTGGATATGCCTTAAGAAACTCTTTAAACTTGAAATTATTTCATGAGGGAAGATATAAATTAAGGTTATTCTTTCTTACTTACCTCATTCTCATCCATATTTTTTGTCCATAAATATCTCAAATCAAATTGGATTTTGCAAAGAGGATAGCTATATTTTAAATATTCGCTCTTAGTCAAAGTCATTTATTTCTTTGTACAAATTTAAAATTGATTTATGTAATTTAATTTTTAATAGTTTTAACATGGATATATGAAGAATAGTTTTAAATATATATATATAGTAAAGTGGACATATTTTTATATTTTCCTAATACTAGAAAATTTAATAATACCTCCATTCCTTCTAATCCTAATAGAACTATTTTATTATACATTTCATTCAAACAATCTAGTTTCTTTCCTCTAAATTTATTCTTCGATTCATACATTTAGTTCACCAACCATTTTTGGAGTAATGCCATAAGACTCAAAGGCAAAATATTAAGAATTTTATCCAAGTTTCCATTGTATGCACCCTAAACTTTATATCATGAACTGTTTGATATAATTTCTCAAATAAATTTGTTAATGAACTATTTGATATAAAGCCTCAAATAAATTTCCAATAATGTTTTTGATATAATGCCTCAAATAAATTTCTAATAGTGTTTTTGATATAATTCCTCAAATAATTTTTTTAATGAACTGTTTCATATAGGGTGCATACAATGGAAACACTATTTCTATCATACTCCATCAAAAATTACCATGAACTGTTTGATATAATGCCTCAAATAAATTTGTTAATGAATTGTTTGATATAGGGTGCATATAATGGAAACACTATTTATATCATACTCCATCAAAAATTACCATGAATTGTTTGATATAATGCCTCAAATAAATTTGTTAATGAACTATTTGATATAATGCCTCAAATAAATTAGAGGTGCCCTAGTAGAAATGTATGCAAAATGTGGAAGCATAGATAGGGCATGTTAATTTTTTGAAAAAGTAGAAATGTATCATAGAAATAGTGTATGTTGAAAAGGCTTTAAAAAATTTCAAACAAATGCAGTTTCAATTCAACAAATTTAAAAAATTTGCATTTAGGGTTTAGAAATTTAACAAACAAACACATTTTCAAGTCTATGAAATTCAAATTTAACAAACCTGGAAGTTGGGTTGATGAACTTTGGAGAGATGAAGTGAGTTTGTCATTCGCCAGAGAGATGAAGTTGAGTTTGTTTGCCGTTTCCTCTTCATGTTCAGTGTTCGTCGTTCGCCACACACACAGAGAACAGGGAAAGCCCAAAAAAGCGAAAAATGACAGTGACTTGAGTTCATTTTTTTTATGTCTTATTTGAGGGGGTTCAGTCGAACCCATGTTCGAATGAACCCCTTAAAATATTATTTTTTTTGTTTATGTTTTGTGGGTTTCGCCGAACCATTGAGTTTTACTGAACCCTTTGAGTTTGGGGAAAGGAAGAAAAATGAAATTTCCTTCCTCACAAAATTTGTAAACCACTATTATGGTTTGACCCTACATTTTTGCAACAACTTCAGCACTAGGGGCATTGCTTGCACAAAATGATCATGATGAGAAGGAAAGGGAAATATACTACATCAATCAGAAATTGGTCAGATATGAGCTAAATTATGCACCTATTGAACGCGCTTGTCTTGCAGTTGTCTTCACCACCCAAAATTTAAGACATTACATGTTGAGTCACAAGACACATCTAGTGGCAAGGATTTATCCCTTGAAGTATCTCCCAAGTCGTGCAACATTGATAGGTTACTTGGAAAAATGGGTTATGATATTGAGTGAGTATGACATACAGTATGTGGAACAAAAGGCCATAAAAGGACAAGTGATAGTAGATGCACTTGTACAAGGCAACCATCCACTAGTAACAGACTTCCTTGATGAATCTATATTTTATACTGAGCCTAAATCACCTTGGAAATTATACTTTGATGGATCTCATACTAGTCATGGCTCAGGATTAGGTATATTGTTTATCACACCACAAGGAGACTCCATCCCTAAGTCATTTCGTATTGTTTTTCCATGTACAAATAATGTTGTAGAATATGAGGCACTTATCACAGGACTCTAAATGGCCATAAAATGGAAAATCATAACACTTTTGGTCTTTGGAGATTCTGAGTTGGTCATAAATTAGGTCAACGATGAATATGACACCAAAGATGAAAAGTTAATTCCTTACGAATGAATGGTTGACAACTTTTAGTCATATTTCCACATGCTTGCTTTTGAACAGGTTCCTAGGGCACAAAACAAGGCAACGAATGCAATGGAAACAATTGGATCTCTCCTAGAAATTCTTAGAAATGTGCCACAATTTGAGTTCTTGGTGGAACAACTTTTGGTTCCTGCATATGATATTTCAGAATCAGGAATGGTTTGTGAGCTTGTTGGTCCCAACTCTCCATGGTATCAAGACATCTATGACTATCTCTAGTCCCAAACCCTTCCCCCGAACCTATCCAATAACCAACAAAAATATTTTATTTGCAAAGCCACCTAATACACCATCATCAATGACACCTTATACTGTCATAGTTTTGACAATACCCTTCTTCGATGTGAGGAAGTATGAGCAACCTTACATGAGGTACATGAGGGTATATGCAGATTTCATTCAAGTGGCCCTACCTTAGCTAAGAAGATCATGAGACTTGGGTATTAGTGGCTGACAATGGAGAAAGATGCACTTGAGTTTGTTAGAACATGTTGCCAATGTCAAATACATAGTGATTTAATTCATGCACCAGCATAGGAACTTCAGTCAATTACTTCTCCTTGACCCTTTGCATAATGGGGACTCAACCTCATGGAAAAAATCCATCCTACCTCTTCCAATGGCCATAAATTCATTATCACCACCACTGAATACTTCACTAAGTGGATCAAATCCATCCCCCTCATGTACATAACCAAAAAAAAGATTTCCAAATCCATCCTCAACTACATCATCTACCGATATGGTGTCCCACACTCCATCATCATAGACAACAGTTATCCCTTCAAAAATCAAGACGTACGTGAGTTGTGTGAACACTTCCACATCCAACACCATTTCTCCACACCATACTACCTACAAGGAAAACGGTCAAGCTAAGGCGTGTAATAGACAATTATCAAAGTTCTTAAGAAGGCCATCAATGACGTTGGTCGTGACTAGCACATACAACTTAACCCTGCTCTATGGGCTTACCACACCAGCATCTACACACCTATAAGAGCCACTCCTTTCACCTTGGTCTTTGGAGTTGAAGCCATCTTGCCCATTGAGGTTGAAATTCCATCTTTGAGAGTTTCCATGAAGGGCCTAATTGATGATGAAGAGTATAGACAGTCATGCCTGCATGAGCTAGAAATGTTAGAGGAACACAAAAAAAATGCCTTGAATCATTTACAAACATATCATAATCGTCTTTGACGCAATTATGATAAGAGAGTCATGGTCCAAAAGTTTGACATTGGCGACCTTGTCCTAATGCAAAATCCTAAGAATCAATCTAACAGAGAGAAACTCAACAAGTTCAAACCTAATTGGTTGGGTCCTTACATCATCATGACCTCATTTGGTTCTGGAGCTTACCAGCTAGCAACTCAAGATGGTGAAATTTTGACAGAACCCATCAACAGTTTGCATCTCCAAAAATTCGGCGTACAACATCAAAGAGCCTGGCTTAAAACCATTAAAAAAAATGACCAAAAAAAAATGAAAAATATAAAAAATCGTCACACTGATGAAAACTTGGCAAACAGGCATCCTGGTGACACCAAAAAATTTTAAAAATGACAAAAATAGTAAAGAGATATAATTTGTCCAATAGTGAAAACTTGGTAAACAGGTGCTTTGGATAAGTACCATGGTGAAAACCTCACAAACAAGCACCATGTGTAGTCAGTCTTTGCTTTGCCATCTACTTTCGTTCCATCTACCTTAGTCCATAGTAAACACCCACTTTTCTGACACCATCATGGTATCCTATCACAAAACCTTGTCATTTCTTTCCATGGCAGACAATGGTTGACATCAGGTCTAGCATACCATCAATTTGTCACCCCAAGCATGTCCTTTTTCACATCCTTCAAACTTGGCTAGTCATGGACCTGATTGGGGGCAATCCTTTATCACTTGACTATATTGGGTATCACACATGGTCTTGTCAATCGAAAAAGTCCTAAAAAAAGACAAAAAATCATAAAATGTCCTAAAAAAAGGACAAAAAAATCAAAAAATGTCCTAAAAAAGATTTAAAAAATTGAAAAATGTCCTAAAAAAAGACAAAAAATAAAAAAAAGTCCTGAAAAAGACAAAAAAATTGAAAAATTTCTTGAAGAAACACAAAAAAAATTAAAATATGTCAAAAACAAAAAAAATCCATTTAAAAATCCCAAAAAAACAAGAGTCGTAGCTTCTCAAGTCAGTCATGTCAATCAATCTTGGTCATTGTCGAACTACGTTGTCTTTGTGCATTTGCTACATAAGAAAGGCTCACCTTTGGGCCCTCAAGACATTAGGTCAGTCCTTTTCGTTTTGTAAAAATAAAATCATGACTCAATCTTTGATCAATCAGGACAAAGTCATTGGTCGTGTCGAACTACAAGGTCTCTAAGTGTATGATGTAGGAAAGGCCATCAATCGATGAGCCCCCGAGGCTGCACTAGGTTAGTCCATTAGGGTTCATGTCACTACACTAGCACACGCATTAAATTTCTTCAAGACAAACAAATTATTCCAAAATGGACAACTCCTCAAACAAACTTTGGCAATCATTTAATCAACATGTCAATTACATTTGCATGTCAACACAAGCATGTGGTCAATTCTATCAACACCAGTCAAACTCAATCAAAACAAGTCAAACTATCAACTCTTGGTTATTCTTTAGATGTGTCCTTCTGAAGAACAACCCTTGTCATTTATTTATGCCTTAGGATGTGCCCTTCCTAGGAATCATCATTGTCATTTGGCATTTTGAGGGATCCTCGTGACATTTGAAGGTCAATCCTCTTGACATCGACATCATTTAGGATGTGTCCTTCCTGAATTTAGCATTACCTAGCACTCATCATCTAGAAACCATCAAAACGTGACATCTTGACATCAAACACTTGGCATCTTGACATCAAATCACTTGACATTCAGACACACTTGGAAAACACTTAGCAAACACTAGCTTGTTATTTTGTCCTTTGATTTTTCATCATGCTCCTAGTTCCTCGAGGATGTTCAGACAATAGGATTTAGAGTAGTGACATATCATGATGATTTTCTTGTCTTGTCTTTTTTAGATATTCATGTTTCTAGTTCCTCAAGGATATCCTGGCAATAGGATTTAGAGGAGCAACGACATTTCATGGCTTGTCTTTCTTGTCTTTCTTGTTTGTGGCTGGTTGAGACAAAAAGACTAGGGCAATTGCACTCTTAGTATGTGTTATGATCATCCTTGTCTACGACTGCTTGTCTCATGTGATGGTACGACCTTGCACACCATTGATCTATGTCATATCATGGTGTTTTTTGGCCATTATAATAATTGGCCCAATGATGACTTAAGCAACATATAATTAGTTCTTTGGAAATATATTAAAGGATTTTGTCTCCGCACTAACATCCATCTTCTTTTTTCTTTTCATTTCTCTTCTTCCATCTCTTGATGATATCCTATGAAATACAAAATAATAATTGTATACATGATCATATAGACATTGCATTACTTCATTACACATTTACATATATCCATTCACTTAGTTGCATTATGCATTAAACATTCATTAAGGCATACATTAATTAAACATCCATTCACATATTTGCATTTACACCACCAACATATAGCATTCACATAACATATAAGTGCATTTAACATTTCCATACATCGTCCAAATTAGTAATGCATACACATCATACTGCAAGGCATCACATGTCCTATTATCCATATATATATCCATAATAATAAACATTGCATTCACTAGAGGGAAAACATTATGCATACATATAGTACATCATCATCATTAGCTAACCATCATACATAACATATAATATTAGCATGGCATATAATCATAAATAACCATTATAACATATAAAATGCATCACCATAATCATCATCATAAATGTACATATCATCAACATAATCAAATCATAATGCATCATCACATAACACATAACATATAGGATGCATCAAAACTACATCATATATAATCTCAAAAAAATCATGTCACGGGATAGAGTCATGAGATATCCCAAAAATGGAGCTCGCAGGCTCGATGGTCAAAATATAAATGTCATAACATGATGTCTCAAACTTAACAACAAGATAATAGTGCCGATGCCCTAAGTCATGCTCTTCTCATCCCCTTGAGGAGAAGATCAAGGTGACTAATGCTCTGTGACGGCAACTGATGGAATCACGAACACAGTAGGTTGAGTCTGTGATATTGAGGGACCTATGACTAGTGGTTGGCTATGCTTTGACCTATGCTCTAAAGTAGAGGATCCATGGCTATGACTGGATCTATGACTGAAGAGTGCTTGTGATGGTGTGACCTATGCCATAAGGAATTCCCTAAGGAGGTGGACCCACCCACACTACTCTAACTCAGGTTGTTGTGGCTCCTGCTACTACTCCCTAAGCCACTGCCTGTCCTACTTTGTGATCGAGATAACCCGGGCTCCCGCCACTCGGTCGACATTGCTCTCTCATATAACATTTTATACTATCCTCGGCTAGCATTGACCCTAGCCAACTCCCTGGCTATGTCCTCAACTAGTCCAACACATAACTGTGCAAACTCCAAGCACCAGCTCTATGCCTCCTACTGTTAAATATTAGCATGATCCCTCTCTACCTATGTCACCTCTAACTCTACCTGCAAGCTCCTGATTTGTGTCATGCCTCATCCAATAAGCACTACTTATCTTCCAATATCTGATCAACTATGGCATCATGTGGCAAAGGTATTCCCCTAGATGTATCCTCCTCTTTGTCCACCATCTTCTCTCTAAGTTGTCTCTTTGCCTCATCCATATTTTCCTCACCACCAATGTCTAGCTCCTCATCATCACCTCTGATCTCCTCCTCACCCCCAACTGCCTCCTCCCCTCCGTTGACATCCAGGACCTCCTCTCCTATTTGTACCTTTCACTCTAGCTACTCCACCTCCTGCCTAGCCCCTACCTCAAGCTACTCCTCCTATCTGACTCCCTTATCCCTCTCCTCCTCCTCGGCCACCTCAAGAATTGCATCTAAAGGCACCTTCTCAACACACTAGCGTACCCTCCTACCCTACCTCCCACCATCTCCTCCTCTCCTCCTCTTCCCACCATCCCCTCCATCACCTCCATCATCCCCTCCTCCATCTCCTCCTCCCCTCCCCAAGTCTCCTTTCCCCCCATCTCCTTGCCCTCCATCTCTCCCTCTCCCCCTACCACCATCTTTGCCTCCTCATCCCCCTTGTTGCACCTATGGTATAAATAATCATCAATCAACTAGTGTTGGCCCATCTGAGTTTGTCAAAGCTTGTGACATGTGTGTCTGCCACCATGTATCAAACTCTACAGTTGTACCAGGATCTGTCAGACCCCCACTCCACTCCCATGGCTATTCCACCAATCCATCAATCTAATGCTCTACCAAAGGAGTTGATATGGCCGGTCCCCACACCATCTCTCATGAAGATCTAGTGTACTCTGCTATCCCCACTGGCACATCCTATTGCTCACCAAACTAACGTAACACCCATTGAGGTAGGTACATCTCAATAATGTGTTGTGACTAAACAATGTGACCAGTCAGATATCAAAACTATCTACAGAATTCCAAATGATCACCCTCTCTGACCCACTATGCATAGGACCCCTTTACAACCTCTAGAAAAATGCCATCAAAGTATCAATCTGATGCCACTAGTATCCTATCTTGCCAAATCTAGTCTATTATAGGGCACCCACATATAGGTAAACATAGGGCATCCCCTCAACAAGTCGCGACCTCTAAATCGGCGAACAAAAGATGGGAATATGCTTCCAAGCCTAGATCATCAACAATGTCGTCCCATAGCTAATACTATGCGCACCTCTATACGCCACCCCATGCAACTGATGATAAAACATACCCAATAGACAAGGCCCCCATGCAAATACAGTCTTGTCTTGCCTCATATGAACAAGCACATCTCCCCATCTGATAGGGAACCTGTGTCCCCAGCAATCAGGAATCAAGACATCAAAAATCAAAGTACATAGCATCACATCCCATCGAGGATAGTGCTCTGCCATAAACTCCCATTGAATCTTGTATCCCTTGATGCCTAGTCTTGCACCATCATTGGCCTCATAGTACTCTATAATCGCCTGTTGTCCCCACTGTGGATCATAAACCACTCACTCTCCTCTAATTGAAAGATGCAAAATCCTGTACACATCCTCAAGCACGACAGTGGCCTCTCCTATTGGCAAGTGGAATGAACAAGTCTTTGAGTACCATATCTTGGTGAATGTTGTCAATAGTCCCCTATTTTCTCAAACAATGGGCATATAGGTCACATATTATAGTCCAAGTTGCATCAATCGTCTTTGCTCCCTATCTTGCAACTAATCTCTAAATGTATATGTGGATGGCCTGAACTCCCATGTGTAAATAGGTGGTAATTATTTTTGCACATGCAGAAATGAGAGTTAGCACATCATTGAACATTATTATTACCATCTATCTAATAAAAAATAAGCAGACACTGAGCCTAAAATTATTTCAACCCTGGTCAAAGTCAAATGTGTCATGTCAAAAGCAATTGTGTCTCACTAAGTCAATTGCATCATTTGGCACTTCACTTGCATCGTGGCAAGTAAATTGTGTCACAAAAACTCGCGAATGTGTCATCCTACAACACTTGTGTCACTTCCTCTATCATATGCATCATTGTAAAAATAATTGTGTCGAATGGCCTCACATTTGCGTCTCAATTTGGTGATTATGTCACTAAACCTATCATTTGTGTTGCAAAACGGTGATTGAATCTCACTTGTTTACAAATGCGTCACTTTAAACCTAAACCTACTGAATCCCTTGTGTTTGCATCATGATGCATCAAATGCGTGCAATGTGAACGTGAATACATTGTTTGTGAACACACATGTGTCGCAACACATTAGCTAACCTAAATGTAAATCCTAAAAAAGCATGCAAAATGAGAAAATTACAAAGTGGGTATGAGGTACTTACCGGTGGCCCTACGCCCTCTGGCCATCTAAAGGTTTGAATGATGTACCCACGATGCTCGGTCACTAGAATCACCATAGTTGTGAAGTCTCCTCTCTCTCTGAGCTCTCAAATTTTGAAAGGTAAAAGTGAAAATGAATTAACTTTTTACCCCTTTTGAACCTATTTATAGGGTAAAAGTGGGATTTTCTTGAAAATTTTCTTATTGGAGGCTCATTTGACCAACTTTGTTCAACCCGTTGGCTGCCTTAAACATGTCAAAATCCAAAACCAGTCATGCCACTAACTTTTTGATCATCAAATTGACTTATTGGGACACTTTCCAAATTTTTTTCTATCGCCGTGCCAAAATTTGAAAAAAATTCTGAGGGGGCATAGATACTCCACACCTTTGTTGGGGCATGTTTTGACCAAATTTTCTTTGTCACAATGTGACAAGCTACATTATGACAAAGAGGGGCAAAATGTAGAGACATAAAATTGACCTAGGTCTACAAGTTCTATTTTCTCCATATTCTTCTCAACATAATTAAATATTTAATTATGTCCTATGGTCCATATTCAACTATTAATTAAATAATTTGTAATTATTTAATTAATTCATGTCTTTTATTCATCTTGATTATTTAAATAAATAAATTTTATTTATTTATTTAAATACGTCACTAATTTTCTAATGTCTCCCTATGATTAAATACATTCTTAAATTTATTTAATTATTTTTTGTCCATTATTTCCTCCTTTATTTAAATAAATAAATTTTATTTATTTATTTAAATACATCATTAATTTCTAAATGTCTTCTTATAATTAAATAAATTCTTTAATTTATTTAATTATTGTCTACCTTGGCCTTTTCCTATTTATTTAAAATTGTCCCACTTTCTAGTTTTCTTTCTCCAAGTAAATAATTTTAAATAATTATTTACCGTCACATGGCCCCACATTTTGAATTGAATTATTTCTTAATTCAAAATGACAAATTTCATCTTAAATCAAATAATCTTAAATTATTATTTGATTTTCTAGCTCTCTCTTTTTTTGTGCCATTCTTATCTCCTTGTCACATGCAACCTTGACCATTGATTTGATTCTCTAAAATAAAATACCAATCATTCATTTCAAATTTCACCCTAATATTGCCTTAACCCTAATTGTGGATTGTCACATTCAATCTTAACCATTGATCTTAGGGCATTTGTCAATCTTCAATCTTGGTCATTCATCCAAAATTGACTCTTTTATAAAATGGCAATTTTGGTCTCATTTGCACATCTCTTGGCATCTACATCTTATGCACACTTTATGCTCTTGGCTTCTTGAATTCATAGGCTATTTTATGCATAATTTAGTCTTGTTTCATAGTTGTTTAGTTGCATTGTGAGGTCTTTAGATCAAATCCTTCAACATTTGCTTAGGACATTGGCATAGTCATAGGTTGCTCATCACAAATCTAAAGGCAAACATAATATTGTAGAAAATAGAGAAGGTGCAATGGAGGTTAATCATGGAGGTTGAAGAAATTTGGTGAGATCTTTCCTTGTTTTCATGTTTTGTACTCCATTGTTCTTCATTGCTATGCTTTGGGTTATTTTGTTTAAGCTTTAATCTGCTAACCTAAGATTTTCCCTAAGCTACAAAATCAGTTGATAGAAATTAGTGAGCAAAAACATTACCAAATTGATCAAATGATTAAATAAATGACTGGAAATAAACTACTAATGGTCACATGACTAACTCTATGACTAAATATGATTAAATCAATAACTAAATATATGACTAAATATACTACCAAATCGATCAGTCAAAACAACCAATAAATGACTAAAATTGGTTTAGTCATTAATTTGGTTGTGTTATAAATGACTGGCAATAAACTACTTGTTACTCATTTTGTTATTTACTCAAGTTGATTGAGTTTAGAGTGTTTGCAAACTAAAATTGAAGTATGTTTCTTATCTATCTTCCCTATATTGCATTCAATTTTACAAACATAAAAATCAAGGAGATTACAAGTTTTAGTAATAGATTATTGCATTTACACAAGTGCATACAATATGGAAAATATTTGTACAAATCTTTCTAAAAGTAATCTTTATTGATTCAAAAGTACATATTTGTCTCATACAAGCCATGAGACTTAACTTGTCCAGTGAAAATGAAAGACAATTTATACATTGATGGATGAAAGAAAAAGAATGCACATATAGGGGAAGAGGCCATTCATTGCCTGATGACTAGTTAGTGTCTGTTGTCTTGCTCTATCTCTTGCTTTGAGCTATCTTGTGTCCTTCGTAGCTCCCTGCTCCTAGCCCCTGCATTCAAAAATTGCAATGGTGTTAGAGAAGTGCTCTAAGCAATGATAGTCTCTAACACTACATGTACATGCACCCATGAATGTATAAACATCCCCTCAAATACATTAAATAGGCATACAAACTGTAGATTTCCAAAGAATACAACAAGACCTTCAAGTAAATTATACATATGCATATATTTCTTCTAACTTGTTTGCCTCATGTGCAGATACAGGAAAAATGTGTTATTGTTTTATCAAATTACATGTGGAGAAAATGTGGCTCCCAAAAGGGTTGAGCCTAGTATGTTATCTTCTTGTACTTTGACGAAGATGATAATTTAGAGTCTCCATGCTTGTAATGCTATTAGACAAGTATATATCATTCATAAGATTGAGTTAGTTAACTCACTGTCACAAATAATGAATGCTTGTTAATAAGATTACAATGGAAAAAGAAGATAATCATCTTGAATATTCACCTCATGAATATTTTATGGAAACAACATAGAAAATAGATATCATGACAGTCAAGTGTAATACCGAGCACAAAGATTCAATGTGAAGGGGCTAACTTGAGTCACATGGAGCAAGAGATTAAGTGATAGTAATGTAAAGCATGATGATTATGAAACCTTGTGTCATAGGAAAGTGCCTCTTTTGGTGACAATCCAAATAAGGTAAGCATAAATGATAGTGATATTTGAGAATAGAAACAATAGTAACTTAAGGGAGGCAGTAATCTTGAGTAGTGGCAGTCATTGTTTCTTGTAAATAGTCTCATAGTGTTGCTGGAAAGTAGTATAAAATCATGAAATCATTGTGATGAATATGAAAGGGAACCATATTTTGTGGCATTCATGAATAAGATACATAGTGATAGTCTTGTCTAACATGTTTGACCTATAGTCTTAACCTCATGAGGTGATATGGATAGTGATTGTTATATAGAAAGATGGTAGTGATAAGTACAAAGAGTGGAGGATAGCCCTAGATTACAGTAAAAGGAAGATATAGATCTTTATACTATGGAAATTAAGGTTACAAGTCTTGAATTCCTTATTCTCACTTAGAACAGTAATCCTGAGTCTTTTTTTATAAGCATAGCTATCACCATGTATGACAGAGGTTGACACTCATTGAACAAGTTTCACAAATGGCAAGGTTTCAAGGAATTTTTGAATCATGAAGTAGAGGACAAGAATAGTTTGTTAGTACATTGTCTTCTATCAACACATGTAACACAATCATGAAGACAAGAGGAGTTCGAGATGATTATCATCTTTCCACTATCCATGTGATAATTCATCATGATTACTAATGCATTCTAATTTAAGGATAGATGTAGAAAAGAAACATAATCAGAGTGGAAAAGGAAAGTTAAGGAAAATATTTAGGCTAGATATAATGGTTCTTGTGTAATGATAGATATGAATTTATCAGTAGCTGGAAAAAAGTAAATGATAGTACATGATACCCTATAATGAAACAATTTTTTTGTGCTTGGCAGACAATAGAGCAGTGTAATGTATTTAAATAAATGAGTTCTATAATGATGGCATAAACTATGATGGGATAGTCATATCAAAGCACTCAAAAGGTGGCTACAAGGATGAATGAAAACATTGTTCCCACTACATGGTTACAAGAGCCTAAATCAGGAGCTAAATCCAAATACGATCATTCCAAAAACAAGCAGGAATTTGTAAATATTTCAAATCAGGAAAAAGAGCTTGGATCCCATGACTTAGAGTCATAGATCTCAGACATGATGACAGTTTGTTATATGAAGGAAAAATATATGCCAAGGTGTATAAAGAGCATGATTCATAGGGCAGTAAATCCACTATTACTTGAAAAGAGATAATGTTGTTCTAAATATGAATTACAACCACGGGTTGTGCAAGATTTCAAAAAGAAAAACATTCATGTGATTCATGTATCAACAAGAGATGAACACTCAATTGCACTTGATTCCAATGGATATGTGTATACATGGGGAAAAGGTTATTGTGGAGCCTTGAGGCATGGTGATGAAATTGATAAGATGGCTCCATAATTATTGACTACTATCAAGGAGCATAGAGCAATGCAGGTTTATGCAAGGAAGAGGAAGACTTTTTTTCTTTTAGATGATGGATTGGTATTTTCCTTTGGATGGATGGGTTTTGGAAGCTTGGGATTTGTTGATAGAGGCCTTTCAAATAAATTTTTGAGCCATTGGTGCTTTAGACCTTAAAGGGTTATCATATTTCTCAAATAAATACAGGGCTTTATCACACAATTGCAGTCACTAACAAGGGCTTGATTTTTTGGTTTTGGAGACAATGAGAGGGTGCAACTAGGGCAAGAGTCTCTGCGGTAGTGTCTAGAACCAATAGAAATCAATAATGAAATATACGAATGAGAAAGAATGGCTATAGAAGTCGCGGCCAATAATAGCAGGTATACTTCACATTTTACAAACAAAAAGTAAATTACAGAAAGAAAATTGAGTTTTTGTAAAATACCATGGAATGTTGAGTAAGATACAGAGGGATGCACAAAAATAGCCAAGCAAGAAGAATATTCAGCAAAATTCATTAATCTATGAATGGTCGTTTCCATTAAGGTTTCAAAACATAGGGATTCAAGTTTTTCAAACTTTGGTATGGAGGAAAATGCAACCACAATAGCCACCGGCCAAAGATCTTCTTGTAAAGTACTCAAAATAAAACTTCAAGAAATCTACAGTATTTCCTTATTGAAATCAATAGTGCATAAACTGGAAATACCATTTTTCAGCCAAAGTATGCATATCTTTACAGAAAAATCAAAGAAATATACCAGCACAAAACTTACCCAAGGCTTTATTTTCAATCTCCTGTGGAAAAAATGCCATGAATTCTCCAGAAATGCTCCAAATGGAAACCCTTATTGACAGTCATGAATTTCTAGAAGACTCGAGTGAAAAATGAAATGAGTCTTCTTTCTTTGGATTGGTTTTTGTGTATAGGGTTTCAAACCCTATCTCTTTGGCCGATATGAAGTAGTATTTTATCACTTTACCTTAAAACATTTCATGCTAATTATTTTATGTCATGGTCGATACTTGTGTCTAATGACCTTTTATTAACATTGCATATGCTTTGTATGAGGTTTTGACTTATTTTTCTTCTTTTATTTGCAAAAATTATAGATGTAAAGCATTTGTATTAAGTGTTGTTGCTATAAAACACTTAACTAAAATTGCTCTTTTAAAATGCAAAATGATGAAGTCAAACCTTGTCAAGTACATAAGGCATATAGTTATGCTTTGATTTATGACATGCCAAATATTTAGGGAGGTTGAAAGAAGTTGGAAGACATAAGGAGGGAATATAGGAGTTTTTAATTAATTTTGAGAAGAAATTGGAGCTTTTGGAGGGTGTTTTGAAGATTCATCATGTTTGACAAGGTCACATTTGACTTTTTCCACACATGGGAGCTCCTTTAATAAAGTTTCAGTTGCTATTTCTTGGGATTTTTGGGGGCATCCGACCCCAACTGTTTCTAGAACCTATTCTCATGTATTTTTGGGGAGAGATGTCGATATAGTCACTTATGTGACTTCATTGTACTCGGTTCTATTCATGCAATTTCTAGAGACAATGACTATTGCAGTCCTTTTACAGATTTTTTTTTATTTGCAGTTTTGTGACTCAGTTTTGGAGATGAAATTCAATAAAGACCTTGAATATTATTGACTTGAAAGCTTTTCCTAATTATTCTTTGTATTTTTGTGTTTAGTTAGTTGATTGATCAAGTTATTAGTGAGGTAATGTTTATTTCCTTGTAACTTTGTCTCAAGTTTTAGAACCTTTATGCAAAAAGTATGTTTATGCAGGTTACAAATTGTGTCAAAAGGTGTAAATGACTTTTGAATGTGAAATTAATTTTCCTCGTACGAGTTTGAGCACAAGGACCTATTTGTGAAGCACTTTTGCAAGAATATACAAAAATGAGTTATGTAAGTTTATCTTCATTCATTCCAAGCAAGTGTACAAAATCTGGTTTCAAATCCAAGTAATGTTTAGGTGAATCACCATAGGATTTAGCTTTTATTTTCATGCATTCCATTTCCCTTTCCCTCTACAAAATCAGTAGTCTTAGGTGACACCATAGGAAGTTGGACTTCTCTAGTGGTTGACCTCTACTTATCAAAGCCCACACTTTGAGAGGTCTTCACATGTTACACTGGAATGTTGAATTTCATATTCAACAAGGTGCAATTTTTAGTAGTTAACACTACTAATGGTCATGTGACTAAGTTTAGTCATTTGTAGGCAGTTTTAAGTAGTTTTTTCAGTCATATATTCTTGTTTCTATACTAGTAGGGGTTCTATCTCTAGATCTACCCCTAGGATTAAAATCCTTGTGTGTTAAATGTTCATCCTACTCTAAAATGCAAGACAAAAAGAAATGCAAGAAAAGAAAACACTAACAAACACTCAAGATTGGCCTAAGATGAATTAAAGAAAAAATACAAAGAAATGAAACCTTTTACCTTGCTTCAATTGATGAGTTTGGTTGGCCCTTTTTGATGCTTGATTGTGTGCTCCTTCATTGGAAAAATGACATGCAACTATGCTCAAAATGAAGCTAATCGAATGGAGAATGCAATGGTGGATGTAGGTATTTGGATAGATGCAAGATGATGGCTCTAATGGTTGCAACAATGGAGGTATGTGATTGCATGAAAATGGATAAGTTAGATGCTTGAGAGTTTGAGTACTTGAGTGATGCCATAATGAGGGAAATTCCACCACTTTTAGGGGAAATGCCTCTAAACAAATGGATGGCTAGGATGCATCCACGGTGGAGGAAATCAAGGGCTAGGGTGAGTTACGAACTCACAAGCCCTCACATACTGACATGTGTCAAATGAGTTGGCCAAGAGGAGGTGAGGTGGAGATGATGTGGAGGTACTATAAATTACCTTAGAAAGGGACAAGACCTCCTCATAAAGGAGGTCTTTGTCCACATGTGCTTTGAGAGGACATATGAGGAATTAAAAATTTCTCACAAATCCTCATGGGGATGGGAGAAGGAATTTAAAATTCCTTAAAATGTATTAGAGAGATAAATGTGAATTAAAAATTCACATGGGGAAGGGGATGCCTTCTCCACAAGGAGAAAGCATTTAATAAGGTCGACTAAGGACACATGCCATAAATGGCATGAAGATTAGGTTAGCTTAATTAAGTGATTAAGGTCGTGCAATTGTGGGATTAGGCAGGCTAATGAAGGATTAGAGGCAAGTGGGAGATTATGGAGGATGTGACCCTAATGTTGATTAGGGATGTGCACATCCTAATCACAGATTAATTAGGTTAATCTAGATTAAGGAGGATTATGAAGGATGTGACGTGAGGAGAGAGAAGAAGATGAATTAAAAATTAATTTTATTCATTTAGGTTAAAGTGGCTAAATTAAATAAATTGGGGTATTTATTTAATATAGAGATGAATGGGGTAAGGTATTTAATTGATTAATTAAATACCTTAGGGGACATTAGGATAAGGTGAAATATTTATCAAATAATAAATTATTTAATTAATATGGCTTAGGGATGCAGGATAGAAGAATGTGAGGGTGAATTTGACTATATGGGAATGGTCAAATTCAAGTGTCTACATTTTTTGCCTCTTCAAAATACCGTTAACAATGTTTTAAAGAAAAATAAAATACAGACGACCCAATAGAAGAAAAGAATGTTAGATGATTCCTTGATATTGCAGGAAAACATATAGGAGGGAAGGATGGAGAAATATGGTAGGGTATTCCCCCTCAAGAGGGTAGATGGTGAAGAAAAAGGGCCCCAGGTGACTTCTCAATATGGAGAAATGAAAGGTACAACATGATAGAGTGCAAAATACCATGAAGAATGGCTTTTAAATGGAGGAAAATGGGTGAATGGGGTGCAAATGGCAGCCCTTAGAAGAAAAGGGATAAATGAATTAATAAAGGGCAATTAAAGGGTAAAAATTACCTAAAAATTAAAAGGCTAAATAGGGTCAAAAATGAAAATTATAAATAGTAAATTTGAAAATTCATTATTCACCTAATTTTCATTTGCATACATGTCATTGCGCGATTAGATGAAAGAGAGAGAGAGTGACGAGGATTGCTGATAGGATGGGCAACATGGAGGGTGACACGCTAATCGGTGATGACAAGTTGATCCACCGAGGAGAGGAGGTACAAGCATACTACTACGAGCACATGGTACCCCACCAGGTAGGTCTTGAATCCCAACTTCGTGATTTCAATTGAATTTACGCACATGTTTGAAATTCAAGATGGGTAGATTAGGCCATACGGAATCACCATGGAAGGGCGGATTCACCCTCCCGGTCGAGTGCATTCGCCTTTCTAAAAAATTGGCAGGGAAAGGGGCGAGCATACACACCACAAGGCTGGGTGTGCTAGGAGAGGGGCAATTGTGAAATTTCCTCTTTCCAACAAGGGAAAACCTACATGGCACAGGGGCGGGTGGAAACTAGGATAGGAAATTGCAAAATTGGAAAAATTAGAAAAGGGCGAATGTGAATTTTCCAAAAGAGGAAACACATGGATGCGAATCCACCCAAAAGAGGAACAAGTAGATGCGAATCCGCCTTTCAGGAAATAGGGAAAATGCAAATTCACCACTTGGGAGTGAAGAAACACAGGAGCGAGTGCGCACTCGCCCATGGGGGAATGGGGTGAACGTGAATTTTCCTCTAGGAAGAAAAAGGGCGAAATCGCGCTCGGACAAGAAAGGGGCAGGTGTGTCTAGAGAACAGGCGAACCCATGAAAATAAACCAGAGGGGAGAATACACAACCTAGATAGGCGAATGCGCTGGAAAGTGAAAAGGGGTGAACTCGCTTTACACAAAGGTGAACTCACCAAACTTGGGTAGGGATGAAAAAGACAAGAAATATGAATGAAATATTGGAAAGTCTAACTGAATGGTTGGCATGGATGCAGAGTTTTGAGACTCTGAGGACATCAAAGAGACACTCGACTATGTTGGACATGTGTCTGAGGGAAATGACTCTAGAGGATCACACAACATTAGCCTAGGCTAGACTAATACATATGTTGGGATATCCCAACATTAGAGCACACAAACCCCTACTCACAACATTTATGGAGTGATGGAGCTTGGAGATCTCCACATTCTATCTCCCAATAGGGGAGATGACGATGACACTGGAGGATGTATGGAGGATCCTACCATTTCCCATTCAATGGAATTTTATTAGCACAACACCTCGATGATTAATTGATAGGAGTGTGCGGGTAGTTTTTGGACTAAGTGACCTTCCCATTTCAGGGAAGGAGTTAGATATTGATGCATTCTTGGGGCTCAAGATGGTGGCATTACCTCTTTATTTGTGTGGCCTTATTAGTAGGGTCCTCCTACCTGATAGGAGTGGATGCTTTTTCAACCTCAAAATGATTGAGGTGGTTCAACACATAGTAGAGAGGCATGAGGGAGTCTATACATGGGGGTGTGCATACTGACACAACTATACTAGGATATGTATGTGGTTTTTTATAGGCATACCCTCAGCATTACACATGTGACACTGCTCTAGTTATGGGCCTGGGAGCACATTTGAGTGGCGAGGCCAAACATATTGATCATTGGAGTGTAGGATGAGACACTATCAGTAGCATATTGGTGGGGATCTAATTATTGTTGGAGATTGCATTACCAGGAGGTGAACAGCTTGGAGGAGTAGAGATAGAGGTTGGATGGACTGGTGGAAATGGATATTACATGGAGACCTTACTTGGGGTGGTGATTTGTGGAGTGGCGTGAGGATGATAGGAGATGGGGGGGTTATTTGTTCTCACAATACTACTTGATAGGCTGCAACCCATTCATTATTGAGCTACATAGGCCTGACAAAGTTACCCAACAGTACGAGGTACAATAGGACATCCTCATGGCACCATAGATGTTCAAACAAGTTAGTTGAGAGTTGAGGGATATATAGGGGGAGTAGATCACAACTAAGTTCTCCCTCTAGATGTGGGATGTAGTTTCGATGATGATGTATCCATATAGGGGAGGACCAGAGGATGTAGGGACCATTATACAATATTTAGCATGGTGGGCCTAGTACAAGCCATGGAGGATCACGACTGTGGAGCCGATTGTAGGTGCCCTAGGGTTTAGATCAGATGATGAGAGGGAGTTCGCTATGCCATATAGGAGGAGGAGGAGGAGGTGCGATAGGAAATAGAGAGGAGGAGATGTAGAGATGGAGGAGGTCGGTGGGAGGAGTAGGCAATGGAGGTGGATGCCCCTACGATTGACCCATTAGCCATGGTCTTGTATGTACCTCCACCACCAAAGGACCCCATAGTACTACTAACAAGAGCCCTAGCCATGTTAGGGATAGCAAAACATAGACTCAAAGACTCAAAGGCAAATAGGGACAGGTTATAGACATAGGTGGGGCATCTGTAGGCCGAGGTGCGGTAGCTAAAGAGTGCACAAAGAGATGGGGACAGAGCCTTTGGGTAGCTGGAAAATGAGGTAGGGAGGAGGTTATAGGAGGTGCAAATGGAGAGGGATGATTTGCAAAGACTTGTTGGGGATTTCTGAAGGGGGATGGAGGAGATGTAGAGAGAGATGAGGCTCAAGAGAGAGCAAAGTGTGTAGAGATAGCTATGGGAGATGTAGGGGATTGTTGGAGAGGGTTGAGGTAGCGGAGGGGAAGGTACAAACTCTGTAGGGAGAGAGAGATTTGGTGATGAGGAGGATATCTTAGCTGGAGGGATAGGTTGAATAGATGAGGCTAGCTCATGAGGCTTTGGAGCAAGAACCGAATAGAGAGGGATATGGGCAGAGCATACACAATAGGAGAGGTGGATGCCAAGACCGAGGCATCATATTACATGCTTGCTTACTATCAAGTTGTCCCAGATCTTGCACAAAGGGTGCCACACATTAGAGTAGTGGCACAAGCACCAGCACCCTTCTGATTAGCTTAGACACATACTAGAGGGTACAACTAGTACAAAGATACTCCTCCTCATGGTTGAGGACTAGGTGCAGACTCCCCACAGAGGTCAGATGCCAGGAGAAATGGATAGAGAGGAGATGGATACAAGATTCAAATTTTGGCAGGTGCAAGGTGGATGGGTAGTTCATGCAGACAAAGACTATAGATTCTTTCGTATAGTGGATTGCAAAGATTTGATTCATTCATTATTTTATTATTTATTCTTTTAGGACACCATGATGTGTCAGATGTAATCTATTTATTTTATTATTCACCTACACTTGTACCTTTATTTGATGGACTTTCATGAACTCTATGATGGATTATTATCATGTAATTTTGTGGACTTTGATGATCTTTTTATTATTGACTATGATGGACTTTGATGCACATGTGATAGACACTATATTTATATATATGATAAGTGATGGATGTTGATGCGATATGGATGATTTCTATATAATGTTATGGATGTTTATTATGCTCATGTGTGTGATGGTGATTATGATGTATGCATGTGAGTGTGATGATTTATGCATATGTCTATGTGAAATATATGGATGAAATGCAATATGTCTAATGCCTTGTGATGCAGGATGTGATGGATGATTTATGATTTTATGATATATGTTATGGATGTGACACTAATGATGTGTAATGCAGGTGGTGATGTTATTGTGAATTATTATGTATGTATATGAGATATGATATGATGATGAATAATGTATGAATGATTGCATTATAATGATTAATAATGTATGTATGGTGTGAGATGAAAATATGTAATGGATGCAATACACATATGTGATCATGTTATGGATGAATGTAATGTAATGCAATATATGTGGTGAAATGAACTAATATGTTTAGAATAAAAATTCCAAACACCATGAAATGATAATGAAAATGAACTTAAGATGCTTAGAATAACCAATCTATATTAATATAAACAACTTAAGATGATAATGAAAATGATAATGCAATGGATAATGATAATGAAATGGAATGAACTTAATATGCTTAGACTAACAGATCTATATTTATCTAAACAACTTAAGATGATTGTGAAAATGATAATGCAATGGAATGATAATGAAATGGAATGAACCTAAGATGCTTAGACTAACAAATCTATATTAATCTTAACAACTTATGGTGGCCATGAAAATGATAATGCAACATAATGATAATGAAAATGCAATAATGTAATGGACCTAAGATGATAATGACTATGCATGGTGAGATGAATGATAATGGGTCTAATAGTGCACCTATCAAAACCATGGGAATCCTAATAGGAAGAATAGGTGGGAGAAGAACATTTGCACAACCAAAAATAACTAACCATAGGCTAGAGGGAAAATGGATGGGGATAAATGCAATGCAATGGGATGATAAATGAAATGCAAACCTAATGCCATTTTTCCATATTATGAGCACTAATTTTTCGTATACCATAAGACACAATATGCTAGGGTATGAAGAAACAAGGAATATTAGTGTCAAATGCATAAAAATAACACAACAAACAAGAAGGCTATCCCAACAACCCAAAACCATAAGGGCTTTGGTCGAGCCAGATGTTGGGATAACCCCAATCACAAAGGATACCCCAATGTAACACAAGACCACAAGGATCTTGGTTCATATGACATGGAACAACCAAGATGACAAGGCCACATAAAATCAAGATATGCCCCTATGTTTACCTATCAAAGCGCACCATGATATGATGGATCCTGGTGACCCTAAAAAAGTATGATAGGAAGGTCAAATGATAAATAAAATGCCAAAAGCATCAAAAGATCACAACAAATTTCAAATGTCCTTTGCTATAGGATCGATAAATGGATGGGATCGATGTGGTCTGATTTAGGAAGGATACATCTTGTTAAGACCAAGGATGGAATATAGATTAGGTGATCAACATGACTTAGGATGCTTGAAACCGATCGAACCTTACAATACTAGTGGATTTTGTTTGTTAAGAACTAGTTGAATAGGGACATACCTGACAACACCACATGACACCAAGACACACCCTAAGGACAGACCTAGGGTCTTAGGGGCTCATCGATTGATGGCCTTGCCTACATGAAAGCGCAAAGACCTCGTAGTTTGATAAAAAACTGAAAATTGACCATGGATAAAAGTGAAAAGAGGACAATGGAGGCCATGATGGATGACAAAGCTTGGACATAAAAATACCTCGAGGGCCAATCAAATGATTAGCCTGCCTACGTGAAAGCACAGGGGCAATGTAGTTCGACAAAGAACTAACGATTGACAATGGATAAAAGTGGAAAGAGGACAATGGAGGCCATGATAGACGATGAAGACTGGATGGACAAATACCTTAGGGTTGACCAAATGATTAGCCTTGCCTATGTGAAAGCATAGGGGAAACATAGTTTGACTAAATGGACAAAAGATGACATGAGACCTAATGATGACCAACACGATGAAAGATCCTAGATGAGGATAGGAGACTAACAAACAACACCAATATACAGGCGACAAAAATCTCAAACTCAAGATAAAAGCTCAAGATTTAGGATAGCCACTCTGGATCATATAATGCTCAATCAAAATACACCAAGCGGTGGATAACTAGGATGTTGATGGGGGGATGGAGATGATAAGATATGAGGGTAGGATATGCGGATAGGACAGATGGAAGCCTAAAGGAAAATGGGACACAAGTTAGATAATGATTAAACCCTCTACGAATGGTGCATGTTACTAGGTTTTCACCAAACGCACTTATCCAAGGTACCACCAAGGGTGGTTTTCACCATAGGTTGAATTATTTCTCTTTACTATTTCTTGGATTTTTTGGCTTTTTTGATTTTTTGTATTTTTGTTGCTTTTTACCTTTTTTGATATTTTTCTAGGTAGGATAACCTAGCTGACCTAGGTGTAAAACCTTTTTAGGTGCATGATGTTGATAGGCTCCTCCGAGGGTTCCCCCTCAAGTGTTACAAGCCAATATGCCCCAAAACCATATTTTGTTGTGACAACATATGGAACCAACCAATTTTCTTTGAACTTTCCTTTATTTTCCCAATCTTGTTGGGTACGTTGATTCTCCTTTAGGACTAGATCACCAACATCGAATTGGCGGGGATGAACCTTTTTGTTGTAATTTCTGCTAAGATGATGTTGATAGGATTGGAGATGATTGTAGGCCTTAATGCATTTCTCATCTAGGAGTTCCTGACTTAACCGTGTGACTTGAGCATCTTCATCACTGATTAAATTCTTCAAAGAGATTCAAAGTGATGGGATCTTGGCTTCAATCAACAAGATTGTTTCAGCGCCATGAACAAGGGAATATGGGGTAGCTCCAGTGGGGGTGTGGATGGATGTATGGTATTCCCACAGGGCGACATTAAGATGGAGGTTCCAATCTTGACCAGTGTTATTAACAACCTTTTTAAGGATTTTGATAAGGGTCTTGTTGGTTGCTTCAGCTTGGCCATTACCTTGTGGATAATATGGAGTTGACCAACAATGTTGGATATGGTATGTCTCACAAAGGAGCTTCATATACTAGTTTTTGAAGGGCTTTCCATTATCAGTGATGATGGTGGAGGGAATACCATATCTATAAAGGATATGGAAAATGATGAATTTGGAAATCTAAATACCTGTGATTCGGGAGAGTGGAATTACTTCCACCCACTTAGTAAAGTATTTAGTGGCCATCATGATGAATGTATGACCATCAGATGAAGGAGGGTAAATCTTTCTGATTAAGTCAAAACCCCATTGAGAAAAGGGTCACGATGCTATGATGGGTTGCAAATCTTGTGTAGGAGCATGGATGAGATCTGCATGCTATTGGTAGGATAAACATTTCTTCATGAACTCACAAGCGTCATGCTCCATAGTGGGCCAGTAATAGCCTAGTCTAAGAATTCTTTGCTAAGGCCATCCCATTAGAATGAGACCCACAAACACCACTATGCACTTTGTTCAATGCAATGTGGGATTTTGATTCGCTTAGACACCAAAGTAGAGTTCCATCATACCCTCGACGATAGAGTGTATCTCCCACTATGGTATATCAGGAAGTGCACTGGATGAATTATTTGCATTGGTTATAGGTGAGGTCAAGTGGTATGATATTGTCATGGAGATAGGAATAAATGTCATGAAACTAGGGTGATTCAAGACCTATGATATCACACACCATCTCATTTTCAGGCACATCATATGCTGGGATTAATAGCTACTCAACTGGGAACTCACAATCCGTTTGATCTTTAGGCATGTCAATGAGGGAACCAATGGTGGCCATAGCATCAGCCACCTTGTTTTGTACTCAGGGAATTTGTTCAAACTAGATGTAGGTGAAATGCTTCTTAAATTCATCCACCATGCATTTATAAGGAAGTAATTTATCATCCTTGGTTTGAAACTCATCATTTACCTGTTTGACTATCAGTTGAGAATCGCCAAAGACACGGAGATGAGTGATATTCCATTGGACTATGATTTTGAGGCTTGTGATTAGAGCTTCGTATTCTGTAATGTTGTTTGTGCATGGAAAGGCTAACCTGAATGACTTTGGAATGTAATCACCTTGAGGGGTGATGAAGATAATGCTTGCACCAGCTCCATTATGCATATAAGACCCATCAAAATATTGTTTCCACGTATCTGATTCTGAAATTGTAAGGACACCTTCATTAGGAAACTCTACTATTAATGGATACGTATCTACTAGGGGAGCATCGACCAATTGATCTTCTATCACTTTCCCTTTAATTTCTTTACAGTCCACATATTCTATGTCAAACTCACTCAGTAACATGACCCACTTGGCCATGCGGTTAGTTAATGATGTTCTTGATAACAAATATTTGAGTGGGTCAACCTTTGATATTAGCTTGATAGGATGACTATGCATATAGTGACATAGCTTATGTAAACTAAAAAAAACTTCCAAACAAGCTTTTTCCATGGGGGAATAGTTAATCTCATACCCCAAAAGTGTTCGATTGATATAGTAGATGGAACGCTCTTTAGAAAACTCATCATGTTGTGCCAGTAATGCCCCCAATGCAACTAACATGGTTGAGATATACAACATTAGTGGCTTACCTAGAATGGGAGCATTAAAATTGGTGGATTGGCTAGATATTCCTTGATCTTGTTAAATCCTTTCTGACACTCTAGATCCCATGTAAAAGTGATATCCTTACACGAGAGGTGTGTAAATGACTAAAATTTATCAACAAGCTGGGCTATGAATCCCCTGATGGATTGTAATTTTCCTTGCAGACTCCTTAACTATTTTATATTGTGTGGCAGGGGAATTTCCATTATTGCCTTGACTTTTACTAGATCCACTTTGATGCCCCTTCTGGATACAATGAACCTTAACAATTTTCCAGATGTGACACCAAACACACACTTTTTTGGATTTAGACACAAATTGCATTGTTCTAAATTCTCAAAGATTTTTCTCAAGATCATGGGATGCTCTTCTCTTGTCTTGGATTTCCCTAGCAGATCATCAACATAATCTTACATTATAATATGAATGAGGTAGCACTTGGAAGATGACATTCATTGCATGTTGGTAAGTTACCCCTGCATTCTTGAGACCAAAGGGTATGGCATTGTAACAGAAGGTGCCCCAAGGGGTAATGAATGAGATCTTATGCCGGTCTTCAGGTGCAATTCTAATATGATTATAGCCAGAAAATCCATCCATGAGGGATAGCATAAAATGTCTTACTGTAAGATCTACCAACATGTCAATGTTAGGAAGAGGGAAATCATCTTTTGGGAAAGCCTTATTAAGATCCTATAAATTTGCGCAGATTCTAATGTTCCCATTAGGTTTGGGCAGAGGTACTATGTCGAATATCCAGTCAAAATAATCAATAGGTCTAATGAATCCATCCTCTAATAGTTTTTTGAGTTCTTTCTTGACAAGGCCACTTGGGGATGCATTTTTCTGAGCTTCTGTTTAACTAGTTTGGCATCTAGATGAACATCAAGATGGTGTACAACTAGTGTGGGATCCAATCTTGGCATATCTAAATAGGACCATGCAAAGTTAATGATCCCTTCATTTAGCAGATTGACAATGATGGGATACTCTTCCTTTGACAATGACTTGGCCACATAGGTGATCTTGGGCTCTTCTTTTGTTCTGAGATTAAGTTTCGATAAATGAGCTCCAACAAGGGGAAGATGAACATCCCCATCCTCTAGTGCCTCATCGAGGTTTTCACTATCAGATACACCCTTTATTTTTACTTTTGATGAGTCAAGAAGTGCCTCAAAGAGGTTTTCATTGGATGACCCTGTTTTGTTTTGTTTCATTTTTCTTTTGTGGTTAGGGTGCTCATCTTCCCCCAATCCCATAAGATGTATGTAAGTGTCCTTTAAAGGAAAAATGTCTACAGGTGCACTCCCTCATAGGTCTCAATCAATAAGGTCGAGGTGGCAGAGAGAAAGGCTAATGGAAAAGATGGATGTGGAATCGAAGAGGGAAAGGAGATCTACATCATCGTATGAGAGTATTATGGATTATTCTTTCGGTATGTCTTTGAGGAAATCATTATCCAAATTGACATTATTTGAGGTGCTAGTGGATGGTATGGGACCCTTTTTCTTTTTTTCATAGCCTAATCCCACATTTTTTGGTCACACAAGTGTCTCAATGGGTTGTAATCTTCCATGTTCCCCTATGCCAAGTCCCCCCCTTGATAGTTGTATTTTTCTACTAGCTTTGAAGCATGGGGGTAAACCTCTTGGAATTATTCAATGAGAGGAGGTGACGGCTCTGGTTCTTCTCTACATATCCATTGACTAATGTCATCATCCGCTTGATCTTGTTGTGTTCCTAGGGACTAGAAAGTGGTAGAACCCATGTTCTTAGAACTAATAGTTTTTGTCTTCACTTCCTCCTTTGGTGTAGACTGAAGTTTGACCATAGGTACAAGGAGATGGAGGCATGGTTGCCACATTAAAATTTGTACACATCTCATATTCTCTATAGCCTTTATCAATGATCTGGATCTTGGTAATTGTGGACTTAGATGTAACGGATGGATTAGATGATGTGTTAGATGATGAATAGGAGGATGGATTGGAAGGAAATGTTTGAGGTGCCCCCACTTCAACTCCTAGACAATAGCAGGAGTGGGGGAAGGAAGCTTCTAGAGCACAATAGTACTCGAAGCGTTGAGGATCCGCATGAATGGTTACTTCGACCCCATTGTATGGGAACTTCAAGCATTGGTGATAGGTGGATGAAACTTCTTGCGTGGCATGAATCCATGTTCGGCCAAAGAGAAGGTTGTATGGAAGATCTAGATCAAGGACGTGGCAAGTAGTGTATTGCACCACAGGGCCAACCTAAATAGGAAGATAAATGATACCTTTTGAGTCCCTTTCTGCATTATCATATGGTTTTATTATAAAGTTCTGATTATCCAGGTCAGCATGAGTATATCCTACCTATTTTATGAACTTCAATGTACACAGATTGAGGGCAGAGCCATTATCTACCAAGACTCATTTTACCTTATGATGGGTAACAATAAATTCAATGTGTAGGGAACAGTTATGGGATGATTCAATCGCGACATATCATTTTGACTGAATCCCAACTGGTAAGTGGATAAAAAATATCCTACTAAAGCTTGGAGCTGGGTAGGATCAATATCATTGGGCATGTTGGTATCTTGTAGAGCTTTTGTAAGGATTTCTTGGTGAATTGGGGAAGACTTAAGAAAATCCAAAATGGATATTTGGGCTAGATTCTTACCAAGATGGTCAAGAATATTGTATTGTGAGCTCACAGGAGTTGGCTGAGATGAAGTGGAAGGATCGGGAACTAATATGCAAGTATGACATGTGGTAATAGCACATTGAGGTTCTTTTTCTTTGACATGAATCATAGGTACACGTGGCTCTACTTGATTAATGCACATAACAATGCCATCATAGTTATATGGTACATTGTTTTAGCTAACATTATTTGTGTTGTTATTTTGGCTATTATTGTTAGGCTTGGGATTAGCATTTGAGGTAATGGGACCTTGATTATGCTTCAGGAAGGAATTTTGATATATCTGTAATTGAGCATTGGAGAATGTAGTCTAAATTGCATCCACTATGATATCACCTTGATCTATAAGAACTTGGACATAAGTTTTAAGTCCTTGAAATTAATTAGTGGAGTGACCTTTGATCTTGTGATAATCACAATATATATTCTCTCTAGACCAAGCGGATTTGGGCTTTGACTCATCAACAGGATTTGTCATAGGATAAGTGATGGAATAATTTGCTTGAAGCAGGCTCTTGAAAACATCATCTAAGGGTCTCCCAAGGGAGTGAATGAGCACTTATTATTCCCTTGATTGTATTGATTACACTATGGGGGAGGATGGGGCACACCATGTGGTATGGATATGACATTAGACACTGATTGTGAATTGGGGACATACTGTAACCTCTGAGAATTTTTAGCTACTTGGATGTGTTTAGTATTAGTGACACCATCATTGATAGCATTTTTTTTCTTGTTCCAATAGCAAGACTTATCTCTGGATGATTTATCTTTATCTTAGTTAAAGATCTTGATTTGTCCCTTAGCAATGAGGGCCCTCTCAATAGTAGTGTCTTTCTCAATGACCTTTGAAAAGGTGGTAACACAATGGAGGCATAGGTTATGAGCCAGTTCAGGGTGGGCGTTGGCAACAAAGATGGTTACCAAATCTTTCTCAATGAGATTGGATTTTAGCCAACTAGCCAAGGCCTGCCACCTTTGTAGGTAGCTTGCAAATGTTTCTCCCTCACATTGGCTATCTTTCAGGAGATCTAAGGTATCAATATCCTTCTCCAGATTGAAGGAGAAGTGCGCAACATTTTTTTGATAGATCCACAAAGGAAGAAACTGACCCCTTCAGAAGACCCATGAACCAATCTAGAGCTTACCCTATTAGGCTCCTATGGAACAATCATAGAAGGTAGTTGTCATTATGCATGACCTCCTGACAATGTGTGTAAAATTCCTGCAAATGGTTCCTAGGATATCCCCTTCCCATGTATTTATCAAATTTTGGTATTTTGAAATGTTTAGGAAAGGGGATGAGTGAAATTGAGGGATCAAACGGATAAGGACAAATCTCCTCAAATTTGAAGGACTTCTTGGACGTACCAACCTGCAAGTCCTTGAGGACAACTTTTATCTCTTCCCATTCTTTATTGACAAGTGCTAAGGAGGAAGGACCTATTGGATTGGACTAATCATATGGGATATATTGTTGATGTGATGGAGGTGGAGGTGGAATGGATTGACCATATGATAGCAGAGGCGGATATCAAGGGACTTGTTGATATTGATAGGGATACGTGGATTGAGGATTGGTATAAGATTGTTGGTATGAAGGTGGGGCTTGGTAATATGAGGAAGAGATGCCCTACTCATATGATGGTGGCTACTGGGAATAATATGGATTTATATTAGTAGTTGTAAGTGGATTGTTGTTGCGAAGCATATGGAGGCTATTGTGGATTGGATGGTTGGTAGTAGGTGTTTTGTTGTGATTGTTGGGGATTCATGTGAGACGGTTGTTGTTGGGATTGTTGTTGATTATAGTAATAGTAATTGGGATTGCGGTTGGATGTAAGGGCTTGTGGATAATAGCTGATTTGAGGATGGTATAGGTACTAGGCAGTAGAGTTCCCTAGAAATTTTTGGGAGTGTTGCTATGATTGTGTGGGGATTTGTGAATAATGAGGGGGTTGTTGATAGGATGGTGGTTGTTGTTGAGGAGGTCGAGATGGGATTTGGAATTGGTCAGGTCGTGGTTGATAAGATGGGATTTGTGAATGTTGAGGTGATTGTTGCGATTGATGAGGAGGTTGTGACGGACTACCCTATTGTTGGTAAGGGGGTGGTTGTTGATGTTGTGACAAAATTGGAGTTTGTTGCAGATTACCTTGATGCTGATGTGGGGATTGTGATGGATTACCCTGGGCTTGATGCAAGGGTGGTTGTTGGTGAGGTGGTTGTGATGGTGTTTGTTGTGGGTTACCCTAGGGATGATGTAAGGGAAGGAGATTGCCTTGAGGTTGATGTTCGGATGTAAACGAAGGTGGCAGTATGTTTGATGTTCATGCCCTGAGGATTGGGAGGACCTTATGGATTACCCAAGCCAAGAGAATTGTTAGGATCAAGTCCTTGAGGGTTGTTAGGATCAGGTGCCACACCCATCACTAAAATGGGTAGAAATATCTGATAACAGACGTCAATACAAAATCTAGGTTGGTATTACTCATCTTGTGGTGGACCTTGGGGACTCATGGAACTAATGAGCTGGGATTGGGATCCTATGGTAGAGTAGGGGGCGTAACATTGACATATTTCAATAAATCAAACCCTGATAGTGGCTTGATACCTTTCAGGAGTAACGTGGTGAGGATTTTGTCCCCACCTTCATTGAGAAGACAATCTGTTATTTGCACATTAGTAGGATTACCAAGATACTCGTTGACTGTAACCTCATATTGGTTAACCATGCTTTCATCTAAGGGAGATTGGATGTGGGTTTCGGTGTTAGATTGCAATGAGCCACCATTGGTGGGTTGATCTTGGGGAGGTTGAGGTTGAGCACCTTGGGACTATTGTTGTTCCATGAGTTTATTTGCTTGTGATTGGGTAACGGGCATGAAAATGAAAAATTACCAGGTAACTAAGATGACACCAAGCCCTAGAATGCACTTAAATGATGTCCTAGATGATGACTAAAAGGATTTATAAGATGATAGATTTATTGGATGATTGCTAGGATAATGATGGGTTGATGATGGGGTTTGATTGATTGATTGGATAGGATGATCAATTGTATAGGATGATTGATTGGATAGGATGATTGATTGGATTAACTCTTAACCAAGTTCAAGGGTTTAACTTGACGATGTGTGATGATGATGATTGCATCAAACTATAAAGATGATGATTATGGAATAGAACCTACCTCACGATGAGAGGATATTGATAAGGCCATTGAGGATTATTGGCTCAAGATGGATGAAAATCCTAAGTGAGTGTGAATGATGGTGATTAGGGTCAGTTACCTAACCTAATTGGATAAAAAGCCCCTAAAACAAAGTCTAAAGGATCCAGATTGATGATCGATGATGGACATGCAATCTAGGGATGTCCTAATATGCACTTATGTGATTTTATTGAGGATTTGATGATGTTTGAAAAATGCAAATGGACTAAAATGAAAATTGCGGGTAGATGGATGGTGATAAAAAAAATTGATCACAAGAATGGACTCGAAAAATGATAAGATTTCAGTGGTCCAAAGGATTAACTCTCAGGTTTTTTATATGGGAGGTGGATTCACCTCTGTGTATCATAGGATCCCCCCTCAATGTGGTTTGATCACCTATCTAAGGGTAAGTAGGAGCACCTCTGTGCATGACAGGATCACCTCTCTTACTCACGAGTTCACCTATTTCTTGGACTATATGGGCGAGTCCAGAGGGATTGCCCAAAATAGTATCAAGATTGCCTAAATCTTGAGATGTATGGTCAGGTAGACATGGGATCACCAAAATGAGTAATAGGATCACCTAGATCTCAGGACCTCAAAAGGAATGGGCAGGTCTAGTAAACGATAATTCCTATCTAGGGTTCAGGTTTGCCACTCTCTTTAGATGTATGGATAGGGACAGGAACACCTATCGAGGTGATGACTGCGCCTATTTCCTTGGGTGTACAAATGGGGATTATACAAACTAGACATAGGATTGCCTCTCAGAATAATGAGATCACCTATTCTAGGATGTGTACAAACATAGAGGTTACAGACCAAACGTGGATTCGCCCCTATAGACAACAATTTTTCTTATTCTAGCATATGTATGGATACAGAGGTTTGGATGGGACATGGATTCACCCTTGTGGAAAACAAGTTCACCTATTCTAAGGGAATAGGTAGATGGGGATGGTACATACTAGAGACAGACTTTCCTAGGGAAATGATAGGATTTCCTATTCTAGAGGAATAGGCAGACATGGAGTCACCTAAATAAGAGACCCATAAGAAAATTTTCCCCTAATAAGAGTGAGTTTTCCTAAAGGATGAGTTAGACCTAACCAAACATGGAATCACCCCTTTCAGGACAGGATCACCTATCCATAATGCAAGTTCACCCTTGTGAGAAGCAAACTCACCACTGAGGGCAGGGGCAGACTATGGAAAAGGACTAAAACACAACAAATATAAAGCAATGGGTTAGACTGACTCAGACTAACAACAAGCATTGGTATAGCACAAGAAAACATGCCAGACAGTAAAAGCCTAAAATTAGTAGTATGGGTTTGCTAACTTGATGTATGCCCACTGATCTACACCATGATATCGAGGTTGTTCTCTGGATCACCCTTTCTCACAAAGGAAGATAGCTAGAGATTCATTGGCACAGGGTCATCAACAGACACCACAGGGTCACCTTCACTCTCTCAATAAGAGACTATCACAGTCCACCATGAGGATTTCTATCTCAACCCAAGGGAGCACGTGGTAACTTAGGGGTGTCACCTATAGTCCCTGCACTACACCAAGCTATGACTAAACATGGATCACTATCTAGGCTAAACAAGGCTATCTTGTAAATCCTATAAATAGCAAGAGGGTACGTGAGGCACAACCATGAACACCAGCCCATCAAAAGTGTGGATTGGGAGCCCCAATGAGGTACTAGAAACTCATACCAACCCTGTATGTCTTATTTAGGTATCACCCTAGCTTCGACACTTCGCTAGACATGATGTGACTAGATTGGGGTATAGCTTTGGCTCTCCCTCCTTTATATACCCCACTGATAACACATGGTCGAGATCATCCCTCAGGTGATGAAATCCTAGGCAAGTCTCACTAAGGGAAGGAAATACTAGACATTTTGACTGGTCCCCAGGCTCACACATAGCGCAAGGGGAGAGTGTACGCGTACTAGCACTTCCTAGGTAGACTGGATTTGACTAGAATGAGTTGGAATTTCTCATCACCTAGGATCACCAAAAGGTGCAAGGGGAGTGGATACTTCAACAACCCACTCCCAAACACAACAAACAAATTAATTGACCCTTTAATTAATCTATGTGTGCCTAAATTAGTGCAAAAAAAAGACACACAAATAGAGCTAATTGAGGGGTCTTCTACCAATTTTCCTGGAACAAATACATCAATAGTTTTCACTACCAGTCTTCATCAAGCATGGGGGACAAGCTACGCAAATCGTTAGTTAATTACCACAATCATAGAAAAATAGGTTAGTTGATTAGTATTTAAAGTTGAAATCAAATTAAAGCTCAAATCAAAAAATTTAACATTCTAGAATAACTCAATTTTGCCCCTGCGTGGAGTGAATTCACCTTTGTCTATGATGCAGGATCACCTATCTTATGAAGAGGTGGAATCGTATTCGCTTGTTAGATGGAGAGGCATATGAACTTATGCCTTTGTAACTTGAGCAAGTTCACCTTTCCCTCAGTAGGTCTGCTCGTTTATGTTGTCCTTCATGTATTTTCCTCTACAAATATAGCAAATTTGCCTCTGCATCAAGCAGATTCACCTGTCAGGGGCAGGTTCACCCCTGCATGTGAAACCCAAGCCTGCAAAATTTCAAACAAAAAGCAAACATAAAATAGACCCATGACATGGGTCCCATCGGGCGTGCCAAAAATGTGTGCAATGTTCTTCCTACTCTAAAATGGAAGAAAAAATTAAATTGAAGAATGGAAAACACTAACAAACAATCAAGATTGGCCTAAGATGAATTAAAGCAAAAATACAAAGAAATGGAACCTTTTACCTTGCTTTAATTGATGAGTTTGGTTGGCCCTTTTTTATGCTTGATTGTGTGCTCTTTTGTTGGAAAAATGACATGCAACTATGCTCAAAATGAAGCTAATGGAATGGAGAATGTAATGGTGGATGTGGGTATTTGGATAGATGCAAGATGATGGCTCTAATGGTTGCAATAATGGAGGTATGTGATTGTATGAAAATGGCTAAGTTAGATAGTTTGAGTGATTGAGTGATGCCAAAATGAGGGAAATTCCACCACTTTTAGGGGAAGTGCCTCTACATGAATGGATGGCCAAGATGCATCCACAGTGGGGGAAACCAAGGGCTAGGGTGAGTTACGAACTCACAAGCCCTCACATACTGACATGTGTCAAATGAGTTGGCCAAGGGGAGGTGAGGTGGAGATGATGTGGAGATACTATAAAGTACCTTGGAAAGGGACAAGATCTCCTCATAAAGGAGGTCTTTTTCCACATGTGCTTTGAGAGGACATGTGCGGAATTAAAAATTCCTCACAAATCCTCATGGGGATGGGAGAAGGAATTTAAAATTCCTTAAAATGCATTGAAGAGATAAATGTGAATTAAAAATTCATATGGGGAAGGGGATGCCTTCTCCAAAAGGAGAAAGAATTTAATAAGGTTGACTAAGGACACATTCCATAAATGGCATGGAGATTAGGTTAGCTTAATTAAGTGATTAAGGTTGTGCAAATGTGGGATTAGGTAGGCTAATGAAGGATTAGAGGCTGGTGGGAGATTATGGAGGATGTGACCCTAATGCTAATTAGGGATGTGCACATCTTAATCATAGATTAATTAGGTTAATCTGGATTAAAGAGGATTATGGAGGATGTGACATGAGGAGAGAGAAGAAGTTGAATTAAAAATTAATTTAATTCATTTAGGTTAAAGTGATTAAATTAAATAAATTGGGGTATTTATTTAATTTAGAGATGAATGGGGTAAGGTATTTACTTTATTAATTAAATACTTTAGGGGACATTAGGATAAGGTGAAATATTAATCAAATAATAAATTATTTAATTAATATGGCTTAGGGATGCAGGATAGAAGAATGTGAGGGTGAATTTGACCATATGGGAGTGGTCAAATTCAGGTGTCTACACCTTGAAAATGGTAGAAGCATCAGGCTCCCCTCTTCTAGTGGCCAATTGCCTATCCTAGAAGTTCCAAAGCCCAAGATCTTCTAAGATGTTTGGAGAAGAAACTAGATTACTAAGAGTAGTAGGCTATCTTGTGGTAGTATCCTTTTTTATAACGAGCTCCTCCTCATTATCAGGAGGCATACGATATTTAGATACTTTAGTTTCATCAGCTTCATTTGAAATAGTTATAGGAGGATTCATATACTTACTTGTTTCCACAGCCTTTTCCTTCCATGATGGATTGGTTTTGTTAGGCAACTCTCCTGCTAACCTTTGCTCAATGTTCTTCTTCATGTGACTTTTGGTTCCCTTCATCTCTAAAAATTGTTCCTCACAATTCCCTCTCTCTCTCTCTTCTTGAATTTTAAAATGCACTGGAACAAAAGACTTTTAGAGTCACCACCCACTTTATGGGAATTGGAAATATCATGGTGAATTCTTGAGAGAAATTGTAAAGACTGAGCAAATTTAAACAAAACCTAGTAGGAAAGTGGAAGGAAATTCAGATCCTAGACTAGCTGACGACAAACTTAGCATATGATGAAGATTTGATAAAATTGTTCTTCATTCAACAAATAACAATGCAAATGAATGACACTGGTTGTGTTAGATATACAACTAGAGACACATAGACAAGCTTGTCCCCAACAAAGTCACCAATCTGTTGGTGTTTTAAATAAACCAAGTTGATCTCACTAATTATCTATGAATTTTCCAAATTCAATGGTCAATAATTACGAGGGATTGGCCAACTTGACAAGTGAAAATCTTTGAGACTTTCCCTCTACACTTTGGGCTCTTCAAAATCTGGGAGGGTGATCCCACATAATGTTCTCAAGCTCTCTTGTGCCATTTCTCTCATGAAGATTATAATAACATATATATTCTCCAAATTATTGTTTAATAGATGAAATACCTAAAAGACATGGTGAATCTTACAACATTTACCATTCTATAACCTGAGAATATGGTAGGAATTCAACTCAAGACATACATCCAACTAAAAGTGAAGATTTAAATGATGTTGTATGTGTTTATATGAATTACCAGAGGAATGCAATATCAATATAGCTTATGGACTAGTGACTTATCTCAGGGCATGTAGTATTAAATCATTCAATTAAAGTCATACAACAGCATTTGACCTATCACAATAGAGCTATTGAACAATGCATTACATTATCCAACTCAAAATTCTAGACCAATATTACTTAGTTATCCATCCATACACTCACATAAATCTCCATTCATGTCAAAGAAAATTAACTTGTTCTTTGAACAAGAGCATCAACACTGACTAAACATTCAATTGAAACACAATGAAGATGAATAGAAAAATACTTGATTCATTTTATTTATAATTCATGTGAGATATACAGTTGGAGAACAAAGGCTAAGAAATATGCCATTTGCATTCATATGTAATAGTACTAGTAAACAATGCTAAAAAACTAAGACTCAAACTCCAAAACCTAGAAAAAACTTAACAAATATGCATCTATATTCTCTATTACAATTTGCTTCTCAAAATTCATTCAACAACAACCTGTGTAATTTTCCTTGAAATCCCTTTTATAGAAATCAAGGGAGAAAAATAAGCTTCAAGCCAATTAACACTTATCACATTTACATTTGAAAATTACAATTCATTCCAAAATACAGTTATATTTGCAAAATTGGGGGAAAATATCCATATGAGACAAAATTTATTTCCCATTCATTGGTGAAGATACTTCCTACCTTCCAAAAGTCACCTTAGTCAATGAGAATATCCTTTCCATGAGTAGCAACACTTCTTCCACATGCTTCCAAAATTGTAGGACAAAAAGCATGAAAAAAAGAAGAAAAGAATAAAGCATCTCCACATCAGCACTCCCGTGTCATCAACTTTTGAATTGAGGAGGATACAACATTTAAACATTAACATAACAAAGGCTTAATCTATACTATTTTCAAGCCATGCATTGTATTCATCCCTAGTAAACCATTTAATAACCTTTGTATGCACCAAGATCAAAATTTATTGCCACCCTACCACTAAAAAAACAACTCACAAGTCAAGGATATCAACATATTTATGCTTCCATAGTTCAAAGTCCTCCTTAGACGACCATTCATATGCAATAAATTCATCTATTTTTTCCTATAAGGGCCATAGATGACTGCATGAGTTGCTTCCTTGTCAAAACTTTCAAGGAAAGAATCAGTGAAAGACAACTTATCCAAACTATCCTTTAACATGTCAACATCTGCTCCTTCACAAATTAGTGTAGCTAAGGTGGCAACTGAACTATTTATTTGATCAGTCCATTGTTGTAGGGGCTTGACTCCACCAGTACCATTCAAAATGTTAGGTAACAAACCAAAGTCAACAACATCAAATCTCTTCACAAGCTCCCTTATCTTCTTCTCCAATGGATCCATCAACACCTGAAATTCAACAATCCCCTTCACAATTTTGTGGGTTGGGGAAATGAGTGGTGGTTTATTGGCATCATGATTCAATCCAATAACCATTCTTTTTAAGGTCTCCAACCTAGGGATCCACTTATTCATTAATGAGATAGCCAATTCCCTATCCCTATCAAATATCCTTATGGCATCAATCATAGTTGAGTAGGTTGAATGTACACTAAGATTCTTCCTCTCAATATTTTGTTTAGGTGCTCCAAGACCACAGTCACAATCCTCATGTTATTTATATACATATTCCTATCAACATGCTCAAGGAACTCATCATATACTTGGAGTTGTTCTAGTTCCATCAACTCCCTCCTACTAGATTTCTTCCTTTACTGAGGTGCAATCAATGTGCTTGGAGTTAAATGTGCAATGGGTACATCATCAAGATCATATTAGCTTTTTGGAAGTAGAAGTAGGAGGTGGAGAATGAGTAGGAGGTGATGGGATAGGAGAAGTTGGTGGGGGTGGAATTTTCACTTGAGCTCTTGATTTCCCTGATTGCAACGCTTGCAATTGCTCCTTCAAAAGTATATTTTCAAGTTGGACCTCTACAATTACCTGCTTGTCCTTATTATACTCTACCACCAAGTCATTGTATTCTTTATTCTTGGCTTCATACTTCTCTTGAATTCCCTCTGCATTTTCCTTAATGAACTGTGCAAAATTTGCAGCCAATGTGGTTGCCTCCACAACTAGTATTTAACACCCTTTTTATTATAAATTCTCCCCTTAGGTCAGATGCAGGCTCTATACCTTCTAGCTTTCCCATGTTAGGGGCCAATGCCCAAATTGCTAAGGTGTCCCATTTAGGGCTCAAAACTAATCCTTGCAAGATAGTTGCTGCCTCTTCCTCTGTAGTAAAAATTAGTCTGGAATGCCCTCTATTAGTGTCAAAAGCAATGGTCGAAGACAAATTCCACTCTGGTAGCAAAAGAACACCACTTTTTCTCACCAATTCTTTTCCCTCATCAAGTGTGATGTTCTAATTTTTTGCTTTCATCTCAGTAAGTACTTTGCGTTCAATAACCTCTTGAGGGAGCTTTGGACTTTGGACCATTCCCATCTTGATTTTTTCATCATCCTCATCTCTCCTTCCTCTCCACACAAACTCCTCAAAAGCCTTGGTTTTTGTAGACACTTCAAATTGTTCTGATTGATATTATGCATTTGAATTTGATTTTAACACCATTTCCTCCTAAATCACCACTTTTCTAACTATTTAATCAAATGATCTAAATTTTTTAATTAAATTTATCACTTTATCCTATTAATCAAATAATTAATTTTATTGGATTAATTCACCCCCCTTTCTACAAATTTTCATCCCATTTAATTAGATAATCCAAATAATTTAATTAAAACTCCTATGTCTTCTCATTTGATTAAATAACCCTAAATTATTTAATTAAATGTCACATTCTCCTAAAAAATCCCCTAAACCCAACTAAGTTAATTAATCCATGATTAATTAACCTTATCCACTTGCTAATCCTAATTAGTCCTTTCTCCAACATTTAACTCCATCCTAGTTAAATAATCCCATGGTTTATTTACTCCAACTTGCACAACTAATTAATTTTCTCAAATTAAGTAAAAGGCTATTTTCCCCTCACACTTGCATGAGAATATTCCCATGGAATATTCTTTCCTCATTTACTCCCTTCATTAAATTTCTTGCCCAAGCCTTGATGGCTCTTACACAAATCATCTTGTCTCCCACCCAATCCTTAATGGCTCTTACACAAGCCATCTTGTTCCTTACACAAGTCTTTACTTCTCTTACATGCCTTAATATCTTTCACCCACATGCCTTTAATTCTTCACCCACATGTCTTTGTTAAGGGTTTCACTCTTGATCTCCTCGATGTGGGCCAATGCAGCGCTTGGGCTTCATGATATGGTTTAATTGCCTCATGTGGATCTTGGATCTTGTATAAATCCAACAACTATATTGGGCATTAATAGGTTGATCTTTTGGTGCAATGACAACTACCTATGCAACAATTGGTATCAGAGATGAGGTCATAGGTTTGAACCCCTTGCTTCCACTGGGAGGGGGATTATTGCAAGGTGTCTCCCTTGGTCTCCTTGGTGTGGGCCAATGCAATGCTCAGGGTTTGTGACATGGTTTAATTTCCTCTTTTGGATCTTAGATCTTGTATAAATCCAACGGTTGTATCAAGCATTAATAGGTCGATCTTTTGGTGCAACGACAACCACCTATGCAATAATATTTACTCCTTCTTACATACTCTCTTCCCAAAATATGCACACACATGTGTGGGAACATATCCCCTCACATCTCTTATCCTTGTGACACCTGTTACAAGGCTAATCATTCCTTTAATCCTTAGATTTGTTTGCAACCCTTAATTGGGAAAATGAATCTTAACCCTTGATTCATCATTTTTCTCTATAAATAGAAGTCACCTCTATGAGAAAGGGATCCACTTCTTGAATAAAATTTATGCTACATGATTTCATCCTCACTATCATCCATTTTCACCACTGGAGTTCTAATCTTGCATCAATTTCATCTTTCATCCACAACCTTGAAGCTTGTTCATCAAAAGGGATTGGGAAAGGGCCAATACTCCACATCAATATGGCACCAATCCCACTATGGGATGAGGTTTGGGGTATTTAGCAAGGATTTCATTATGCATTTCTTGTCACTTCGTGTTTTTGTATTCATGATTTCCTTGTTTTGTGCTTTCAATAATTTCATAGGGAGCTTGGTTTAACCTAGCTAATGTGACTAATTTCCTTGTGTTTTGATCATGTTGGCTTAGGTATAGATCATGCTCACATTTTGGTGCTAGGAGGGCTTAACCATTTAATTTTGATTTTTTTTCTTGAGTTTCACATTTTTTGTAGGTTCTAGAAAATGGTGTTGCCATTGACATTACCAGAGCGTCACTATTGTAAAGAAATACAAAGCCACTTTTGTAAACAACATCGCTATTGAAATAGGGAGTCATTTTTGATGTAGTTAAGCTCTTTTGTCTTTTCATTATCGCATTGCTTTTGCTATACCATTTCTATTGACCTCTCTATTTTCTTATGAACTTGCAAATTTTCACTAGATCGTCACTTCTGATATTGTATCACTTTTTTCAATACAACGCCTGCCTTTGAGTTCATTGTCTACACAGAGCATTGCCTTTTCATTTCACCAGAGTGCCACACCATTACCAAAATAATGCCGCCATTGATAGAACAACATTGTTTTTTCTAACACAGAGTCGCTATTACAAGATTTAGGTGAAGAATGGAGCATTGAAGTTGAAAAGTATTTGATACTCATTGTAATAGTGTTTTCAAACACTCATGGGAAAATAACCCATCATATGTTATTTTTCTTTCATGCTTTAGGGCTACTAGATTTGGTTTGGGCTTTAAAATTTACCATTGCTATGATCTTTTCAAAGTTGGTTATGAATTGAACCCCTCATTTCCTCATTATTGCAATTTTGGCTAAAATTGAACAATACAAAAAAATGCTTCCATTTGTGCTTAGAATGAAGTCATTTTGCAATGTTGGTTAAAATGATTTTTTTTTTTCGTGCTTGCTATGCATGTAAAGTTCTAGTGTGTATCCTCTCCCCTTGCGCTTCATGCAATCTTGGATAAAGAGAAACACTTTAAGCTTACAAAACTTTCTTTTTTGAGTCACCCTAAGAACTTGCTACGTATCCTCTCCCCTCGCACCTCATGCGATCTTGGGTGAATAGAAATAGAATTTTTCTTATTAAGAGAGGGCCTACTAATGAGACACATCCTACAATGGAGAACTCATATAAGTGACTTGAATAAAAACACGTTTACTGATGGACTATATAAAGGTTGCGAACCTGAAAGAGTAGTAGCTTCAATCTATGGCAAATAACATACTACACCTAATCCAACTCCAAAAATATGGGATGGAAGGGAATAGTTTAATTTCCTTAAGTGGCTTGTGGGTGGATATACATCTCGGTGTTCATGGTGTACCATTAAAAACCTTTGTATAGAGGCCAAACCTTGTTTTCCAAAATTTTCTTCAAAAGTGGTGCATCAGAATTTACTTCCAAGAAGTTACTTACCAAGTCCCATTTATGGTTGAGGCATAGAGCTTAAGAGTTCATTCTCTTGTACAAAAGATTGAGGGGTGATATCCCTCTATGTGTTCCCTCCATAAGTCGCATGTAAAATCATCCCTTCAGGGCATGAGGTAGGCCCACCTCAAAGAACGTACCTACTCTCTAGGTTGTAATGATTGTCTTTTGTGAACTTTCCAAGTGAATCTTATGAAGAAAATTTGAAAAATGTATTTGTTACCTTGGATATCTAATACATTGCTTGGATTTAAAACAACTTAAACAAACATTGAACACTGGAATTAAGATTTCAAACCCTTTGGACCTAAGTATAGATACCTTTATTATGTTGAAAATGAAGGTAATATTGTAGCTTAAAACTTGTAAAACTATGAGACTGTAGATCTAATTAAGTGTTCTTTGTCACAATTTTGTGTGTATGATTAATCTGTTTAGATCAATTTTACCAATTGTAGAAAGAGATAGAAGATTGTAGAAGAATGAGACAAGGGGATATAAGTGACACATCATATACATGGAGAAACCCTTTCGGGAAAAAACTCCACTAGAATCAATAGTGCTTGTATTATCTAAACTTAGAACAAGATTACAATAATATTGTATCAATCCTTGATTGATATGCTTCCTTGCCTTCAACAATCCTTCTTCACAACCTGCAATAAACTCTCATGGAACTCTCATGTACTTGCTACAGTTAATAGACAATAATATGAGCATGTAAACTCATAAGAGTTGCACAATACAAGAGCATAAAGCTCCTCACAAAAATCTACGCCTAGATTGGGCAAGTAGAGTTCCACAATGTAATCTAAAGTCAAACCAAAGTCTTCCTCAATTTAGGCACCCCAAACTGAACACTTAACTAAACTTTGGTCAAGAAGATATCATGCAAACTTCACCTCAAATTTGGCACCCAAGAATGGGCCCACTTTACTGAGCCTTGTAAATATCTTCTCATGCAAAAGGTGTTAACTGAAAGATGCCAACTTGGGTGCCCAAGGTGGACCCAAGTCAATCTTAGTTAACTAAAACATATCTCTCCACCAATTCATGCAAACATTATGCATGCTTGATCATCCCCACTTAACTAAAGTATCCACCTGTTATATGTCATCCAACTGAAGTCATTAGTCATGCAACTCAAGTCAAATCAAGTTAGCCAGCACTCAACTCAAAATAACTACATGCAATTGAAGATGACTGAACCATAACTGAACTGAACTAAACTGAACTGATATTGAACTGATAGTGCCACTCCACTCATGTAAATATCAATCCCTAATTTGTAGGATCAAAAACATGCATTACTGAAGTGTTATCAATCCTCCAAACAATTAACTAAAGCAAGGTGGGTTCCACCTTCCATGTGGGTGCCCCATGTGCTCCTATCTTGTAGGAGCTCTTCTTGGACGTCCCCACATGTTCCTATCATTTAGTAATAATCACAAATATTAATTTACATGTTCATTTCATTCGAATTTAATCTCTTTCTAATCCTAGTGTTGGGGAACACTTTCCAAGGACTTAGGAGACACATGAAATATGTTTAGGATTGCAATTAAATGGCATCCTATTCCCAAAATTATCCCACTTGACATTATACATTGCAATTATTCTAAACAAGGAATCATTATTACAAATCAAGTAGAGGACTCAAGGCCAATGGCCTTCCTACACCAAGAGAACTTATCTGTAGGAACTAGTTTCGTAAGATAATCTACAACATTGATCAAAGTGTCAACTTTCTCAATCAATACCTTCCCACTCTCAACCATTTCTCACACAAAGTGATACTGAACATCAACATGCTTAGTATGGGCATGATACATAGGATTTTTGGCTAAACAAATAACACTTTGACTATCACATTCAAGTCTAATTTTCTTGCAATTAAAACCAATACCTTTCCAAGTCTCTATAACCAAACTACCTCTTTAGAGTCATGTGTAGCAGCCATGTACTCTATTTCCATGGTGGAAAAAGCAACCATGGGCTACCTCTTACTCATCCAACTAACCACAGCTCCAAACAAAGTAAACACATAGCCACTTGTCGACCTCCGATTGTCCAGGTCTCTATCCAATTTGAATCAACAAAACCTTATATGTCCAATTATCTTTGCATAATATCAATATCATTAGGACCATGATAAACCAAATAGTAATCAAAAGTACCCCATAAATATCTAAACACCCTCTTAACATAATTCCAATGTTCTTTACTAGGGTTAGACATAAACCTACTTAGAACTCCCACTCCTTGGGCTATATTTCGTCTTGTACAAACCATTGCATACATCAAACTACCAACTCCACTAGCATATGGAATTTCAGACATTTCCTCATGATCAAAATCAGATTTAGGACCCATGTCTAAACTTAACTTCATGCCAACTAGTAAAGGAATATTAATTGGTTTACTATCATGCATATTAAATCATTTTAAAATAGTATCAACATAGTTGATTTGACTTAAGAAAAGCTTTATGTTACCTCTATCTCTATTGATCTCCATGCCAAGGATATATTTTGCAGCCCCTAGATCTTTCATCTCAAATGTGCTAGAGAGTTGTGTTTTCAATTCTTTGATCATCACCCTGTTGTTACCAATAAACAACATGTCATCAACATACAAGATAATAATTAAAAGTTGATCATCAATAAATTTTGTGTAAACACAATGATCTTCCTCACTCCTAACATAACCAATTTTCAATGCAAAAGCATCAAACTTCTGGTACCACATTCTAGGTGACTGTTTCAATCCATATAAAGATCTCTTTAACTTGCAAACCAATAATTCCTTTCCTTTTACAACAAAACCATCAGGTTGCCTCATATAAATCTCCTCATCAAGATCCCCATGTAAGAAAGCAATTTTCACATCCATTTGCTCTATCTCAAAATCATAAGCAGCAACAATAGATAAAAGGAATCTAATAGAAGTTAATTAAGCAATAGGAGAGATGATTTCATTAAATTCAACTCCCTCTCTTTGGGAGTAGCCCTTGGCTACTAATCTAGCCTTGTACCTTTCAAGATTACCATCTGCTCCAATTTTCTTTTTAAAAATCCATTTACAACCAATGTCCTTTCTTCCTTTGGGAAAACTCTCAAGATCCCATGTGTCACAAGTATCCAAGAAAACCATTTCCTCATGCATAGCTTGTGACCAAATATTGTTCTTATCTAAAGAAAAAGCTTCCCTGTAAGATATAGGTTCATCATTAGTACTCATCAAAGCAAATATACAATGGAAATCAGGTGGGCTATACCTATCAACGGGATTTCGTTGTCTTGTGGATCTTCTCAAAGAAGGTTCTTCTTGTTCCTCAATATGCTCATCATGAGCATCTATCTCAGAACTCTGTGAACTCTCCTCATCCAATCCATCCAATTGTTCTTCAACATGTGCATCTTCATGCTTCTCAGTATTTGTCTCAAAATGCATTGTTCGAGAAGTATCCTTCTCCTTTGGTTGTTCTTCTCCTATATAAGATCTAAATTCCCTGAAAAACACATCTCTAGATAAAGTAATTTTCTAGGTTAGAGGATTCCAAAGCTTGTAACCTTTTACATTTTCACCATAACCTATGAATATGCATTTCTATGCTTTTGGATCCAACTTAGACCACTTTTATTTAGGCACATGAACAAAATCCTCACAACCAAAAATCCTTAAATGTGCAACACTAGGTTTCCTACCTAACCACATTTCATAAGGGGTTTTATCTTCAATAGATGAACTATAAGATCTATTGATTAAATAACAAGTACTTACAGTCTTGGCCAAAGGCACTGATCTATCTTAGCACTACTTAACATATTCTAGCTCTTTCCATTAATATTTGGTGCATCCTTTCTGCTACTCCATTTTGTTGAGGTGTATATGGAGTAGTTTTTTGTCTCACAATTCCTGCATGCTTACAATAATCATGAAATTCCTTAAAAAAATATTCACCGCCATTATCTGATCTCAACACTTTTATCTTATGATTTGATTATTTCTCAACTAAAGCCTTAAATTCTTTAAACTTGTTGAACACATCAGATTTGTTATGAATAAAATAGATCCAAGTGTATCTTGAGACATCATCAATAAATGTGACATAATATCTATATTTTCCAATAGAGTCAATATCCACAGGACCCATAACATCTGAATGAATAATCTCTAATAATCCTTTAGCTTTATTTGTTCCATTAGGAAATTAAGATCTAGATTGCTTTCCAAACACACAATGCTCACAAAAATCATTTTTTCCAATATTATAATTAGGAATACCATCAACCAATTTCTTATTAAGAGTGGTCCTAAGACCTTTTTCACCAATGTGGCCCAATCTATGGTGCCACAACATACATGTATTTTCAGCTTCAGTTACATTGGTTGATTTATTCAAATTGGAGGTATCAAGCTTAAACAAAGTCCCAATCCGAGATCCTTTAGGAAAAATCATATTCCCTTTCACCATTCTACAACCACCTTTGTCAAATGTCATGCATTCCAGAATCATTGAACTTAGATACAAAAATTAGATTTCTAGCAAGTCCTGGAATATGTAAAACGTCATTAAGGTTCTTAACCCTACCATCACTGAAACACAACTTTACCTCTCCTTTTCCCATAGTCTTTGTTGTGCTATTACCTCCAAATACATTCCCTCCATCATATGTAGTATACTTAGTGAAACACTCCTTGTTAGGAGTCATATGATAGGAGCAACCTGAATCAATAAGCCAAGAGTCATCACTAACAGTTTTACATGAAATGATCAATGCATCATTACTATCATCCAAGGATTTCTCTATAGAAGCATCATAACTCTTTTTCTTGTTCTTACAATCCTTCTTTACATGTTCTAGTTTCCCATAGTTCCAAAAATTTACCTTAATCTTACCAAGGGTTTTAGACTGTCCTTGGACTTACCCTTTCCTTTCTTGTCTCCCTTAGGTTCCTTTTCCTTAGGCCTACCTCTTACAAACAAGGCATCTTGGGATCCCATTTTAGACTTCCTCCTCATCTCCTCTGATAGGAGAGTAGGAATTATAGTGTCCATCTTAGGATCTGCACACAACTACCACTCATAGCAACAATTAGATTTTCCCAAGACTCTGGTAAAGAATAAAGTAACAAAATGCATTTATCTTCATCTTCTATCTTTACATCTATAGATGCTAACTGAATTAGAATCAAATTGAAAGAATTTAAATGATGTGAAACAGAATCACAATCTTTCATCTTTAAAGAATACAACTGTATTTTCAGATACAACTTATTACTAAGACTTTTGGTTTGATAGATATCACAGGTCTATCCTCTTCCACAATTTATATGTGGTAGCTTGGTGCAGGAGCACCTACAACCATAATGCAAAATTTGATTTGGTGACAATGTAGCAAGGTGAATTTGAGTGTGTCTAGGTTAGTTTCGGTGTGTTCGAGTTTTTTTTAATGCTAAATAAGGTCTAAAAAAGACCATTCTCATTATATTGGGGTGATTTTGGAGTCTTAGGTTTTAAATTAGTAAAAGTTGTAAAAATGAAATATTGTCAATTGTAAAATTGTCAAAAAAAACAATGCAATATATGGGAATATGAAGGGTCTAGTGATTCAAAATATAGTTATAGGAGTTAAACCATTGGAATTTGAATTGAAACATGTACATAAGCCTCTCCAAGGGCCCGAAGAGAGGAGGTTGATTATTTTATTGAAGATTCTAATCAATATACAACGCTTTTCTGCATTTTTCACTATTTTTCTGAACTTCTCACATATTGTACAAACCCATACAATCAATAAATTTTTTGAGTCTCATAGTGTAATGTAGGTACATGTGTTAGCTTTTAAATGTTTCAAATTTGAGAGTCTAACACTCAGTATTGTGGGAGAATTCTTAAAAAATTTGAACCATCCTCTAATCTTTGTATTTTAGGTCCGATTTTCTCCTAAAATGGTGGTTTGACCCATTCCACTTTATGTACTTACTATTTCTCATGGAATGGGTTATAATCAATGTAATTAAGGTGTTTCCACGGGAGTTGAGTTGGTATGAAATGGGAGAAGCCCTAGGGTAGAATAAGGAATTTTTCTTGTAAAAATGAGTCATTAATGAAGTGTTTTGATAAATGGTTGAAGGATCCATCTATGTGAAGGTTTTGTAACCTTGTGCAAGGTAATTGTAACATGATTGATGCATTGGTTGAGTCTAATAAGCCCTAATGGATATACTTTGAGTAAACCCTTGATGTTTTGCTTGAAAGTGGGGGTTTTGGGGAACAACATTCTAGAAGGTTTGGATTTGAGGAATAATGTTGGTTTCAGATGTTTTGAGACACAACTTATCACTATTTGTTGAGTTTGAGTGATAGGGTGGTGTTTAAGAGGGGCCTCCTTTGTAAATCAAGGCTAATTGGTGTCCTAAAAATAGGGGTAGACTTAAGGATTTCAAAATTGTCTCAAAGAATCCTTATGGAGTCAATCGGCATGTTGTTTTGAGTTGTTTTGTGAATCTCAAAGGGTGGTAAGAAGGTTCTTAGATGGCCTTCTCTAAAATATATTGGGTAGAGTTGGTGTTTGAAGGCTACACTTGCCTATTGTTGAAATCTTGATTCAAATTGAGTGTTTAGTGAAAGGGTTGGTTGTTGCTTGTATCTGATCAGTTTGAGTATGTTTGGGGTTTTCCACCACCTTGCTTGCATCATAGCTTCATTTGAAACTTTCAAGAGAACAACATCAGCAAGACATAACCTTATGGTCCCTCTTGCCTTCTTATCAAGCTTAGCCCAATCCTCATCTGACATCATTGTAGATGGCTTTGTCTTTTACAAACATCTAACCACTAATCTCTCTCTTCAAGGAGATCCTCCATTTTTAGTTTCCACATCTCATAACTAGATCCATTAAATCTTTCAATATCTAGATGAGAAGTATAACTCATTGTAACACACTTCTTTTACAAATTTGCAATAACACAATAGTAAAAGCTCCCACTATAGCCAAAAACCTTCAAACTTTTAAGAGAAAGGTGTACCAAACCCTAACCAACCATTGGATTTGATACCAAATGTTGAAAATGAAGGTAATATTGTAGCTTAAAACTTGTAAAACTATGAGACTGTAGATCTAATTAAGTGTTATTTTTCACAATTATTTGTGTATGATTAATCTATTTAGATCAATTTTACCAATTGTAGAAAGAGATAGAAGATTGTAGAAGAATGAGACAAGGAGATAGAAGTGACACAACATATACGTGGAGAAACCCTTTCGGGAAAAACTCCACCAAAATCACTAGTGCTTGTATTATTTAACCTTAGAATAAGATTACAATAATATTGTATCAATCCTTGATTGATATGTTTCCTTGCCTTCAACAATCCTTCTTCACAACCTGCAATAAACTCTCATGGAACTCTCATGCACTTGCTACAATTAATAGACAATAATATGAGCATGTAAACTCATAAGAGTTGTACAATACAAGAGCATAAAGCTCCTCACAAAAATCTACGCCTAGATTGGGCAAGTAGAGTTCCACAATGTAATCTAAAGTCAAACCAAAGTCTTCCTCAATTTAGGCACCCCAAACTGAACACTTAACTGAACTTTGGTCAAGAAGATATCATGCAAACTTCACCTCAAAGTTGGCACCCAAGAATGGGCCCACTTGACTGAGCCTTGTAAATATCTTCTCATGCAAAAGGTGTTAACTGAAAGATGCCAACTTGGGCGCCCAAGGTGGACCCAAGTCAATCTTAGTTAACTAAAACATATCTCTCCACCAATTCATGCAAAAATTATGCATGCTTGATCATCCCCACCTAACTAAGAGTATCCACCTATTATCTTTCATGCAACCGAAGTCATTAGTCATTCAACTCAAGTCAACTAGCATTCAACTCAAAATAACTACATGCAACTTCAAAGATAAATGAGCCATAACTGAACTGAACTGAACTGATAGTGCCACTCCACTCATGTAAATATCAATCCCTAATTTTTAGGATCAAAAACATGCATTACTAAAGTGTTATCAATCCCCCAAATAGTTAACTAAAGCAAGGTGGGTTCCACCTTCCATGTGGGTGCCCTAGGTGCTCCTATCTTGTAGGATCTCTTCTTGGACGTCCCCACATGTTCCTATCACTTAGGAATAATCATAAATGTCAATTTACATGTTCATTTCATTCAAATTCAATCTCTTTCTAATCCTAGTGTTGGGGAACACTTTCCAAGGACTTAGGAGATACATGAAATATGTTTAGGATTGCAATTAAATGACATCATATTCTCAACATATTAAACCCTATATTATTGCATGCCCTTAAAAATATCTTGTTTTTCTCAAAATAATATCTTTGAGGCTTCATATTTTTTAGGTCACATCTCAATCCACATTTATTCCAAAGTAAACCTAGGGAACTATGACTTAAACCTCTAGATTTTCACATATTGAGCTTTGTGGAATGAAAGTTGTTGAAAGTTATAGAAATATAGTTTGAAAAACTTAATCAAGACATTGATTGTGGTAAAATAAATTCATTAATCAAGATTAAATCAATTGAACCCCACACATGTGCTTGTTTATCTTTTGTCCTATGTTCAAAACATATGGTCCTTCAAGCAAACATTGATCTTTCTAGTTTGAAATACTCTTAGGGAAAAGCATGTTCTTCAACACCTTGGTCTTGTAAACAAGTCCCTCTTAGGTTCATATTAGGATCAAATCAATCTTTGCATCCACACTAAAACATTTTTAATTTCATCTCACAAACAACTTTAGAACTTTGGATACACCAACCTCCTAGACTTGGGTAATCATCAAACCGAATCACCTTGTTTAGCTAAGTGTGTGGGGATGAATCCTTTTTCATACACCTAGTTAAGTTAGCAAACAATCCATTTTGAACAAATTTCTCCTAAGGTCACGAGTCTATCTTAGGGTTCATAGGTTCATTATCAATCCTTAAACATCAAAACATCAAACCCCAAAGTCTAGTTTTGACCAAAGTTTGAAAGTTCATCACCCATATTACCCACCCTTTCATCTTTCATATCATCATTGATCCTAAAACATCTTAGAGGATCTCTTTTACCTAGATTTTAATCAACCCAAGAGTTTTTCGTAATACTCCCAAAGTTGATCCCCAAATTTATGGTAAAAACAAGATCACAATACAAGGACATGGAACAAAACAAAGATTCATCTACCATGAGTACATTAAACCAAACCGAATTTGATCCAAGAGCTTCCATAAATCCTCCACCAGTGTCATCTCAACAACCCCACGATTTTTAGGAACGGGGTCCATTTGAAATAGAGGATGTTACCAACAACCCACATGAGATGACTGCAGACGAAATGCTTGAGCTATCACAAGACCCAAAAACCCATCACCTTGTCAATGCCATGATGAAGTTGAGCCCTACTCAATACATGTTGGCTTTGGAAAAAGAAGGAGCTAAACTACCTTCTACCTTTTATTTGGACACCATTAGAGAACAACCTTTGGGGAACATAACATCTAAATTCCTCAAACATTCATCACACAACCATTAGTTCAAAATGTGGTTCAATTTATTACCCAACCATCATTGTCACATACACCAAGTCAACCCATGACTACTAAAGGGATTTCATTACTTCTTGCACTTCAAGGGCACCCACTTGTTAACAACCAAAACTTAGGAACTAAAACCAACTTGGGTACCACAAACACCTCCATCCCTCAAATCCCTCAACATCTAGACATACGGTCACTCATGTTTCATAACACCACTATGGCACCAACTTATGTGCTACACCATCATTTCAACTCATTACCTCTACCCAAGGTACTCAATTCTATGATTCTACCATTCCACAAGATCAAACAAGTCAACCACCTCAAGTGGATTTATTTGGACAAGTGAACACCCTAACACATGGTTTATCTTCATTCACACAAGGAAAAACATCAAAAATAGGTCCACAAGTCCCTCTCATCACTCCATCATGCATGTTGACCCAAAATCCAACAAATCAAACCAATCCATCAACACATGTTGATCCAAAATAAAACAAATATAGTTAATCCATCAATCACAACAAATCCGATCAATCCTTCAAACATGGTCCCAAATCCAAGTATGCCACTAACATCGCAACACCAAGTGGCATCCTATCAAATATCTCAAACATTGTTCCCCCAAACAACACAAAATCAAATGGGACCCAAAACACACACACTTTCATCCCAAACCCAAATCTCGCAAGGGATGATATCACAAAACCAAGGACAGAATACATAAAATCCAAATCAACCATCTACCACCCAACCTCTAATCACACAACCACCCCAACAACCCCTCAACCCACTATCACAAACCATTTACCAAAATTCACCATCCCAACCTCAAAATCAAAACATTACAAGTCAATATAGTATAATGTTGCAAGCACAACATGCCTACCAACAAGTGATGCAACAAAAAAAAGCACAACAAGCACAAGCACAAGCCCAAGCTCAAGCCTTGCAATAGTAGTAAGCATAGCATAAGCTCAACATGCCTGTCAACAAGCCTTACAAAAACAAGAAGCACAACAACGAGCCTTGATAGCACAACAACAACAACAAGCCTTGATAGCACAAAAAAAACAAGTAGCCTTGATAGCACAACAACAAGCACAACAACATGCTCAACAACAAGCAATGCTAGCACAACAACAACAACAACAAGCCTATCAACAAGCATTGCTTGCACAACAACAAGGCTTCCAACAACCCTACACTTGAGCACATAACAAAACATATTGAATCCAAATACGCAAGTAGCATACTTCACTCCACCACTGTCACCATTCACACGACAATTTATAAAGAGAACCCACCACATACACAATACCACACACTCAATTCATCCACCATTCCACCATGTAATACATATGCTCCACCCCCTAATCCTCAAGATGATCTTTCCATGCAATTCAGATTTCTCTCTCAACAAATACAAGATATTCATGCGGGAAAGACAAAAAAGATCAATTGCTCAACATGATTTTTGTCCCTATCCTTTTGACAAAAACATTGCAATGATACCATTCCCACCTGGATTTGAAATGCCTAAATTTGACAAATACAAAGGGCATGGAAATCTCGAAGACCACATCAAAGAATTCTATGTGCAATGCATGGAAGTGGCCTATAACGATTCCTATTTAATGTGGTTTTTCCCATGAAGCTTGGTAGGCCCAACAATTGAATGGTTCTACCATTTACCTCCTAGAATCCAAATGTTCCAAGAAGTAATAGATCAATTTGTAAATCACTTCTCTTTCAACCTAGACATGGATGTCAGTTTGGAAGAATTGTACACTCTAAAACAAAACCTGAGGGTGAAACATTTGCAAATTACTTACAACGATGGAGGTACAGAGCTAGCAAGAGAAAATGGCCTATTCCTAAGGAACAACAAATAGGAATCATTATTGCTAACCTTGATGGGGATTTATCCTTTTAATTAAAGATGCAATGTGTTACGACATATGATCAACTCATCTCTAAAGCTCTTAATATCGAGAGAGCCCTTATAGCACAAGGGAACACACAAGCATATAGGGATAACCAAACCTCATCTAGTTATAATGACAAGCCCCACACTTGGGATAAGAACAAGAATGTTACCAATGATGGGGTCATTGATGCCAAAGTGGTCATAAGTGGTCCAAAGAAAACAATCACCCAACCAACATACACACAACAGAACATACTGCAACTAATCATCCCACAACAACCATATCAACAGAACATACCACAACCAAACATGCAACAACAGCAAAATAATCAACAAATGGTCAACAATGCTAGTGCTCAAAAGGGACCACCCCCTAGGAATAACTACCCGCAGAAACACAAGTACACACCATTGGGGGAACCCATCGAGTCCATCATGCAAAAGCTAGTATAATCAAATCTTATCACACTCCCTACTTATCTGAATTACCAAGAGCCTCAAGTAAAACCACCGTGGTATAACGAGAAGCATCTTTGTGATTTTTATAAAATAAAGGGACATACAATAGCTAGTTGTACATATGAAACTAAAAACCTCATTCGAGACCTTATTGACAATGAAGACATAACAGTTGATCAACAAGCAGGAAACCAAGATTTGAAAATATACACAAACTCAATGCCAGATCATAACAAAGGAAATGAAAATGGCAAAGGAAAGGACTATACCAATGTGAATCATGTCTACAATAATGTTGTAGCATCATTAGATGATTTCATATTTGTTCTCACAATTAAAGGGCCTAGCACAGAGTGTGGAGTCACCACACGACGAGGAAAGGTCACTATCCAAGGAGCATCACAACAACCTAGGACACCACCTAGACTTCTGAAATCCAACCCTAGTGATTATAGTTTCTTGGATCAGCTAAAGAAAATTGCAGCCCAGATCTCCATCTTGGAGTTGCTGAAAATATCGCCTACACATAGAGATATCCTAGAAAATGCTTTATTTGCATCCTATGTGCCTACTAACATTGATGTTGACCAATTCTAGGCTATGCTTGGACATATCGCCACACCTCATCTTCTCACCTTCTCTAAACATGACCTCCCAATGCAACCATCCCATAATCACGCATTGCATCTTGAGGTCATGGTTCACAAAAACAAAGTCAAACGAGTCTTGGTGGATGGAGGTGTGGGTCTAAATATTTGTACCTTGCAACTGATTAAAAATTTGGGTTTCTCTGAAGATGTCATTGAGAAAGGAAAAAGTATTACTATAAGAGCCTATGATGATCAAGAACAGGTGTCTCAAGGCATGATCCAACTCCCCATCTAGGTGGGGCTTGCTATCATGAAAACTACATGCCAAGTCAAAATAGTTGATGATGGGTAGCAGTTCTACGATGAAGGATGAATTCAAAGTTGCTATGATGAATGAATTTGAGATTAAAGATTTAGGTCTCATGAAATATTTTCTAGGCATGAAGGTTCATCAAAGTGAAAATGAAATTTTCATTTGTCAAGCAGAGTATGTCATTTAGATATGTTGAAGAAATTTGATATGGTTGATTGTAAACCCTGCTGCACTCCAACTACTCATGGAGTTGTGTTGTGTAGAGATGATGGTGTTGAAATAGTTGATGAGACAGCTTATAGGAGTATTGTTGAAAGTTTTATGTTTCTAACTCACACAAGACCTGATATTGCTTATTCAGTTTCACTTGTTTCAAGATACATGATAGAGCCATCTGAAATACATATGAAGGCAACCAAGAGAATTTTGAGGTATGTGAGAGGCACTCTAGATTTTGGTATTCATTACTACACTTCTAAAAGGTTCAATCTTGTTGGTTTTAGTGATTATGATTGGCGAGGTAGTTTGGATGACTGAAAGTCTACATCTAGTAATTATTTTTCTTTTGGTTATGGTTTGATTACTTGGAGCTCAAAGAAGCAAAGTCTTGCTGCCCTTTCTTCCACGGAAGCAAAGTATGTTGCAGTCACCTTAGCAGGTACAATCATTTTATCTAAGATTTGGTGTCAAAGAAGGTAATAGAATTGAAGAACATCAACACTAAAGAATAGCTAGCGGATATCTTCACCAAGGCAGTTGCAAAGGATCAGTTTATGACACTTAGAGATCAGATTGTGAGCCCTCTTAGCATCAAGGGGGAGTTTGTTGACAATTGATGCACGAGTTTCACCAAGTGCAACTCATCGTAATCTCTATGCATTGCATCGTTTTAATTGGTTTAAGTGCCATGCACAGTTCTGCATGTTTAGAGAGTTAGTTTAAGTGTAGTTTGCTTTATTTAGTTGATAAACTTTGTTATCAACATAACTGTCAGTCTTTAGAGTGCGGTCCCATTGAGGGGCTTCGGGATCTATTTTTATGGAACAAGCGGTCTCATGAAGCAAAAAAAATTATGCTACAGTATTAATTGGAATCTTTCCTGAAAAATAGAAGCCCCTACCTATTAGGACTACAAATTTTAGTGGATGAAATTGGATTGGAGCTAGAAATTGCCCCTACAGCTTAGGAATTTTTTCTACCACTTGTCTATCACTTAAAATTTTAAATTCTTAAAAGAAAATAAAAATAAGAGAATTTTTATTTATTTATTAATTTTTATCAAATATTCTAGTTCATTCCTTAAATTTTGGAATTCAAACTTTTAAGTTGAATTGCAAAATTAAATTCATGGAACCTTCAGCTTTAAAATATTCCTAAAAAATTTCAGCGGCACCCACAGAATTTTTTTAGGAAGCCCCCTCCACATGCAGATGCATAGTTTGTTTTTAGATGTTCAGTCTATATTTAGTTACAGCGATTAGTTGCAGCAATGTAATCCTCTTTTATAAAAGCATGAAGAAAGACAGTATTTTACAGCCCGCAAATACAGATTTCTGTGTGCTCTGTTATGCTCTGTTTTCCTGGACTATTTGCTTTGTTTTTTTCTGCTGTTATCTCATAACCTGTGGGTGCAGGAATTAGGCTTGGTTTCAGATTCTATAGTATTGATCTTATTTTAAAAATAAGAATATTAGTGAAACTTAAAAATTACTGAAAAAATGAAAGGAACGAAGTCTAAAAGAGAAAAGGTAGGCATTGCTAGAGCAAAGAAAGTGATGAAACATATTATGTCTGCAAATGATTCTCATTTTTACATCCATTTCACATAATTCTATCACATTACATTTCCATTTCACATCGACATTCCCATTTCAACCAATTTTCTGAATAGCTTCCCATGGCAAATCGTCAATATCCTCAAAGCTAAAATTCCGTTGTAGCTGAAATTGTTGCGAACCCCGCAATTTTTTATCCAATTGATCACAAATTTCGTAGTCATCCGACATGAGATGATCCTTAATGCGCCTTATATAAATATTCTGCTGCAAATTATGATCTCCTTGTTGTGAATCATCCCTCATATTATTCTCATGTTCTGGATGCAAACAAACATCTTTCTCACTTCTTCCTCCTATCTGCCCTTCATTCCTCTGTGCCGCAACTCTTCTGAATTCAAAACAAGAAGAAATGAGCTTGCAGTTAAAAAAGTAAAAACAAAATATTTAAGCATGCCACTTCTTTTGTACTCACAGTGAAGCATTGCCCTCTGCAAAAAGACTCCTAAACAACAAATGAGCATTCCATCGCTCCTTTTCTGTTAAGGTCAGCAATATAATTTCCTCCATTGTGTTGAAATGACCATACCATTGCTCCATTTCTGTTAAGTTCAGAGATATAATTTCCTTCATTCTGTTCTTCCCAGACAGCAAGAAAGACCTCACTATGATACGACAGAAGTGGAAGGACCAAGCGCTAATTTATTAATTGATGCTTGTCATTTCCCATTTACAAGTGACTCAAGTATAGCGACATACTGAAAATTGACAACTAGAGCGTAATGCTCAAAATTGACGAGTAAGGCGATGTGCTTGTCAAGTTTCTTCTATAATTACGTAATAATATACCTACTGAAAATTGACAAGTAAGGCGATTCTGTTTGTGGCCGACAATTGAAAAGATTAAAGCTTGCTTTACCCGTAAAAGTGGCGATATTTGTTTGTTCAGATGATGCAACATTGTGAGAGAATAAAATTAAAAAAACGTCATCATTAGACCTAGAAATGGGCATTAAAAGTTGACAAGTAGAGCGATGTACTCAGAATTGACAAGCAGAGAGATGTGCTTGTCAATTTATTTTGAAATTCATTGGCATGCGGCCCACAATGGACAAGACTAGTGAGGTGTACCACATTCGATTGCATTAGATTTGTACAGGTCACCTTTCAAACAGAGTACACACATAAAATCTTATGACGGTTCACGAAAAATTTTCACCAGTTTCTTGCATTCTTTTACTTTCTCAATGAAATGTATAGAAAAACAACAATGTTAATGGGACTCAAAAATCTGTTCATGTAGAAATTTGTGTATAAGGGAGAGGAGCTGGTGGTGGGTAGGGCGATGTTGAGCGAGGGGTTCACGTCAACAGCATCTAAGTCAATCAATTGCACCCCCATTTTTTCAAAATATGAATTAACTGATATTTTTGCACACGTCCCTTCACAGTCCTGCTGCACCCCCCATTTTTTTCCTAGCAAAATTTGTGCACATTTTTTAATGTTTTTTACCATTTTTTGAAAACCACAAAAAAAGAGCCAAAATGTGTCATCAACTGATAATGGATCACTATGTTATGTTTTATTGGTACACTGATGTGGCATCACATGATTGGTTAGTTTGTGTACTTTATGAATTAAAGTGTTTTGCAATTGGATATTAAGTGTAAATTTATTAACTCTTTCATTACCCAAAATTGGTCCCAAGTGTCATATTCTATATCCATGATATGTTCCCTGCCACAATTGGCTCCTCTCCCTTAGTCTACAAATACTTATAGGACTATCATATATGATCAAATAGAAGGATTATAATAAGAAATGGTTTAACAATAGCTATAGAATTGTTAAACATATCTAAACCAAAATTTGAATTAATGGTTAACAATTAAGCATGCATTATGGTACAAAACAAGGAGGATTGTTTTGTTGAGAAACCATTAATTAATAAGGATTTTAGAAAGGAGGAATGTGGATATTCTTGTGAATTAAGGTGTTTCAATTTTTGCAATGTTCTAGCATTTTTATTAATTAATTATTATTTTTTGGTATTTTAAATGGTTTTAAATGGGAAATGAAGTAACCCATTTTGAGTTGTCACATGTTAGATATCTTGAGTTCTTGTAAGATGCAATTAAATAGAACATCATGAGGAAATATGGGATACCTTCTGTTTGTGGGATGATATTATAGATCTTATGACATGTAAGAGAGAAAGTTTAAGGGGAATTACATTGGAATCTTATGACAAATTGTGATTAATATCATAAACATCTTTTGAGGAGATTATAGTGTCTTAAAGGGAGTGCCTATTTTGAAGAATGACATATAATTTAAGACAACTTATTATGGGTGTAACAAATCTATTATTTTAATTGGATTTGATTCTCCATGATTTGGGGCATTGGAATTTGTGACCCAATCTAGGTGTCAAATTTGTGAGTTCTTTTTATCTTGATTTTGGGTTTTCATTTGGTGGTTTCTTATATTAAATCTTCTATACATTATGTTTGTGTGAGCGTATGCTAGATCTTATGATGTGTAAGAGAGAAAATTTAAGGGGAACTGTTGGCAATTAGGATTGCACCCTTCACCAAGTTAGACTTGCCTATCCTATTGCAACATGGAAACACTCTCAGATTTGTGGATAAATCTATAGGTGAGAGTGAATCTCCAGAGTAGGATGGTTCCCCTAGTAAATCACCTAACCTAGAAGACTTCAAAGGAAAGGGTTAAAAGGAAAAACTGAAAACAAACATCCTACAACCTAAGATGATTCACCAACAATATAAAGATCTTGACAACTTTCAACTCACACCAATCTCCTTAAAACCTTTGATTTTCACAATCCCGCCCTAGAAACACATAATCCAACAGTGATTTGCATAGAGGTTCACCAAACATAACATAGAATGCAACTTGAATTACATGAAACCCTTGCAAACAAACTTACAATGACAAGACATGAAGAGGATTCTACATTTGAATCATAGTTAACGTCAAATTGTGACTGTAAATTTGAGACAAGAAAATGAGAAAGGGAAACCCTATTACTTTATTGGAATGAAGGAGTGTCAAGCTCCAAAATCTAAGTACAATGAAGTTTACAAGACTCTCTGAGTGAATAGGAGAGCAAGAAACCATCAATTTGAACTCCAAAAAAAATAAAATTTTCTTCAACTTATAGCCTCCAAGTGTCACAATAGTGAAAAATTGCAAAAATCAACTTCACTACATCTCCAAAATAGCAACTCTAGTTCATTTTCAAGCTCCTCAGAAAAGCTTGAAAAGTAGTGACTCAGACTACTCCAAACAACATCAAAAGGATATAAATTTCTCATCTCTGAAGGGTCGACCCAAAAAATCCACAAAATTGCATACAAACAGCTCAAAACTGAATATAGAAACTTCATTTCGCCTCCTCTTTTTCAAATTCGCCCAAGTGAACTCAACTCAAAATAGAAAGTTTCAGTGAATACTCAAGTACATCAACTACATTTAAACAATACCAAACATTAAGATAATTTATAGAAACATTACCTTAATGTTGTTTTACAATGCTTGCAATTTCAGAAATTCAATATGGAAACCTTTCTCTTACATTTGATTTTGCAATTTGACTCCAAATATTTTGATTTTTGCAATTTGAATGAAATTTGATAATTTGCATAAATCAAAATACTTAAGCAAAGGCTCCTATATACTTGAATTTTCTATAAAAAATCATAAAAATTTGACCATGGTTATATCCCCACTAAGCAACTAGGGCACATGGGCAGCTTGACCTAGTGAACATGAACTAAGGTGCATATGTTTTCTCCTAAAATCAAAAGGCAACATATGAATTTTGTTTGATTTTCTTAGAAAATCAAGAAAAAATGACAAAGGCAAGGCTCGACCTAGGCATCATAGGTAACAAGGCATTATTAAAGTTTTTAATTTTTTAAAGGAATGTGATAAAAACAAATTCGAATTAGGGCATGAAGGAAACCCTAACATCAAAACTCGCACCAATCCCTAATTTTCTCCATCATTTGCATCAACCAAGTTAGTAAGAAAAGAGCTCTGCTCAATCCACCATGAGGAACTAGGGTTTGCACATTGTGAGCTCAATTATTGTTTCTTCTATGGGATTCTTCTGAGGATTCTTGAAGGAAGATTGCAGAGGTAAATTGCTTTGTTGAAATTTGAACATTTCATCCATTTTTATGTCGATTCTTAACCTCCATGGCCACAGCCATCAGTGAATTTCTAATGCATTTTGTTTGCTTTGTTTCTTTGTTGATTTCTTCTCCATTTTGGATCACGATGTGCGCCTCCATCTTGAGTATTTACAAGACATACCCATGGGATTTTGATGAGTTTCCTCCATAGTGAATTATGGTAAGCATCTATGACTTCCTATATTGTGCATTTCCCTCTTAAATAAGCTTGATTTGAGTTCATTTCACAAAAAAATAGGTGAAGAATTTGTAGGTTGTGTGGGAGAAATGAGTGAATTTTTGAGTTTAGCCTTGCATAGGTCGCGGCCTCACTTGCGTATTCCCTTATTTTTGCAAAAGATAACTTGGTTTCTTGGGTTCGACCCATGATAGAAAATGAAAGTGACTTGTGAAAAGGAGAAAACTCATGCATTTTTGTTAATTGTTTTATGGGTTTCAAAACCCTTCAGGGTTGCGGCCATTGACTTCATTTCCTTCATTTTTCTGAGTTGTTTCACTAGCATAAAACTCAAAACCCTACCATTTACTTCTTCATTTGTATTTTGAAGCAAAACCCCCCAGTGGGTATCATCATTTGTGAAAGGAAATGCTCCTTCAAGTCATGGCTATGAGAGCACAATTGAGTATCTTTGAATTCTTGCATGAGCTTGAGCTACTCTATTACTTCTACATTTGAAATCTCATAACATAAACCCATGTGGGTTTCCTCTTATTGGAATTTTCTATTAAAGCTCAAAATGGGTACTACTGCATTTTGCTTCTATTCTATGTTGTTCCGTATGCAAGGTGAATTCACATAGATGCATTGTATGAGTCATGGTGAATTTAATGTCATTGTTTCATTTTATGCCTATTCATTACCTTCATTGTTTGCACTTGAACAACATGGTGTATCTATAGGCAATAACAACTTCACTGTTGTTTTATTGTAATTCATCTACATTCTAAAGCGTGCATGAGGAACTGTTTCTCTTTACCATCTAGAAGCACCAAACACTCAGCTGCAAACCCCCATTATGGCATTGGTGCTCTCTCATCATGGCCTTCTAATGCATATCAAATGCACACACAAGCTACATATTCTTTCATACTTTGGCTTTCATGCTTCACTTGCAGCCACTTGTACTCTCATTTCTTGATGGAAACAAAGGTTTGCTTTGCACTCTTCATGCATTTTTATCTTCCTTTGGATAGCTATAGTTGGTGTGAGTTTTAACCTTTGCATAGAAGATTTTGAAATAAGAAACACCTGATAATGGTGTTTTGAAGCTTCTCCATTTGTTTCAGTAGTCACTTTTTTATTGGCATTATGTATGCTTGTTCACTATTATATTTCATGATGATGCACTCCTTGTGATGGTCTATGTGAGCAATTGATCATTTATGATCTTCAACTCATCGCATTCCCAAACTTGATCGTCCTAAATGATCAATTGCTTGAGCTCTTATAACACTTGTGATGTACTCCTTCATATGCATATCTCTTTTGGGAAATTATGAATTTGTTTCCTTTCTCAACCCCCTTCTTGAATGTTAAGGGGCGGCATATCGAGCTCAACCCTTGTGGAAGCTCATTTTACACCACATGCTATAAGTCTTCAAAGTAGATCAACAACATAACTTTTCCTATACCTGCACAGGAAACAAACAATGTTAGAATAAAAATAATTAAGGTCAATGTTCTTGTGATGTTTCATTTTTTGTATTCTCTTGCAGAATTCTTATCTTTGCTCAACTGATTCAATTCACCACAAGCAATGTTCTACATTACTGTTGATAGATCATATAGGAGGATTCATAACCCGAGCTCTAACAAAGCTTTTCCAATCATTTGCAGGTTCACTTGGAGAATAGGAGCAAGGAGGGATGAACAACATTGAAGGCGACTCAAAGACACTTCAGGCAATGATGGCTATGTTCCTTCTTATGTGCTCTTTTCCTTCTTTATCTTCAGTAGTGTAGTGCACTCCTTGTGTTTCATTGACTCATCTATTCCCACTGCATGTGTGGGACACTTGATTCTTCTTTTTATCCCAATGAATATAAAACAACATTTTTGTGCAACTCTTGTTCAATTTTGTACTTTTCTTTTTGCAAAAAATGTGTGGAACATTATGGAATGAATAACTCAACACAGAATGAAAGCACTTTCTTTATATTTTATGCAATATTTTATGTTGTAAATCATGAATGACACACTAAAACACATTGCATCCTTCTGAACAATTCTCTAAGAAAACTCAAATATATGCAATGGTTTAAGCAACTGTAGAAATGAATTGAAACTTTTCACCTTAAAATGAACCTAAATTAATCAGCTCTGTCAATTTGAGCAGTGGTGAAAAATTAATTTAACAATCTTGGTAACCTCTGCTAGATGCTTTTCTGCTAAGCATCAGGCTAGTTTCCTTACGTAGATCCATTGGGCATGGAGTCACTCTACCCCTCCAAAACTCAAGAAACCTGAAAACTGAAACTTGCAACAATCCAAACAACAACAGAAAACAACCACCAGGCCCTGGTGGCTAAAAAAATAATGTGCGGAAGCACTTATGGGAAAGAAAACAACTAAAAATAAAAGTGATTCAAGAACTTATTAGCAACAACTATTCTACTATAGTACAGGGGTAGAACTTTAAACCTCAAAAACAACATTTTAAGTGGATCCCATTAACTAAGACTAGAAGCACCTCCCCGTTTAACTTTGAGAGATGAAATGAATTGTGCTCTTTGCATTTAGTTACCACTTACAGGCCATCCCAAATTGCATCAAATTTGGAGTGCCTCCTAGGTTTACTCTTGTGTTCATCCCATTTGAGCACAAAGTCTCCAATGATAAAATCTTTGAATCTTGCTTCACATAACTCCTTTATCATGTTGTCATTTAACTCCTCATTTAGCTGAATGTTAGCTTTATGGAACAGGAGTTTATCAAAATATCTTTCATAGAAATTGTGTTCATTGCTTGGTATTGTCTCGAACATAAACATGCTTCTTTGAATCTCGTCATCAAAGTTGGGAAGCTCATTCGACCAATCAGTTGGGGATTGTTGGGGCTCAACACTGATTGCATCTTCACAATTTTCAGCGGGAAATTCAAAATTCTCCAAAAATGGATTCCCTTTATCTTCCTCATTGAATGAAAGGGAACTATTTCTCCTCTCAAAGTAATTTTTAATGACTCTTTTTACCTCATTGAGAAATTCTTCTTTGAAAACCTCCCCTTGATCCAAGGTTTGATTATCAGATTGCATTTCCATCCATTCTTGGTCAACTTCTCCATATTCTTTAAGGTCTTATTCTTGATCTAAATCTTGATCCGAAGCTTCATTCTCAAAAATTAATTCCATCCATTCTTTAACAGATGTTTCATCTTCCTCTAGGCCTTCCTCTTGATTCAAAACTTGATCATCAAAAAGCAGCTCCCTCCATTCTTTGACAACTTCTTCATCTTTCAAGAACTTTGTGTCACCATCTAAAGGTTGACTTTCACCTTTGACCAAATTAGGGACTACCACATCAGGCTCATGGATTACATAAATGCCTAACATTTCCTCCTCGGTGTGGTTGAAAGGATCAAGGTCATGATTTTGGGCAACCCACTCATCCAAGTTTTCCTCTTTGTTAGGTGTGTTGGGGTCTAAGGTCATGGGTTGATTCTCCAATCCATTTGTGGTGTACAGGTTAGCATTTACTGGGTTGGGAATGTATGGCTCGATGTGGTCTTTAGCTAATGGTTCAGACCTAATGGTCACTTTAGTGCCATACCTGGTTCCAAAGAATAAGTGGGACCAATCAGTAGATAATAATCCACCTAATTTAGCAGTAAAGTCTCTTGAGAGGCAAAGTGTGAAATGAGGGGGTAATTCAATCACATGGACATCTTGGGAAACAACAAAGTTGGGACAATCATGTAATGTGAGAGCCAAGTTTTTGATGATTCTTGTTGTTTGAACAATAGAGCCATCTAATTGCACCACTCCTTTTGACACGGGTTCATAGACCAAACCTAGCTTGTCTACTAAAATTTTAGGCATAACTAAGCTACTAGTACCTGAGTCTATCATATAGTTGTGGATAAGCTTATCCTTGATAATAAGGCTTAGATAGAATGGTGGAGGATTCACTTCTTGATTTTGCTGCCCACCTTTGACCTTTGAGCTATTCACAAGTACAACCCTATTCTTTTCTACATTAGCAACATTTGAAGACGAAAGCTCAACTAAAGCATCTTGTAATAATCTTTTTTGCCCTGGGATATGTAATGCATCCATAATAGACATGCTAACTATAGCTTTCTTTAAGTGCTCAACCACATTAGAGGACACGTGACTTACCTTTTGCTATCTTGATGGAGCAACAACATCATTTACGTTTTGTTGTCCTCTCTGCAGAATTTGCACCTTTGATTGTGTTGCGGGGACAGTTTGAGGTGGAATGGCATGTATTATGTCTTTTGCAGCTTGTTGCTCTACTTCTACTGCTCTCTTTTTTTACCTCATATTTGCTACAATGGGTGAACCTTATTGGTTCTAGCCTTGAAAATGGTTTACTCCACATAATTTATTGCTCTGCCAATTTACTAAAGCAACCTCAAAATTGCCTTGTTGTTCCACATTCTTGCTTGAAAAATTCTTTGGGCCAGCATAATTATTTTGCACCATGAGAGCTTGATTCTCCATCCTACTCATGCACACAGCCTCATTGTGTGGCTAGTTGCACAGGTAGCACCAATCATGTTTTTGGGCCAAGTTGTTTTGTGGTATGAGTTCCCTTGAGGGGCCAACAACATTGGGATCATAAGGCCGAAAAGGCTTGGGATTAAAATTCCTCTTTTAACCTTGGAAATCATTTTGGAAAGGAGGCCTATTATGTTGATTTTGTTGATAAGGGGCTTGGTAAGGCCTATGTTCATGGCCAACTTGTTTCTTAAGGGTCACAAATTCATTACTAAAGGTTTTGTCGAAATTTTGTAGCATATTCTTTATTTCTTGAATTTCTTTGGTAGGGTCTGGGATAGCACTTTCTTGGGCAGCAACCTCGTAACCTATCATTGGGACTGGTGGCACAACAACTATAGGAGGAAAATTCATGGGGATAGGTGGCTGAATTTCAGGGAAGATAGGCATAGGTGGTCTCAGGGATATTTTCCCAGCTTGAATGAGACAATTTTCTGCCCTTATTGCAATATCATAGGCATTTGGCAATGCAAACCCTCCCATGGACTAAATCATAACAAAAATTTGGGTGATCCCACAATACTGGTTTACAGTTTTTGGCCAAACTAGACACTCAACTGATCTTTTTTAACTAAATCTTCACTTTCAGGCACCTATAGCGGCTAAACTGTGAGGAATTTGAAGATGATGCAAACTAGTGATTTGTGACATTTTGTCTATAGATTCTAAATATATTTTTTTCAAAAATTTTGGAATCAGATTGCACTTCTTTTTCCATCTCCTTCAAAAACTATTTTTTTCAGTAAACACCATTTTTAAGGAGTGATGCTTATCGTCTACAACATAACTTTTTTTCCATAAAGGATAAAATTCTAATTTTTTCAAATTTAGATTTTTAACTATGATATCTAGCACTTTCATTTGGTTTCAAAGTGTTTTATTGAAAAATTTTTCCTTAATCAAGTTTCAAAGTCAAACCAATTACAATTCAGACATAGGTAGACCGTATACAACATAACTTATTTTGTATGTATCAAAATTCAATTTTTTTTGTTGGATCAAGGACTTCAATATCTAATGCACTGATATTTTTCAAAAAAAAATTATAATCTGCTATTTTTCCACATGTGCAAAACAAAGAGCTTGATTTTCGGTGAAAAACCTACATTCACAAGAAATAAAAAATAAATATAATAATCAAATTAAATTTATTTAAAATTATACTTTTTGGGAAGCTTATAATAAGGACTACATACTCACAAAAAACAAATGAATTCATTTGATCCCCAAAAGATAAATCAAAAGTGGATTTTTATCAACATTTTGATGGGTGTAAAGGAGACTTTGTTATAGGTATGGTTTAAAACTAGCGGGGTTCTATCCAAGGGGGTTTGATCTAAGGTGGTTTGAGGATATGTGCAGGATCATCATGGAAAAAATAGGCCCTTAAGTGGCAAAAAATTTAGAAAAATCGAGTTAGGCAACTTGACGTAAAATTTGAATAAGTTATCTATATTATTTCAAAAATATGTAAGAATAGAATCTGTAGCAAATTGAATGTAGTTTTTAAACTATTAGGTTTATTTTAAAAAATATATCTATTTGGTGAAAATTGAAATTTCAATGCAAAGTACTTAAATTTCGGAAAAAATAAGTAGGTGTCTGTCTGACCACCTAACCACAATAAAATGATAATATTTTTTATATGATTTTAGATATAAGTAGAGGACTCATGTCCCAATGTGATGCATAATTTTTGTATTTTTTCCAAGTAAATAATTAATTATGAATTTTTATTACAATTTTAAAAATATAAAACTCGTATGTTTGACCACCTTAACTTGGTCAAAAATTCATGAAATTCATTGTTTTTATAATCCTATAGTATGTGAAGCATAGAATGTAATGCATGTTTTGGATTCAAAAAATGTGATATAGTTTGAAAGCTATAGATGTTTTTCAATCAGGCTATCAATCAAGACTTTAGTCGTAATTCAAATAAAAATGAATAATAATTATTTAATATTAAATTGAAAGTAAAGCATAATTTATATTGGTGGAAAGTTGAGAATCTCCTTTAAAAACCCTTTTCATTTCATCAATTTTGGGTAAAAAAAGTCATTAGCCACATACCCATCATATCACCACTTTTTTGGCCCATCATGATCCTACACATACCCTTGATCAAACCCTCTTCAATTGGAATCCTTTAAATGGAACTTTTCAAGGCTTAAATCATTATATTTTCTAAAAATATGTGATTTCAGCAAAAATCAGGATCTCTGAGAAAGTGTAAACCAGTATTGTGGGTTCACCCATTTCACTATTTAGGGTTTGTAGGAAGAATATGAAAGCATGCTCAGGTGAGGGTTTAACTATCAGAGGGATCCTATCCCAGGTTCTCTGGAACTGATAATTGAAATTAGCCATGTGTTCATGGGGAGACTATTTGATGGTGCTTAGCTGCTCTAGCAATGAAAGGTGATCTGATTTATCCATGAACTACCGGTGTAGGCCATTGGCAAGTTGGTCCCATGTTGCAATGGAATTGGTCGGAAGCCCTTTGAACCACTGAAGGGATTTCCCCTTCAACAAAGTGGCCAACAATCTTAAAGCCACATTTTATTTTGTCACATTGTGCACCGAGCATAGGGTCACCACATCCAGAATATGTTCAATAGGTGTGGTCTATTCTTCACCAGTGAAGTATGATAGTCCTTTAAGTGCAACAATTAGGATGTCATCATATTGGGCCAGCAACAACAGGTTGCCCCCATTAAATGGTACTATTGCATTTTTCTTCCATTCTATGGTGTTCCATATGCAAGGTGAATTCACACAAATGCATTGTATGAGTCATGGTGAATTTAATCCCATTGTTTCATTCTATGCCTATTCATTACCTTCATTGCTTGCACTTAAACAGCTTGGTGTATCTATAGGAAATAACAACTTCACTGTTGTTTTATTGTAATTCATCTACATTTTGAAGCATGCATGAGGCACTATTTCTCTTTACCATCTAGAAACACCAAACACTCAGCTACAAACCCCCATTATGGTATTGGTTCTCTCTCATCATGGCCTTCTAATGCATATCAAATGCACACACAAGTTGCATATTCTTTCATACTTTGACTTTCATGCTTCACTTGCAGCCACTTGTACTCTCATTTCTTGATGAAAACAAAGGTTTGCTTTGCACTCTTCATGCATTTTTATCTTCCTTTGGACAACTATAGTTGATGTGAGTTTTAACCTTTGTATAGAATATTTTGAAAAAAAAAACACCTGATAATGGTGCTTTGAAGCTTCTCCATTTGTTTCAGTCGTCACTTTTTGATTGGCATTATGTATGCTTGTTCACTATCATATTTCATGATGATGCACTCCTTGTGATGGTCTATGTGAGAAATTGATCATTTATGATCTTCAACTCATTGCATTCCCAAACTTGATTGTCCTAATGATCAATTGTTTGAGCTCTTATAACACTTGTGATGTACTCCTTCAGATGCATATCTCCTTTGGGAAATTATGAATTTATTTCCTTTCTCAACTACCTTCTTGAATGTTAAGGGGTAGCATGCCGAGCTCAACCCTTGTGGGAGCCCGTTTTACACCACATGTTATAAGTCTTCAAATCAGATCAACAACATAACTTTTCCTATACCTGCACAGGAAACAAACAATGTTAGATTAAAAACAATTAAGTTCAATGTTCTTGTGATGTTTCCTCCTTTGTATTCTCTTGCACACTTCTTATATTTTCTCAACTGATTCAATGCACCACAAGCAATGTTCTACATTACTATTGATAGATCATATAGGAGGATTAATAACCTAAGCTCTAACAAAGCTTTTCCAATCATTTGTGGGTTCACTTGGAGAAAAGCAGCAAGGAGGGATGAACAACATTGAAGGCAACTCGAAGAAACTTTAGGCAATGATGGCTATGTTCCCTCTTATGTGATCTTTTCCTTCTTTATCTTTAGTAGTGTAGTGCACTCCTTGTGTTTCATTGACTCAACTATTACCACAACTTGTGTGGGACACTTGATTCTTCTTTTTATCCCAATGAATATAAAACAACATTTTTATGCAACTCTTGTTTAATGATGTACTTTTCCTTTTGCAAAAAATGTATGGAACATTATGGAATGAATAACTCAACACAGAATGAAAGCACTTTCTTTATATTTCATGTAATCTTTTATGTTGTAAATCATGAATGACACACTGAAACACATTGCATCCTTCTAAACAATTTTCTAAAAAAACTCAAATATATGCAATGGTTTAAACAATTACAGAAATGAATTGAAACTTTTCACCTTAAAATGAACCTGAATTAATCAACTTTATCAATTTAAGCTGTAGTAAAAATTTGATAATAGGAACTACATTGGAATCTTCTGACAGATTATGATCTATGTCATGTGTATATTTTGAGGAGATTATAGAGCCTAAAATGGAGTTCCTATTTTGAAGAATGAGATAATTTATGACTACTCATGATGTGTGTAACAAATCTACTTTTTTAGGTCGATTTGATTCTCCATGATTTGGGGCATTAGAATTTTGACCCAATCTAGGTGTCAAATTTGTAAGTTGTTTTTGCTCGTGGTTTTGGGGTTTCATTTGGTGGTTTCTTATATTAAATCTTCTATACACTGGTGCTTGGGATTTGTGCAGATTTGTATTGTGACAAGTTCAATTTGAAAGCTAAAATGCTACGAAAAATCACTCCAAAATTGATTGTTGACTATGTTTTTGAAACATCAAAAAATAGGTTGGATTCATGAAAAATGGATTGATAACAAAGGAGGTATGATGCACCTATTTCCCTAATTTCATTAAAAAATGTATGCTATAGAAGTAGATCTGAAATCTCACAGAACTAGCTATCAAAATGTAGATCTAGAAAGGTGAGAATGATGTGTACCTATCACCAAAGATGCTTTTTCAAACCTCACTGAGGACTCATTCACCCTATGGCGAATGAGTCCTAGGTAAGGATAGGGTGAATGAGTCCTAGGTAAGGCTCCTACAAATTTTTTTATGAGTTTTTTTATGCTCAATTTGCACTCCCAAACTCTAATTGTTCACTGTCGAAAAGCTAAAAATAAATCTTGAAGAAGAGTTTTCATGATTTGACAACTTTTCTTGCAACTTTCTTCATTTTTTCTCTTCAAAGGATCTTCAACCTAAAATATACAATCACACACATCAAAGAGAGAAAAATGTTGTTTTCTTATGGAATAGGGGTTTGCCTTGGTCAAACCCCATTTTGGTAATCAAGCCTTGAAATGAAATAGAAAATCATGAAGGAATGATGAATGAACAACAATATGTAATAACTCATCAAACCTTATTTGAAACCTTGGAGTACAAATCTACAAACTAGCATAAAGTGGCCTCAATGAATGTAGATCTTGATCATGAAACTTTATTAGAAACAATGTCTTTGAATATGCTTGAATTGATCTTTTGATGCTTTAGGGAATGTGGTTGATGATAGAAATGCTCCTCCAGAAGACACTAACACTACCACCACCACTAACAATGGAAGTTAGAATACAAAGAAAGAGCAAGAAAAGGAAAAGGAAAAGAATGATAATAATGCTAGCAAACAAAATGAAGACAATAATCAAAATAATCAAAATAAAGAAGAAGTACAAGGAGAAAGGGAAGAGAACAAAAAGAAATATGATGAGGAGAAGAAGGATGAAGGCAAGGACAAGCAGAAGGAAAACCCCTCTGGAAAAGAAGAAGAAAAGAAAGAAGAGAATAAAGAAGAAAATGAAGTTGAAAGAAATGAAGAAGAATCCTCCAGTAATACACTCAAGGGTCTTTTGAAAAGACAAATTTATATTCAACCGACTATACCACGACAACTATTACAGCTCTTGATGTATCAAGGAAATGTGGATCTTGAAAAGATCTCACCAATTCAAAGATTAGAGCTTGGAGATGTCTTCTACGCCTCTGAAAGAAAAGAAATCTTATAAACTCATCAAAAGGGAACATAGTTGATTAATGAAGCCATCAAGTCTCTACAGGATGTTACCCCCAGTGCCACTATTGATAACTCTTTGACTCTTGTTGAGAATTTAAATTTTTTGGTATAGGAATGTGAAGATGAGGCCAAGATATTGATCTTGTATTGCTTGAGGTGACCAGATGCTACTCATGATATTAAGGACTCGTTGGACTCCAGAGAGGCACAAATATCTAATGCCTCTGTAGCTTATGACCCTACTCAAGATAGAGGCTATGCCTCTTGGACTGTCATCATAGATCTATAAAATAAGTTTCTCACCTTACAAAGGTAGAAAGAAGATGTTATAAGGCGATTTGGACAACTTGGAGACTTGGTAAAGTGCAAGCATATACAAATATCAAGTGCTCTTGTTGAAGCTAAAAAACTTGCAAGGATAAACCAAAACCCAAGTACTCTAGAAGAGGGTGAGGAGAACATAGTAAATTTAGAATCATTGTACAACTCACTTGCTGCAACCAAAAAGATTTGGATTGAAGGAAAACCTACCTAGCAAGCAATTATTAAAGAACTAGAAGGTGCTTCCTCCTCTGGATGAACATTTCCTATGAATAAATTTCTTTCATTGTTTCAGTTACTTTCAATTTTTTATTGTACATATGGTCAGATCAAATTTTTGGGATAACTCCCTAAGGGGGAGCCAGTACATTTGCACTATTTTCTATACATATGCATCAAATTTTGAAGTCTACAAGTATGTTACCAACACATCCTTTGTCTTTGATGTCAAAGGGGGAGAAGTTTGAAGAAATTTGGAAAAGAATGGAGAATAATTTTTGGAGACTCATTTTTGGCACATGTGGTCATCAATGACAAAGGGGTATATTATTGAAACAATGAAGAAACCCATTAATGTGTTGTCATTGATGCCAACATTAATTTTTGACATTTTTTTCTAATACAATAAGCATAATTGATACATTTTAATTTGACATTTTGGTCTAAAATTGCTCGTGCAACAAGATCGGATCAAGAGGTTATAATATGTTATTTCATACTATTTGGTGCATTTAAGATCAAGATTTCAACAACTTTGGCTAGGTAGGTTGAAAGTTACAAATGATAGAAGTTCAACATTTAGTTTTGGCTTATACAGTGTGATTGGATAGATATAATTTGGTCCACATTTCTCCGGTGTTGAGAATCAGTCTTAGCAATTTTGGGAGATTGCTCACATGTGTCATTACTATATATATTCTAGATAGTGTGTACTTATATGAACACATGAATCATTAGTGTGTGATCAATTGGCTTATTTTGTGATCAGGTCTAATTCTTGGCCGACCTAATACATATTATCTGTTGTAAAGGATAAGTATGTACTGTTGATGTTAGTAGGACCTATTTTAGATCCATGCTAACTTAAATCAAGTATTGCACACTTGGGTTGAGCACAAAGATGTTTTTGAATCATGTGTGGAGCTGAAAAAGCTATTTTGAATTAAAATAAGGCTACATCTAATTAGGGCGACCTAATTGATGTATGTGGATGTAATTGGGTATATATACATGAGATTTTTTTGAGTGGTAGAACATATATGATAGATTATATGGTGTGCAAGAGATCTGAAATTGTGTGAACATGTGAATTTAGATGTGTGAGATTCAAATAAGTGTAGAATTGTTGTGAATATCGAGCGACTGCTAAGTTGGGAAGTGTTTTGTGTTCAAAGCTTCAAATGAACTAAATTCAACACAAGGAAAGCGCACTTTGTATCAGTTCAAAATCTAGCTATGAATCCAATTTTGTTTTTGTATCTACCCTGGTTGTGAGCCTTATGAGGATAGTGTGTCTTGGCAGTGAGCCCCTATAATATCTTATAATCGGTTATTATATATTGTGAGCTAATCCTCACCATGGATTTTCCCTCTTTGGGTTTTCCACGTAAAAATCTTGGTGTTCATGTGTTATGTGATCTTGTGATTCCTTTCATGCTTTCATTTATTGCTACAATTATATACATTTTGTTAATTAGATGGTTTGTGAGTAACTGGTCATATAGAATACCGATTCACCCCCCTCTTAGTATTTTGGGTGTTCAACAATCTTCAATTTTTTTAACGATCACCCATATTTGACTCAGTATTCTATTTATCTTCTAATAAGACATACCCTTGTTCTTAATAGCATTAATAATAACCAATGAATCACCCTCCACCTATAATTTATTGAACCCAAAACAATTGCATGTTTTTAGTCCCAAACTAAGTTCCTACGACTCAACTTTATCATTTATCCCTTTTTCCAATCCCATATATATCACTTTATGAATCATGAGGCCCTCATGATTTTTGATGAGGTGCCATTGAAGCTAAGCTTATAATACTACCCAATAAGTGGGGGTTTCAACCTTATCGCACACCCAAATTTTGTTGTGGATTAGAGCTCCCAACCTGATTAATGTTGGGATTAAGGTGTCTTAATATTTGGAGTCCTAACATTTACTTGGTAATTATTCATTTAATTTATACTATGTTTTATTTGTCTATATGTTAATAAAATTTATGTGCACCCAATGATGTCACTTGTAGGAGTGGTAAGTTGAGTTATCTTCAAACATGTGAATTGGCATGGGTGACATGGCTCCTATTTTTTTAGGAGGTAGGCCTCCCACTTTGTATGAGTTGATTGAAGTCATTGGTGATGGTTAGCTCATGTTAGATTGTTTACTAGTGAAAAATTCTATTTATGAGGAGAGTCAATTTTGGAAGTTTTCAAGACAAATGGAGTTGTGCATGTAGGTGCATTACATGCAATGTTTCAATTTGCATGTTGCATGTGCCTTGTATGTTGAAAATACTAAAAAATGACATAACAAGTGACAATTTAAACTTGTTCATGTTCTTCCTTCTGTAGTTGCATGCATGTAGTGAATGTGGAGATGACACATGGTGGTCTTTGGTGTTTATCTTTGTTGTCTAGAAATATAGGCTATGTTAGTGCATTTTGGATGGCAGATTGGAGATTTTCTGAGATGTCATTATGCTGCCAAAATTACTCTAGGATTCTATTGTTGTATGAGAATTCTTGAAGAGCATTGGCTTTGTTATTGTATTTTACTCTTTATTTCTAAATAATATAATTGAGCAGTGTGTTTGGAGTGTGGTGATGGGCTAAATGTTTGTCTTATTTTTCTATTGATTTTAGCCTATACTTTAATCCTCTTTCCTTGGATTTCCATAATAATTCTATAAGATTAAAAGTAATTGATATGGATTATAGGATAAATGTACCTTAGGAAGTAATCAGTTAATTAGTACTAATTCTCATGATTATGTGTGGAAATAGGGTTCCCATGGCCACGAGGAGAAATGATGGAGAAGATTATCTTCATCATTTTTTTTGCCAACTCTTAATCAACACTGTTAATGTCTTTTACATGATAATAATTGATCAATTCATAGTCTTTAGAAGGAGTTGGGTAGTTAATGTTGAAAAAGGAGGTAATTATGTAGCTTTAGAACTTGTAAAACTATTATACTGTAGATCTAATTAAGTGTTTTTTGTTACAAATTCTTTGTAGATGATTATCTATTTAGATTCATTTTACCATTTGTAGAAATAGATAGAAGATTGTAGAAGAATAAGACTAGAAGATAGAAGTGACACAACATATACTGTGGAGAAACCCTTTTGGGAAAAAGTTCCACCACCACTAGAATCAATAGTGCTTGTATTATTTAACCTTAGAACAAGATTACAATAATTCTTTATCAATCCTTGCTTGAGATGTTTTTTTTGCCTTCAACAATTCTTCTTCACAACCTACAATAAACTCTTATAGAACTCTCTTCAGCTTGCTGCAATTTATAGAAAATCATGAGCCTTGTAAACTCCAAAGAGTTTACAATTACAAAGCACAAAGCTTATCTCACAAAACCTATGCTTATTAGTTGCAAGTAGATTTCTTCTGTGAAAAACAATGTCAAACCAAGTCCTTCATCAATTTGGGCATCCCAAAATGAATTCCTAACTCAACGTTGATTACAAAGATATCTTGTAATCTCCTCCTCGAAGTTGGAACCCAAGAATGGCCCCACTTAACTCAGCCTTATAAAATATCTTCTCATGCAAAAGTGTTAACTCCAAGATGCCAACTTGGGTGCCCAAGGTGGGTCCAAGTCAATCTTTGTTAACTGAAACATATCTCTCCATCAATTCATGCAAACATGATGCATGATTGATCATCCCCACTTAACTAAATGTATCACCTATTATCTATCATGCAACTCAAGTCATTAGTCATGCATTCCAAGTCAACTGAAGTCAACTAGCATTTAATTGAAACTAACTACATGCAACTAAAGACAACTGAACCATAACTGAACTGAACTGAATTGAACTGAACTGAACTAAATTGAACTAAACTGAACTAAATTGAACTAAACTCCATGCATGTAAAAATAAATCCCTAACTTCTAGGATCTTTACATGCATTACTGAAGTGTTATCTTTCTCCAAACAATTAACTTAACTCAAGGTGGGTTCCATCTTCCATGTGGGTGCCCCATGTGCTCCTATTTTGTAGGAGCTCTTCTTGGGTTCCCCACATGTTCCTATCATTTAGAATTAATTACAAATATCAATTTACATGTTCATTTCATTTGAATTTAATCTCTTTCTAATCATAGTGTTGGGGAACACTTTCCAAGGACTTAGGAGATACATGAAATATGTTTAGGTTTGTAATTAAATGGCATCCTATTCCCAACATTATCCCACTTGACATTATACATTACAATTATTCTAAACAAGGAATCATTATTATAAATCAAGTACAGGACTTAAGGCCAATGACCTTCCTACACCAACTAATCAATCCATGCCAACTTCAAATGCAACCTACATAATCATGAAGCTCCAAGCAAATGATTAATACTCAAAACCAAGAGAACTTATATATAGGAACCGGTTTCATAAGATAATCTGCAACATTAATCAAAGTGTCAACTTTCTCAATTAATACCTTCCCACTCTCAACCATTTTTCGCACAAAGTGATATTGAACATCAACATGCTTTGTACGATCATTCAATACATATGATTTTTGGCTAAACAAATAGCACTATGACTATCACATTCAAGTTTAACTTACTTGCAATTAAAACCAATACCTTTCCCAAGTCTCTATAACCAAACTACTTCTTTGGAGGCATGTAAAACTGCCAAGTGTGTTGAACTCATGTCCAACCAAGGTGTAGGCTCCTCGGACTTCCTGCTGAAATCTCGTCAAGAGTAACCATCTCAACACATGTCTCTAACCATAAGAGAACTCAAGCCTTACTTATTTCTTTGAGTATCCATGAGGACTTGTAACCAACCAATCTAGGTCAAACTCCAAATGCAGCATAGCACTATCATGAAGTAATCAAGAAAATGATTAATGTACCCAGTACGTAAGACAACTACTATGATCAATGTCAAAGCTCCAATCGTGAATTAGAAACATAAACATGACATCCATGATCTAGCCATCTCCTCCAAGGAGATGAAATGCATCATAACATACATAAACATCCTAGTCTCAAGAGAATAAGTACCATGCCAAACTCTAAATGTGTATCAAGAGTAAACCAAGACATAATAGTAACCACTCTAAACCAAGAAAAAACATATCCCTAATCACATGAAGATAGCCTTACCAATGATGCATCCACGTCACTGCCAAAAAATCCCACTAAACCATCCATTTTAAACTTCCTCCTCATGTCCTCTGATACGAGAGTAGGAATTATATTGTCCATCTTCGGATTTGCACCACTACCACTAATAGCAACAATTAGATTTTCCCAAGATTCTGGTAAAGAACAAAGTAACAAAATGCATTTATCTTCATCATCTAGCTTTACATCTACAGATGCTAACTGAGTTAGAATCAAATTAAAAGCATTCAAATTATTTGCAACAGAATCACAATATTTCATCTTTAAAGAATACAACTTCCTTTTCAGATAAAATTTATTAGTAAGACTTTTGGTTTGATAGATATCACCTATTCTCTTCCACTGCTTATATGCAGTAGTTTATTTTGAAACATTTAAGAGAACAACATCAGCAAGACATAATCTTATGGTCCCTCTTACCTTCTTATCAAGCTTAGCCCAATCCTCATCTGACACCATTGTAGGAGACTTTGTCTCATTACCAACAGCTAACCACTAACCTCCCTCTTCAAGGAGATCCTCCATTTTTGGTTTCCACATCTCATAATTAGATCCATTGAATCTTTCAATATCTAAACAAGAATTAAAACTCATTGTAATAAACTTATTTTCCAAAATCAGCAATAACACAATAGTAAAAGCTCCCACTACAGCCAAAAACCTTCAAATTTTTAAGAGAAAGGCATCCCAAACTCTATCCCAACCGTTAGCTCTGATACCAAATGTTGAAAAAGGAGGTAATTATGTAGCTTTAGAACTTGTAAAACTATTATACTATAGATCTAATTAAGTGTTCTTTGTTACAAATTCTTTGTAGATGATTATCTATTTAGATTCATTTTACCATTTGTAGAAATAGACAGAAGATTGTAGAAGAATAAGACCAGTCTAAGATAGAAGTGACACAACATATACCGTGGTGAAACCCTTTTGGGAAAAAACTCCACTACTAGAATCAATAGTACTTGTATTATTTAACCTTAGAACAAGATTACAATAATTCTTTATCAATCCTTGCTTGTGATGCTTCTTTTGCCTTCAACAATTCTTCTTCACAACCTGCAATAAACTCTGATAGAACTCTCTTCAACTTGCTAAAATTTATAGACAATAATGAGCCTTGTAAACTCCAAAGAGTTTACAATTATAAAGCACAAAGCTTATCTCACAAAACCTACGCCTATTCTTTGCAAGTAGAGTTCTTCCATGAAAAACAATGTCAAACCAAGTCCATCAATTTAGGCGTCCCAAATTGAATTCCTAACTCAATGTTGATTATGAAGATATCTTGTAATCTCCTCCTCAAAGTTGGTGCCCAAGAATGGGCCCACTTAACTCAGCCTTATAAAATATCTTCTCATGCAAAAGTGTTAACTCCAAGATGTCAACTTGGGTGCCCAAGGTTGGTCCAAGTCAATCTTTTTTTAATTGAAACACATCTCCATCAATTCACGTAAACATGATGCATGATTGATCATCCCCACTTAAATGAATGTATCACCTGTTATATGTCATGCAACTCAAGTCATTATTCATGCATTCCAATTCAACTGAAGTCAACTAGCATTCAACTGAAACTAACTACATGCAACTAAAGACAACTAAACCATAACTAAACTAAACTGAACTGAATTGAACTAAACTAAACTAAACTGAACTGATACTAAACTGAACTAATACTAAACTGAATTGAACTAAACTGAACTCCATACATGTAAACATCAATCCCTAACTTCTAGGATCTTTACATGCATTATTGAGGTGTTATCTTTCTCCAAATAGTTAACTTAACTCAAGGTAGGTTCCACCTGGAGCTCTTCATGGGCATCCCCACACGTTCCTATTATTAGAATTAATTACAAATGTTAATTTACATGTTCATTTCATTCGAATTTAATCTCTTTCTAATCATAGTGTTGGGGAACACTTTCGAAGGACTTAGGAGATACATGAAATATGTTTAGGATTGTAATTAAATGGAATCCTATTCCCAACATTCTCCCACTTGACATTATACATTGCAATTATTCTAAACAAGGAATCACTATTATAAATCAAGTACATGACTTAAAGCCAATGGCCTTCTTGCACCAACTAATCAATCCATGCAACCTAACCTACATAATCATGAAGCTCCAAGCAAAAATGATTAATATTCAAAACCAAGAGAACTTATCTGTAGGAACTGGTTTCGTAAGATAATCTACAACATTAATCAAAGTTTCAACTTTCTCAATTAATACCTTCCCACTCTCAACCATTTCTCATACAAAGTGATATTGAACATCAACATGCTTAGTACAAGTGCAATACATAGGATTTTTGGCTAAACAAATAGCAATCTGACCATCACATTCAAGTTTAACTTACTTGCAATTAAAACCAATACCTCTCCCAAGTCTCTGTAACCAAATTGCCTCTTTGGAGGCACGTGAAACCACCGAGTGTGTTGAACTCATGTCCAACCAAGGTGTAGGCTCCTCAGCTTTCCAGATAAAATATCATCAAGAGTAACCATCTCAACACATGTCTCTAACCATAAGAGAAATCAAGCCTCACTTATTTCTCCAAGTATCCATGAGGACTTGTAACCAACCAATCCATGCCAAAATCCAAATGCAACGTAACACTATCATGAAGTAATCAAGAAAATGATTAATGTACACAATACATAAGAGAACTACTATGATCAATGTCAAAGCTCCAATCATGAATTTGAAACATAAACATGACATCCATGATCTAACCATCTCCTCCAAGCAGATGGCATGCATCATAACATACATAAACATCCTAGTCTCAAGAGAACAAGTACCATTCCAAACTCTAAACGTGTATCAAGAGTAAACCATGACATAATAACAACCTCTCTAAACCAAGAAAAAACATATCCCCAATCACATGAATATAACCTTACCAATGATGCATCCACGTCACTTCCAACAACTCCCACTAAACTGTGGTATGAGCTACACATGGCATCATGACTACCATCCTCTTCATGAAGATCACTTTTTAACATCAAGCAAAGAGTCATCACTAACATTTTTACATGAAATTATCAATGCATGATTACCGCCATCTGAGGATTCCTTTGTAGAAGAATTAGAACTCTTTTTCTTGTTCTTACAATCCTTCTTCACATGTCCCAGTTTCCCACAGTTCCAACACTTACCTTACAATTTCGTCCTTTAGACTTACCCTTCCCTTCCTTGTCTCCCTTAGGTTCCTTTTTCTTAGGAATACCTTTTACAAACAAGGCATCTTGGATTTCCATTTTAGACATCCTCCTCATCTCCTTTGATAGGAGAGTAGGAATTATATTGTCCATCTTCAGATCTACACCACTACCACTGATAGCAACAATTAGATTTTCCCAAGATTTTGGTAAAGAACAAAGTAACAAAATGCATTTATCTTCATCTTCTAGCTTTACATCTATAGATGCTAACTGAGTTAGAATCAAATTAAAAGCATTCAAATTATTTGCAACAAAATCACCATCTTTCATCTTTAAAGAATACAACTACCTTTTTAGATACAACTTATTAGTAAGACTTTTGGTTTGATAGATATCACCTATTCTTCTCCACAACTTATATGCAATAGTTTCTTATAAAACATTCAAGAGAACATCAGCAAGACATAATATTATGGTCCCTCTTGGCTTCTTATGAAGCTTAGCCCAATCCTCATCTGACATCGTTGTAGGTGACTTTGTCTCATTACCAACAGCTAACCATTGATCTCTCTCTTCAAGGAGATCCTCCATTTTTAGTTTCCACATCTCATAATTAGATCCATTGAATATTTCAATATCTAAACGAGAATTAAAACTCATTGTAAAAAACTTATTTTCTAAAATTAGAAATAACACAATAGTAAAAGCTCCCACTACAGCCAAAAAACCTTCAAAATTTTAAGAGAAAGGCGTACCAAACTCTACCCCAACCGTTAGATCTGATACCAAATGTTGAAAAAGGAGGTAATTATGTAGCTATAGAACTTGTAAAACTATTATACTTTAGATCTAATTAAGTGTTCTTTGTTACAAATTCTTTGTAGATGATTATCTATTTAGATTCATTTTACCATTGTAGAAATAGAAAAAAGATTGTAGAAGAATAAGACCAGAAGATAGAAGTGACACAACATATACCATGGAGAAACCCTTTCAGGAAAAAACTCCACCACGAGAATCAATAGTGCTTGTATTATTTAACCTTAGAACAAGATTACAATAATTCTTTATCAATCCTTGCTTGAGATGCTTCTTTTTCCTTCAACAATTCTTCTTCACAACTTGCAATTAACTCTGATAGAACTCTCTTCAACTTGCTGCAATTTATAGACAATAATGAGCCTTGTAAAATCCAAAGAGTTTACAATTACAAAGCACAAAGCTTATCTCACAAAACCTACACCTATTCCTTGCAAGTAGAGTTCTTCTGTGAAAAACAATGTCAAACCAAGTCCATCAATTTTGGCATCCCAAACTGAAGTCCTAACTCAATGTTGATTATGAAGATATCTTGTAAGCTCCTCCTCAAAGTTGGCGCCCAAGAATGGGCCCACTTAACTCAGCTTTATAAAATATCTTCTCATGCAAAAGTGTTAACTGCAAGATGCCAACTTGGGTGCCCAAGGTGGGTTCATGCCAATCTTTGTTAACTGAAACATATCTCTCCATCAATTCATGCAAACATGATGCATGATTGATCATCCCCACTTAACTGAATGTATCACCTGTTATCCGTCATGCAACTCAAGTCATTAGTCATGCATTCCAAGTCAACTGAAGTCAACTAGCATTCAATTGAAACTAACTACATGCGACTGAAGACAATTGAACCATAACTGAACTGAACTGGACTGATACTAAATTTAACTCCATGCATGTAAACATCAATCCCTAACTTCTAGGATCTTTACATGCATTACTGAAGTTTTATCTTTCTCCAAACAGTTAACTTAACACAAGGTGGGTTCCACCTTACATGTGGGTGCCCCATGTGCTCCTATTTTGTAGGAGTTCTTCTTGGCATCCCCACATGTTCTTATCATTTAGAATTAATTACAAATGTCAATTTACATGTTCATTTCATTTGAATTTAATCTCTTTCTAATCCTAGTGTTGGAGAACACTTTGCAAGGACTTAGGAGATACATGAAATATGTTTAGGATTTCAATTAAATGGCATCCTATTCCCAACAGTTAATGTCCTTTTACATTATGTTAGTAATAAGTTGTTGGCTTTAAGGAAAGAATAGGTCATAGGCCACTTCTTTCTTTAATCGACTTGAATCTTGTTGAGCTTTAAAACTGCATGTATTATTTAGATGATTTGGTTTCCATGTAAAAGACTATATAAGTCTCCTTTATGTATCGAACATTTCCAACTTTCTGAATCAAGCAATATAATACTAGAATTATTATTGTCTAAGTTAAACATTAGAGCTTCTTGAATATTATCTTCAATTGACCGACTGGGAGGCAGGGCCCACTCTTTAGCCACCGACTGAATTTACTTCAGGATTGTTTTGTTACTATGATTTATGTTTAGTGATTGCTATTACTTTGTGAGATTAATTTAAGTATAATTTGGTAATTACTATTTTTTTGTGAGTGTGGTTTACATATCAACTGGTTTATTACATTCTATTTAGGCACTTGGAGTTAACATTTGTACTTTTTGGAATTTATATATATTGCATAGTTCTTGTCACCAAAATTATTAGCTCTTGTTGCCCGAATTTTTTCAATATAAACCATTGCAAATTTAGAAGTTTTTTAATCTTAAACAAAAATAGTAATTTTTAATTAGAACTAAATTGGATATAGCTAGATCTTGTATACATTAAAGGATTTTATTTGAGTTGTTAATTTAATTTAACGGTTGCAAAGGTTTGATTTAGGAGCACAATTTAAGAGTGTTATTTTCTATTATTCTTTCAAAGAATTTAGATTTGGTTGTTTTGCATTTCATCCCCACTCAACTTGCTACTTTCACCCCTTTGGTATATAACCACAACGCCTTTCACAAGCTTACGTTCTCCAGGTTGACATCTAGGAAAAAACTAAGGAATTCAACACAAAAGAATTGATTCAACCAATTTGATAGAATTGTAAGGATAGTTTTGATCCATATTTTAGTCCAATCATTTTAGAATTGTTTCTGAGGAAAGGTGTTAAAGGCATGAAAACCAAGTAAGTTAAATTAGGACTAGTGTGCCAAGAAAAAAATCTACATGAAGTCAGCCTCGTTTGGATAATTACCCTTAGTTTGCTTTGTTATAAATCATTTAGGTGCATGAATCATAGTAGAGATAGTAGAGGGAGATTTGTTAAAAAGGATAAGGGAAGTAGTTCACAACAATAAAAATAAAAAAACAAATTAAAGCCATTAGTTGTGCACACATCATCTAAGAAAAAATTAGTCGAACTAGATATCAAAAAGAGAGTTATTGAGTCTACCATTGTCAAGACCCCTTCTAGTACCCATTAAGAGTCTTTTGAAGAATTGTATAAAAGGGTTTCTAAATTATTTCAATAATCTTATGAACTCCAAAGTGGTCTGACCCCAAGAGACCTTAAGCCAACTAAGATTATCTATACCCATTAGGCACTTGGAACCATGGATAACAACAACAAGAACAATAACAACAACAATGCAAGATTCAACAACAATGAAAGGGCACTGGCCAACAACCCAATTTCTTTTGAATTTCCTATTGCACATCTAGAAGAGGATTCCCCTATGAAGAACATACCATACTTAGCTTTTCCCATTTTTCAAGGTCTTTCTATGGAAGACCCCGATATGTTCCTTTTTGAATTTGACATTTTATGTCACATCTACAATTATCATATCAAGGCACAAAAGATGAATTTCTTTTTGGCTACTCTAAAGGATGCAACATTGAGGTGGTTTATGGGACTAGGGTGAGAAACCATTCATAGTTGGGATGAAATGAAGAACAAATTATTGGAAAAATACCAAGAATACTGTAGGACTAAGGAAACACAAGATGAGAAATTCTGCATCATGTAATGTGAGGAAAAAACTTTAGAAGATTATTTGGAGCCTTTCCTATTTAGTCTACAAAGAACCAGACATGCAGGGTTGACCCATGACACTATAAAAATGCTCTTCCTTAGAGGAATTAGAGATGAATGTTTAGATACTTTAAATCTCATGGGTGGAGGTGATATTTCTAAAATGAGGTTTGATGACATTTGTGATGTGTGTAGGAACTATTCAAGGTCTACCCATTCATCTAGGGGGTATGTCGGGAAGCATGTTTCTCCTAGAGGGACATCTAGAAAACCTTTACAAAATGAGAATTGGATACATTACTCGAGGATCTTAAGACTTACCTACTCAACCATATGGGTAAGTAGAAAGATACTGTGTATACTTAAAGGAAGCAGGAGGAGGCTAAAAAATCCTTAGTTGTCTTTTGTCTTATTTGTTGTAAAAGGCATAGTTGTGAAGAATGTCCATATAATAGAACAAAAATCTCTTCTTTAGAGGAAGCTAGTAGGGAAACTATTATAAAACCTCTTCCTATAGGTATGATTGAAGTAGAATAGATAGATGAGCCTGCTTACTTCATGTCCCAGAGAAGACCTTGGAAACCACAGGGAGTGCCCCCAACTGATTATCAAGATGCACCCCAAAGTCCCTTTCAATAGAATTCTTTCCAAAACCAAATTGGATGGTTTGGAGGTTGGAAACAACCTCCATACTACCCCTAGTGGACTCAATAATATCCCCATGCTCCACAATCATGGCAAGCATAGTGAACTCCACCACCAACATCCCACAATACCAGTCATTCCCTCCATATCCACCACCTCTAGAAATAAATCCCTATCAACAATCCCAACAACTCTTGCCACCTATCCCATCACCATCTAATCAGCCATCTAGTTCAGCTCAACCTCTGAAAGCCATGCCTATTCCCACACAACCATCACCTAATCTAAATAATAAGGTGGCTCAACCAATTTATAACAATGAAGTGGTAGGGTTCCTAACTTATCATGTAAATGCATTAGAAATTAATGGTGTACACCTAAGATCAGGGAAAAATCTTCAAGGGCCAACCATCATAGAAGTAGAGGATCTTCTAGTTGAAATAGAAGAAGAACAACCAAGGCCCCCATTTCCTGATAGGTTGCAAGAGAAACCAAAAAAATAGGAAACATTTCAATCAGATTTTAATTTTATGAATGAGTTACGTAATGTTAACTTTAAAATTCCTTTGTTGAAGTCCATTTGAGATGTTCCAGTGTACACCAAAGTGGTCAAGGAATTATGTGTGAGAAAACAACAAAATAAGTAGGATCCCAAGATGGTCCAAGTCATTGGACAACTTGTAGATTTAATGTTGGGGAGGTTCTTTGTCCCTAAGTATGTCGATCCTGGGAGCCCAATGATAAAGGTACGTATTGGTGATGTAATCATTCCAAATACACTTGTGGATCTAGGAGTAGCTATAAATGTAATGAATAATGAGACTAAGGAGAGACTAGCCCTTCAAGGACTAAAACCTACTCCAACGGTCTTGCAAATGGTTGATTGCTCCCTTGTAAAACTAGAAGGTATGATCAAGAAGACATCATTATTTCTATTGAGTCTTGGGAGTATCCCACAAATTTTATGATATTGTAACCAAAGATTAAGATAGGGGGCTATCCCTTAATTTTAGAAAGACCTTGGTTAGCCGTTGCTAATGCTTTTATTAATTACAAGTCTAGCAACATGGTGATTTTGAATGGGGAGAAAATGAAACAACTGACATTGTACCCTCCAGCACAGTCATTGTTAGAAATGAAGGATCTATTATCGATCGATAGTGATTTAGAAGAGTCATTACCTATTTTGACAATTGATCAAAGTAGGGAATTTGAGGGGATATCATAAGAAACTATTATTAATAATTTCTTGTAAAAATATTATTTGGTTGATAATGTTTTAGAGACAATGAGTTTTCCCACAAGTATAAGTGATAATTTCCCATTTGAAAATTTTCCATTAGTTAGTAATTCACATTCTATTCATCATTTTATTACTTTGCATCAATTATTGCCACATACTTGTATATATAGTCCATTTTTTATATATGGTAATTTTTATCCATCTTCGTCTAATTCACAATTGCTTGTTGTAAATACCCCTATATAGTCTCAAGCTATCGAACTATTACTTGGAAAAATACTTAACATAAATCCAATTTGAGTGCCTCACAATTATAAGACCTTGTTGCAATGTTGTGTTCCCACAACGAGGCCTTTGCTTGGGATTACCAAGATATGAGAGGTATTCATCCTGCTACTTTCGCACACCATATCTATATAGAGGAATGGAGTTTACCTGTGAGAAAGCCCCATAGGAGATTAAACCTTGTCTTGCATGAAATTATTAAGGATGAACTTCAAAAGCTACTTAATGTAGGTTTTATCTATCCTATTTTAGATAGCCAATGAGTGTCTCCACTCGTGGTAGTTCCTAAAAAGAATAGAAAATGGTGAATATGCATCAATTATAGGGCCCTTAACAAGGCTATTAAGAAAGACCATTTCCCACTTCCCTTTATTGATCAGGTCTTAGACACCCTAGTTGGAAAGAAGTTATTTTCCTTCCTCGATGGATTTAGTGGGTATAACCAAATCTGTATAGCCTCGGAAGATTAAGACAAAACTACCTTTACTTGCCCATGGGGTAGATTTTCCTATAACATCTTACCTTTTAGATTGTGTAATGCACTTGCTACCTTCAATGGCTTGTTCTAAGTATTTTTGCAGATTTAATTCATGATTGTGTGGAAGTGTATATGGATGATTTTACTGTTTATGGTGATACATATGATGAAGCTAAGGAAAATCTTGAAAAAGTTCTTAAATGATGTATCGATACTAATTTTTCTTTAAGTCATGAAAAATGTCACATTTTAATGACTGAAGGTATTGTTTTGGGACATTATATTTCTACAATAGGAATTGAAGTGGATTCCAAGAAGGTAAAAATAATTCAAGACTTGCCTGTGCCTACTTCTCCAAAATATTTGTGTAGTTTTTTGGGACATGCTAGTTATTAATGTAGATTTATCTTGAATTTCAGCAAGATTGCTTCACCTCTCTTTCTTTTGCTAGGAAAAGATGTTGATTTCTCGTGGACACCAGAGTGCCAACAAGCTTTCAAAGAAATTAAAGGTAGAATTATAATTACACCTGTACTGTGAGGACCCAATTGGGAACTGGCATTTCACATCCATACTGATGCATCCGACAACTCCATGGGAGCGGTACTTGGACAAAAGGAAGATGCTCTATTTTACTCCATCTATTATATTAGTAAGAATTTTATTGTTGCAAAGGTAAATTATATAGTAACTAAGAAGGAATTCTTGGTTGTAGTCTATGTGATAAATAAATTTTTCTACTATATAACTGGGTACAAGGTCTTTGTACATACAAATCACTCTGCTATTATATTTTTGATGAATAAACCAGTTTTTACAAGACAAGTGATTTGATGGTTGCTTCTCTTGCAGGAATTTGACATTACTATTCTTGACAAACCAAGACGAGAGAACATGGTGGCTAATTTTCTATCCAAACTATAATTTGATAGTGAGCCAATCCCTATGGATGATACTTTTCTAGATGAATGTCTTTTTTCTATTTCTATAAAGAGCCCATAGTTTGCTAATATTGCTAACTATCTTGTTACCTGCAAATTTCCACCCCACTTTTCTCTGAGAGAGTGACACAAGCTTATAGGACTTAGTGGGAAGTATAGTAATTGGATTAATGGTTTATTGTTTCATACTGGAATTGATAATGTTATGTGTCGCTATGTTGCAGAAGATGTTTTTGATATTCTCTGTGCTTGCCATTCTGAGCCTTGTGGAGGCTATTTTGTGGCACAATGAATGACTAACAAAGTTTTAACTGCAAAATATTATTGGCCAATGATCCACAAAGATTGTAAGAGGTTTGTTTAACATTGTGATAAGTGTCTGCATATGGGCCATCCTACATGCTCCGGTGAAATTCCCTTACACCCATAATTATCAATTGAATCCTTTGAAAAATGGGGTTTGGATTTTTTAGGACCCATTAATCCTCCTTCTAGGGAAAAAGAATATATTATGGTCTATATTGATTATGTGACTAAATGGGTAGAAGTAGTAGCCTTGAAACATGCTAGGGATATGAGAGTTGCTAACTTCTTATATTCTAATATTTTTACCAGGTACGGTGTACCTAGAGAAATTTTTACAGACCAGGGAGCATAATTCACCTCTAATTTGGTTGCTACATTGGTGTGAGAATATGAAATAAAGCATCGAAAGTATTCTCCATACCATCCACAAGCGAATGGGCAAGTGGAAGTAGCAAATTGAGAGTTGGAAAATATTCTCATAAAGGCAGTGGTGTTACACAAGAGAGATTGGGAAGAACAGCTTCCTGAAGCAGTTTGGGCCTACTGAACAACCTAGAAGACAACCACTGGATTGACACCATGTAAGATCATCTATGGCAAGAAGGTTGTTTTGCCAATTGAATTTGAAGTAAAGACTCTGCACACTGCTCTTCATCTTAAGATTAGTCTCAGTGAGGCCCATAAGGATAAATTCCTCAGCTCCACTCCCTAGATGAGATGTGTCAGCAATCTCTTTCTCACAAAAAAGTGGTGCAACAATAGTGAGCCCGATGGCATGATCACTTCATTCGTGAATGCATGTTCCAGCCTAGTGAATGGGCATTACTTTATGACTCGCAGTTCTAGGACTTTAAGGAGAAATTTCATACTCGTTGGCTCAGTCCCTATGAGATTAAGACTGTCTACAATAATGGTGTAGTTGAATTGTGCACCGTTGACTTAGAGTGTATGCCTCTCATTGTTAATGAGCACCATTTAAAACTCTATAATTATCCCCTTTCCAAGGAAACCTTTGTATGTGATGTGGTGAAGGAACTCACTCTTGTTCCTTTCACTTCTCAGGAATAAAATTAAAAAAATCATATAAAAAAATGAAAAAAAAAATGAAAAAAATGAAAAAAAAACATATAATAAAGATCCGGTAGGTGAAAATCGGGTTTTTCGACGCTTCCAAGCAATGTCCTTCTGAAAACTGAGTCATCGGCGATTTGACATTAAAATATAAGAACAATTTTTTTTAAAAAAATAATAATAAAAAATATAAAAATTCAAAGCATAATGCAACAATACCCTCCTATCACATTGGCGACAGGATATTGCCTCTATGGTGCTCCTACCACCCTAGTGATGGGATGTTCAACCTATTTTGCTCTTTTTGCTTCCATTTTGCAATGTGTGGGACCTACTTTTGGCTTTGTTGGCCTTGTCATCTTGCAAACAGTAGGTGGTTCCATCTGATTGCCTCTTCCTATCGGGTTACCAGTGGTTTCACTTTGCTTCCTTCCTTTGATTGGTGGGCTCGTGTCCCACTCACTTCTGTCATTTCTTTCACTTTTTGCTTCCTTCACATTCTTCTCCGCTTGGCATCCATTCTTTGTCCATGTCAGCTTTTCTTCTAGCTTAGCATTGGTGGTTTCTCTTTGTGTTGTGTTGTCACATTGGTCTTGTTAATGACATCACTTCAGTACAAAGCTTCATCACTACCCTCGAAGATTCTGTTGTACGTTTTCCAACTTCGTTGCTCCCGTGGCACCTCACCTAGCAGTTGACCTGCTTGTGCCAGCCAGGTCAAATCACCAACTTGGCCACCACTTCATCACTGATCACTTGCTTGTCACTTCCTCCATCTCTCTTTTGTTGTCTTCTTTTGCCACGTCTTCTTCTGGTGTACTTTTTATTGTAAAATTTTGAATGGTATGTTTTTCCTTTAATTCATATGTATTAAATTTATTTTATATTATTATTTGTGGCAACTCCAAGGATGGCGTCATACTTTCAGCTGGGGGAATGAGTCATGTCAACTATCTCCATTATTATATCCTGGTTTTTGCTTTATGTGATTTAATTAAGGTAATTATGGTTGTAAACTTTTATGAAATCTAGACTCCGTATCTGTATTTTTATTCTTCATTTTTTGATCATCGTGTTCTTCATATTTCCATTCACAATTGTCGTTTCCTTTTTTGGTTATCCTACTATTTAGATCCTACTACCATTTTTTCAATTGTCGGTTGTGCATTTGTTGCCATGGGTGGCCCTCATATTCAACAAGAGGCCTCTAGTATAAAAAGTTTGTGATCTAACAAATGAATTTATAAGATTTTCAAAGTTGCAAACTGGCATGTCTTTTTCAAGAAGTTGTGTAGATTTGATGATGATATAGCCTATAAGTTTTCCATGGCCTTCAATGAAAATGATAGTTCTGTAATGGTGTAGGGTCATTCTTTCCCAATCACTACTCAACTTATCTCCATAGTCACTGGTGTTTCCTCTTGACAGAGAAGCTTATTTCCCTATTGCTACAACCAGAATGACTAACTTACAATGTCTTACGATGTAATTTCTATGGGGAAGGGAGAGGTTGAAGACGGTTCCAAGGCAAGGCACATTACGCAATTCACTTCCCAAACCTTGGTCTAAAGTTTACAGGGTTATAATTCAATATATCACTGGAGAGGGAAGGTATGCATACATCTTTACTCAAAATCTCAGGATATTATGTCATTTATGACACAATGAACTAGTGAATCTGCCACATTATTTATTTCATTCCATAAAATGCATGTGCTTAGAAGTTTAAAAAGGCCATCACAATTCTTTAACACATCATGGTTTGATCAAATTAATTGTTGTGGAGGGTTTAAAACAAGTTGTTCCCCCAATTAACTGGCTTGTATTTGTAGGAGAAGAGACTCCTCCCCATTTCTTGGCTTCTAGAGTTAAGCTAGAGGCTCATGAAGCTAAGGGTATGCCAAATGAAATAGAAGATCAAGGTAATGAGGATGAAAACTCAAGTTCAAATATGTACAAGATGAGGACCTTGAAAATGCCAGTGAAACCCTGGGACAAGACATGGAATTAGATGCCCCTAATTCAACCCAAAAAGATATTGAACTAAAAAATTGGGAGGATAACTATCAAAAAGATGAGCCTAAACATCCACGTAAAACTAAGTAGATGAAACAAACTAAGAGTAGGGTTTGAGCTGCTAGTAAAGGAAAATCCCAAAAAATTGTTGACATCTTTCATACTAAAAGGAAACCCTCTTATGACACTCGACAAAAGAGGAAAGCACAATTAGAAGATCTTTCAACCTCCAGATTGCAAAAATTGGCTAAGGTTGCTAGTAGCATATGTCAGGAACAACCAAAACTAGATGTGGAAGTGCTAACTAATTACTACCTGAGAAGTAGAAATAGGCAAAGTTGGGAACAAAGAAGGAAAAACCAAAACCTTCTAAAGAAAAAGGAGCAATTGCAACATGAGGTCTCTAAAGAGCAAGATGAACATGGCACTCAAGACGAATATGAAACTGGTACCTTCACTCCTCCACGGGTGCAAAATGTAGAAGAAACCATATTTGAACATCATAATGATATACCCTTTAAACCAGAGGATGAGGACATACCCAACCAGGATAGTGTTGATGAAAACCCCGTGGCACAAGGTTTTCTACAAAAAGAAGGGCACAATTTGGTGCCACAAGAAATCAATACTCTACTCCCCCATATTGTTGTTGTTAAGCAACCTACTGGTCAAGAAGACATGAGTTTCAAGGGTACAGTTGATATTCCATCTACCTTAGGCCAATATCAAGATAGTGATCCCATGGTCAAGGTCACAAAGTAACTATCACAAGAGTCACACATCTCAGAGGAATTTAGTATAGATGAAATGTTTTCCAAAAAACAAAAGGAAATTTGTATCTTACAGGCTAGGGTACAACATTTGGATGAACATGGCACTCAAGTCAAATATGAAACTGGTACCTTCACTCCTCCACGAGTGCAAAATGTAGAAGAAACCATATTTGATCATGGTAATGATATACCATTTGAACCAGAGGATGAGGACATACCCAACCAGGATAGTGTTGATGAAAACCCCATGGCACAAGGTTTTCTACAAAAAGAAGGTCACAATTTGGTGCCACAAGAAACCAATACTCTACTCCCCCATATTGTTGTTGGTAAGCAACCTACTGGTCAAGAAGACATGAGTTTCAAGGGTACAGTTGGTATTCCATCTACCTTAGGCCAATATCAAGATAGTGATCCCATGGTCAAGGTCACAAAGTAACTATCACAAGAGTCACACATCCCAGAGGAATTTAGTATAGATGAAATGTTTTCCAAAAAACAAAAGGAAATTTGTATCTTACAAGCTAGGGTACAACATTTGGAAGGACAAGTCCAAATCCTCCAGAGTTGGGTGTAGTGAATTCAAAAGAATAGGAGCAGATCAAAGAACCCATTGGGGCACTTGGCTCAAAATTGAGAAGTCGATATGGCAGCCTACATATTTCTAGAGGAACACCAACAGATTGTGGCAAGCCTAAGAAATACTATGGGAAAATAAAGTTTGGATGGTTACATGACTATAGTAGAGCATCAAAAAATAGTTAGCAACTTGAAAGCCAAATGAGAAGAGACCATTGCTGAAGAGTGTATGACTATTGAATACCATCAAGAAAAAATTAATGAGTTGAGAACCTCAATGGAGCAAATGATTTCCACTGAGTACATTCCTAGCACAGAGCACCAACAAATTGTTCAGAGTCTACAAGACAAGTGGGGAAAGGAGATCATGGAAGTAGTGAAGAATTTGATTGATGAACAAAATGAGTCTATAAGTCATGCATGAGGACATGCAATGTCTTTAGCTAGAGGGGGAAAAGATGGGCTGAATGTTTGTCTTATTTTTCTATTGATTTTAACCTATACTTTAGTCTCTTTTCCATGGATCACCATAATAATTCTATAAGATTACAAGTAATTAATATGGATTAGAGGATAAATGTACCATAGGGAGTAATTAGTTAATTAGTACTAATTCTCATGATTATGTGTGGAAACAAGGTTCCTGTGGCCACGAGGAGAAATGATGGAGAAGATTGTCTTCATCTTTTTTGTTGCCAACTTCGAATCAACATTGTTAATGTCCTTTACATGATAATAGTCGATCGATTCATAGTATTTAGAAGGAGTTAGGTAGTTAATGTATTTTTTGCATTATGTTAGTAATCAGATTTTGGCTTTTAAGAAACAATAGGTTGTAGGCCACTTCGTTCTTTCTTTAATCGACTTGGATCTTGTTGAACTTTAAAACTGCACATTGTATTATTTAGATGATTTGATTTCCATGTAAAAGACTATATAAGTCTCCTTTGTGTATTAAACATTTCCAAATTTCTGAATCAAGCAATATAATATTGGAATTATTATTGTCTGAGTTAAACACAAGAGCTTCTTGATTATTCTCTTCAATTGACTAATTGGGAGGAAAATTCCACTCTTTAGCCACCAGTTGAATTTACTTTAGGATTGTTTTGTGAGTATGATTTATGTTTAGTGATTGCTATTTACTTTGTGAGATTAATTTAAGTATAATTCAGTAATTACTATTTGTTTGTGAGTGTGGTTTACATATCAATTGGTTTATTACATTTTGTTTAGGCACTTGGAGTTAACAATTGTACTTTCTAGAATTTATATAGATATTGTACAGTTCTTGTCGCCAAGTTCCATAGGTCCTTTTGCTGGAATTATTAGCTCATGTTGCTAGAATTTTGTCAATACAAACCATTACAAATTCAAGAGTCTTTTAATCTTAAACAAAACAAGTAATGTTTAATCAGAACTGAATTGGATACAGCAGAGATCTTGTATACATTAAAGGATTTTATTTGAGTTGTTAATTTAATTTGATGGTTTCAAAGGTTTTCTTTAGGAACACAATTTAAGAGCATTCTTTTTGTTATTCTTTCAAAGAATTTAGATTTGTTTGTTTTGCATTTCATTCCTACTCAACTTCCTACTTTTACCCCTTTGATATATAACCACAATGCCTTTCACAAGATTATGTTCCCTGAGTTGACATCTAGGAACAAACCGAGGAAGCCAACACAAAAGAATTGATTCAACCAATTCTATAGAATTATAAGGATATTTTTGATCCATGGTTTAGTCCAATCATATGGATTTTTTCTCAAAATGGTTTTCCCACGTAAATTATAGTGTTATGGTATTGCATTGTTTACCTAATATTAATGTTTTGAATGTGCATATGAATTTGTAGTTATAATATTTTAAGGGTTTAAAGAAATTTTTGTAACCCTCTCCTACTTAGATTGGTGTAGGAAGTTGCCTCCATGCACATGACTTCCTTTCAATTGGTATCAGAGCCTACCCAACTTTATTTATGTTGTTGGGTTGAAGGGTTTTTTGTACTAATCTCAGTTTCAATGGGAGTTTTATAAAACAATATTTGTGACCTTGTGGGTAAAAGATAAAAATCACATCCAGTAGAATCAAAATGGATGTTTAATGGTGACAAATTTGAATTATGGAAGTTGAAAATGAAGGATATGCTCATGGATAGAGATTCGTGGGTTCCAATATCTGGTACAAAACAAACCAATATTATCCAAGATGGTTGGGATTTGATGGATAAAAAATCCATGGGTTTGATAAGACTCTATTTGGCTGATTTTGTGCTCTTGAATTTCTATGACGAGAAGACTGCAAAATAGATTTGGAAGAAACTTGGAGACTTTTAGCAAGATAAATCCCTTGTGAACAAGTTATTCCTATAGAATAAATTGTATTATTTAAAGAAGAAAGATAACAGGTCCATTACAAATCATTTGAATGTAGTTAATATGTTTGTAGCTCAATTGGGTTCTATTGGTGACAAAATAGAGGAGGAGGATTGTTGCATACTTATGACATGTTCTTCTCCAAACTGGTGGGATCACCTAGTGATGGCTATCGGGATTACCACCACAAAGTTCAAGATGGATGAGGTGGTTACATCACTATTTCTTGAAGATATGCAAAGGAAATATTTTGAGATGGCTAAGGAGGCCCTTGTTGTTCATGGAAAATCTAAAGAAAAAGGAAAGAAAAAGGATAAGAAATCTAAATCCAAATCTCTAGGGAGATATAAGTCGAGCTTGGTAAGTCCAAGGTAAAGTGTTGGAATTGTGACAAAATTGTCATTTTTGTAAAGAATGCAAGGAGGATAACAAAAAGAAAGGTAAAAATATTTTCTTCGATTTGGACTATGATAAATCCTCTAAAGATGATGCAAATTCCCTTGTCACAACCTTGGCAACACATGCATCATAAGATGTGTGGTTGATAGACTCAAGTGCTTCTTTCCACATGACCTTGCACATGGGTTGGTTCTTGAAGTACGAAGTATATGATGGTGGAAGGTGTATCTAGGTGACAATTCTCATCTGAAGATTATTGGTCGTAGAAGAGTCAAGATCAGATTTCTTGATCGTAGAGTTAAAGGGATTGATGGTGTCCTACATATCTCTAGTTCAAAATGGAACCTCCCCTCTATAAGTAAATTGAATGATTCAAATGTTCTGGTTGTTTTCTTGAGTGGAGGATGTAAGATGACTAGAGGAGACATGGTTTTGGTGAAGGGTGTTTAGATTGGCACCTTGTACAAGGTGGATGCATGCATAGTTCAATGTACTAGTTCTTCTAACAAACCAAAGAAGAGACCTTTGGATTATTCATCCTCATTGTTGGATCGAGCAAAGAAGAAGTTTGTAGCATCTACATCTGATGGGACCATACATCTCGGGTACCTAAGGGTTCTCATTCCTTGGAAATGAAACTTCTTGTAGAGAAAAAAAATGCTATGGAACCAAAGATTCAATCACATTAGGGAGAAGGGTCTTAGGTCCCTAAAAAATAAAATCGTTATTGAAGGCCTTGACAATTGTAATCTTGAGTTTGAATTTTAGAAATATTGTCTATATGAAAAACAAAATCATGTTTCTTTTTATTATAGTTCTCATAAGTCTTTTAGGGTTTTGGATTATATTCATACAAATGTGTTTTGTCTTGTGAATGTGCCTTCAATTTTTAAATTTGTATATTTTGTTTCATTTATAGATGACTACAATAGAAGGATATTTATTTATTTCCTCAGAAGTAAATATGAAATGTTTAGTCAATTTAAGGAATTTAAATCCTAGGTTGAAAATTGGATTGATAGAAAGATTAAATGTTTAAAGACTAACAATAGTGGTGAGTTTTGTTCAATAGAATTCAATGAGTTATGTAAAAATAACATGATTGAAAGACATAAGAAAAATCCATACACCCCATAGAAAAATGATGTTGTAGAGAGGATGAACAAGACATTGATGGAGAGGGATAGGAGTATGCTAAGTGGTGTTGGCCTTGAACAAAAGTTATGGGATGAAGCTATAGCCATTGTATATTATTTGATCAACATATCTCCTACATCAACTCTTGTTGATACGACACACATGGAGGCATGTTCTAGTAAAAACCCTTTGATGAGACATCTCAAAGTATCTGGTTGTGAAGCATATGCTCATGCCTAGGTGAGTGAAAAAATTTCTACTTGGATAAAATGCAGTCAAATGTATCTTTATTGGCTATGGTGTTAGCATGAAGAGATACAAACTTTAGGATCTAGTTGCTCAAAAGTTTATTTATAGTAGAAGTATTTTTTTTTTTAAGAGATGAAACCTTCCACTATTGAGTTGCAACTAGATAAAGAGGAGAAACAAAAGAAGTAGGTAGTTTAGATTCCACCTACTCCAATGAAAGGTGAACTACGTACTCCTATTAGAACTACTGATGATGAGAGCTCTAGTAGCTCTAAAAGTTTTGAAGAGGAAGAAGAACCTCAACCTTAGCAATTGAAGATGTCTACGAGAGATAGGAAATAACATGATAGGTTTGGTTATTCTTTGCTGGATTCTAGTTGTATTTTTTCTTTGATTGCTAACATTGATGAGCCTAGGATTGTTAGAGAGGCTATGGGTATGAGTGATGCAGAACCCTAGATGAAAGACATGTATGAAGAAATGGTTGTTTCAAAGAAAAATAATACATGGGATCTAGTACCCTTGCTTGAAGGACAAAAGCTTATTGGTTGTAAATGGGTGTTGAAGAAGAAATATGGTCTTGATGGTATTTTTGAAAAGAATAAGGCATGATTAGTCGTTAAGGGTTATTCTTAGGTGGAGGGAATTGAATATGGTGATATATTCTCTCTAGTTTCAAAGCTAATATCTATTTTATTTTTGTTATCACTTGCAATAGCGTATGATCTCAAAGTGGAACAAATGGATATGAAGACAACATTCCTTCATGATAACTTGAAGGGATATATTTAATGTCGTGCAATATAGATGATATGTTGTTAAATGGGAATGGTAAAAGTATGATTTCAAATTCAAGTCTCGATTGTTAACACAATTTGAGATGAAGGATCTAGGTGTAGCAAGGTATATTCTTGGGATGGAGATCAAAAGAGATAGAGCTAACAAAAATATTTAGTTAAGCCAGAGAAAGTATGTGAATTAAGTGTTGGAGAGATCAACATGAAAAATTGCAAAAAATTAGTTGTTCTTGTGTTGTAGGGAACAAAGCTTTCTATGGATGATTGTCCAAAATATCCTAGTGAGATGGAGGACATGACCAGAGTACCATATGCGAGGGTTTTTGGTAGTCTTATGTATGTTATGGTTTGTATAAGGCTTGAAATAGCTCAAGTTGTGGGATTCCTTAGTTGGTTTATGGTTAATCTTGGACAAGTACATTGGGATGCAATAAAGAGAGTGTTCAAATATTTGTGAGGCACTTCTAAGTATTCCTTATGTTTTCATGGTAATCCTACTAGAACTTGACATTTAGTTAATATTCATAAATATATTGATTCAAATTAGGTAGGTGACAAATAGTAGATCCACCGATGACTATGTGGTCACAATGTTTGGTGATGCTATCAATTAGATGAGTAAGTGGCAATCTATAGTCACTTTTTCCACTACAAAAGTATAGTACATGGTAGCTACTCATGTTTGCAAGGAAGCCAATTGGCTCAAGAGGTTGTTTTTTGATATTGGTTTTGATGTAGGGAAAATTACTATCTTTTTGTGACAATTGGAGTGTCATTTTCTTAGCAAAAATCCTACTTTCCATGCTATAACAAAGAAAATTGATGTGTACTTTCATTTTGTTCATGATATGGTGGAAGATGGGAAGGTGAAGTTGGATAAGGTTGACACTTTGATGAATATTATACATGCATTGAGGAAGCTATTGAGTGTTGAGAAGTTTAGATGGCGTTTCAATTCCATGGGCCTTGGGGCCCCAAATAATTGATTTAGTTGAATCTTGTTCCAGGTCTTCGAAAAGTGAGAGAATATTGGGATTAAGGTGTCTCAACCTTTGGAGTCCTAGCAATTATTTGGTAATTTTTTTATTGAATTTATCCTATATTTTATTTGTCTATGTTAATTAAATTTATGTGCACCTAATGATCTTACTTATTAAAGTAGCAAGTTTAGTTGTCTTCAAACATGTGAAGTGGCATGGGTGACATGGCTCCTATTTTTTAGGAGGTAGGCCTCCCACTTTGTATGGGTTGATCGAAGTCATTAGCGATGGTTAACTCATGTTAGATTGTTAGTGCATTACATGGAATGTTTTAGTTTGTATGTTGCATGTGCCTTGCATGTTGAGAAGACTAAAATTGACACAAAAGGTGATAATTTATACTTAATGCATGTTCTTCTTTCTATAGTTGCATGCATCTAGTGAATGTGGAGATGACACATGGCAACATTTGGCTTTTATCTTGGTTGTCTATAAATATAGGCTATGTTAGTGCATATTTGGATGAATTATTGAATATTTTCTAAGACATCATTACGTTGCCGAAATTATTCCAATATTTTGTTGCTATGTGAGAACTCTTGAAGAGCATTGGCTCTATTATTGTATTGTAACTCTTTCATGCTAAATAATATAATTGAGCAGTGTGTTTGTAGTGTGTGTTTTTTCTTGAAAGGGATTTCCCATGTAAATCACAATGTTATGGTATTGTATCGTGTTATCTATTTTTAATGTTTTGAATGTGCATATGAATTTTAATTTGTAATAGTTTAAGGGTTTAAATAAAATTTTGTAACCCTCTCCTACTTAGATTGGTGTAGGAATTTTCTTCCATGCACTTGGATTCCTTTCAATTAATCGAGGGGTGCATAGATAAACCATAACATATTTTCAAATATTCAATATCCTAGTTAGTGAATTATTTAGTCTTCATGCTATGATTTTTGGCTATATTATTCATAAATTCTTCAATTGCCCTCTTTAATTTTGCCAAACTTTTTTTTATTGACAAATCTTTTTCTTGAAATATTTTCCTAATCCTCTCTTTCTAAATATCTTGTGCTACCATTGCGGGGCATACTATCTAGCTGTAGGAGAAAGTGCCTAGCTTGTAAAGAATTGACCATGAGTAAAATACTCCAAAAAACATCCCATGGAAATGGGTTGTGCTAGTTTAGCTTCAAATAAAGTTTTTGCTAGCAATCCTCTAAATATATGCAATTAAGAATTAGGAGATATATAGGCTCTTCTTCCCATTTGAACACAACACATCTTGAGGGCCCCATAAATCTCATTATTCTCAATCTTTCTATAGTTAAATTTCTCTTTTGGAAGGTATCCCATGTGAATGGCCAAGCTTTGGGCAAGCAATTTCTATTCCAAAAACATAAATGTGCTAGCCAATTCTCTTTCTTAACTACTACCACCTCCAACATATACCCTATTTTAACGTTGTAGTTTCCCAATTTATTTGAACACCACCTAATATATCTTCATCCTTTGAAATGAATATTTTCCTAGCTAACATTTCCATATTTTGTATTTTGAAATTTTTCATCAAATAAGTTGAATCCCTCTATACTCTTCCATTGCCATACCTTTCTATACATGTGATGTTGTCTCTTAATCTTTGATCTCAACTATTCTCCAAGATTTGTCTTGCTTCATTTATATTGGGGTGTTCGCCCAAGGGTGTATGTTTATTCCACAAGTCTTCCCAAAAAAAGGATTGGAATTAAGATTCTTTTTGAAGCCATTGAGTCCAAAAAGAATTAGCATTAAATTTTTATTATTTTTCCAACATTCCAAAAATTGTCATGGCCAAACCAAATGTATATTTTCCATCAATTGTGTCATGAGTCATTGTTTGTGGATTTTCCTTGTTTGAATCAAGTAGTCTCAATTATTTCCTCGTTGTTTCTTCTTTTATTTGCATTGGTACCTTTTCTAAAGGATTTAGTTGATCCTCCTCCATAACAAGAACATTAGGATTTTTGTCATTCTTCATTTTTCTATTGGAATCTTCCATGAATTTCCTTTTCCTAATGCACTCCTTTTCCCTATGTCCATTGAGGCAATAATTCTTATATATTTGGTTGGTATCCTCTCCACTTCAATTTGTTGTGGCCATGCCCTTAGTTTCATTTTATTTCAATCACCAAAAGGGAGATTTTCTAGAGCAATTGTCACATGTACCCTTGTATACATTACAACACCTCCATCCTTAGATTGATCATATAATTTAATAAAAAGTTCCCATCAATTTTTCTATCTTTATTAGCACATCTTGATTCGAGTATTCTATTGGTAGGTTATACAGTCTTAGCCACATAGGGGTATTAGTGGGAACATGTGTGATAGGGTTAAAATTAGGCTCCCAATCATGAATGCAGGAGTTTATCCCATCCATTAGTAGTGGGCCATTGTTCAAAATTTCTTCTTTCTTTTTTATCAAGCCACATTCCATAAGAAAATCCTCCTTGGAAAATATCTAATTCTTACCTTTGTGCCTCCTTGTTCTTTGCACTAGTTTTGGATTCACATGTTTTATGGCCAATTACTTTCCCATTTCATGAAGAAAGTGTATAGTATTATACATGATAATGAGTGCTCGAGGTTCATAATATAAGTATTGATAACCTTTGGTTGTTCCTAGATCTTGGGGTGTACTAGTAATGTGTTTGCACCAATGGCCAAACTAGGGTTTTTTGGAACCCAAATTTTTTATTTTGAATCTAAATTCTTCTTCGTATCCCTTATGATCCTTCTATATTTCACCATGAATCATAGATCTATATTTAGAGAAATCTTTTTTGAAGGATCTGCCTTTGTGCCGATCACTCTTCCAAAGTTTTGATTCTCTTCTTTCATTTTCTCTCCAATCCACCAATTTTTTAGATTTTCTACTTTTCTTCACTCATTCAAATGCCACACACTTGCCATATTATTTTATACACATACATACATATTCTTTATGAATTCATTTATCATATCCATATTATATATATAAAAAGGAACAATAAGAAGAGGTGGATGATGGTGAAAGTAGAAAATAAGCCACTGATGATGTAGACATTAAAGAGGTTCATGATGAAACCAAAGAAAATGTTTGTGTTGATGTCATTGGAGAAGAGGTTTAGGGGAGAGGACCCAATAGTTGAGCACCCTAACTTCGCGCTTCTAATTATTCTACGTGGAAATTTCAAATCATTCCCATTTTTTTACAACAACTTACTTGGCAAGTCCCTTGCTTATAGCTTTCGCTTCAGGGCCACATCATCATATATGATGCCACATCGGCATGCTTTTTGTCAAGATGTAGTTGACCAATACTTGTGCATTCACATCATGGGTAGTTGAGCGCTGATATGGCATCACATGATTGATTGCTTTTTAGATCAAAGGAATACATTTTGTTTAATTATGGGTTGTCATGTCACAACTATTGGTCCAATATTGATAAAAATATTAGACATTAGATAAACAACTACCATCACAACTATTGAAACATGCTCAATTAGTGGACCCTCTCTCCTAATTAAAGTGTTTATTTCTTAAATGTGAATGATAGTTAAATAATGCATATTGATGTGAGGATGTGTCATTTGAATGGAATTGAATTATTTTAAATAAAAAACTATGTTTAACCTAACACAATTGACTAGCAAGCATAATGAATGTTTTCATATCGAATTATTATTCTTATACACCACGGAAATCGGTCGGATACAAAGGCGAAAGAATGCAAGCCTTTGAATAAGGCCAAATAGTACGAAATGTGAAACGAAAAAGTTGAAAATTTTGATGCGCCTCTCCATTTCTTTCACGCGGTTTCTTACAGAAAGGCGCAATCTACGCGATTGGTCACTTGTCTTTGTCACGAAACTGTACAACATCAACAGCAGAAAAAAGATAAAAAATTCTGTCCACACAACTTACTTTTGTTAATCTTAATTACCTCAGAGTCGGTGCTGCTTATACCTTTCTTTAATGCGGTTTCTTATCCTAATACGCAACATACCCCATATTTTACATGTACTCTGCACTTCCTCCTTGGTCTGTTTTTTATTCATTCTTTGTGTTTCAGTTCAGTCTAATTGAAATGGCATTTACTAGCAGCGACTCAAAGGCTGAAGAACTTGCACCCTCTACATCCACTTCCGGTGGATCTTGGGATGTATTTATTAATCATCGAGGTGCCGATGTCAAATATACCCTAGCCGCTACTCTCTATAAAATGCTTACCACTGGCATGGGACTCAGAATTTTTCTGGATTCAGAATCACTTGAATTGGGGGATAACTTTCCTACACGACTGAAAGCAGCAATGAAGAGCGCTTCGCTTCATATAGTTATATTTTCAGAGAACTATGCACAATCCCAGTGGTGTTTGGAGGAGCTGTCATTTATGTGCGGAACAGGCACTAAAATTGTTCCGATTTTCTATCATGTGAAGCCTGATGATGTCCGATATGCGAAGGGAGTCTATGCAGCTGCATTTGAGCATCACAAAAAGAAGGGTAGATACACTTCAGAAAAGCTGCAAGAGTGGAAGGATGCGCTCAAGAAGGTTTCACTAAATTTCGGTCACATCGTTAATGACGAGAAGTAAGTACCAATTGCTCTACCCCATGCACTAATCCTTTTCCTATCCATGCACTCTGTGTTTTTTTCCTCCTCTTATTTCTTAAGCCTATAGCCTTTTTTATCTGAATAATGTCAACTGTTATCTGGTGTTTATTCTGTTTCATTTGTTATTGTTGTATACGTCTCTAGAGACGAGGAAAAGCTTCTGAAGGATCTATCTTATTGTGTTGCGAGAGAATTTAAAAAGATGCCATTGGTGGTAGCAGAACATCCCGTGGGTTTAGATGAATTTGTAAAAGATTTTGAATTGACTGCGCTTCAATCTGACGGAACTCATCAGAATGTGCAAATGGTGGGAATATGGGGCATGGGTGGTTCTGGCAAAACTACTCTTGCCAAAAAGTTATATAATACAAAATATCCATCTATGGAGAAGGCCAGCCTTATATTAGATGTTAGAGATGCTGCTAACAAAAACTCGCTGTTTATGAAGCAGAAAAAACTCTTGGAAGATCTTGGTTTCAAAGGTGCATCAATTGAGAATGTAGAAGAGGGGAAAGCAATTCTTACAAGAAACTTGAGATTTGTACGGGCATTAATTGTGCTAGATGATGTTGATCATGTGGACCAACTGTATGCTTTATTGCCCGCTAGAGATAGCCGAGGATCTGAAAGTTTAATTGGATCAGGTTCTCTGATTATCATCACTACAAGGGAATTAGAAGTACTTGGATCTTGGGGTATCTCCTCTATATATAGAATGAAACCACTGAGTGTAACTCATGCCAAGATACTTTTTTGTTGGCATGCTTTTTTACAAGCATCTCCAATGAATGGATTCGAGGAGCTTGTTGAAAATTTCGTAGAAGCTTGCGGTGGGTTGCCGTTGTCTCTCAAAGTCCTTGGTGGGCAGCTTTATGGAAAGACAAGCAAAGATTACTGGAAGAGTCAATTGCAAAAGATCTCCAGGATAGTACCTGAAGATATCAAGCTTAGGCTTAAAATAAGTTATGATGCTCTAGATAATGAAGAAAAAGAGGCATTCTTGGATGTGGCATGTTTCTTCATCGGAGAGAAAAGTAATTTGGCAATTGAAGTATGGAACGGATCAGGTTGGACTGGATTGTGCACTTTGGAAAAGCTAAGGAACAAATGTCTTGTTGAAGTAAATGAGGAGAATTTCATCAGAATGCATGATCACCTGAGGGATTTAGGAAGAGAAATTGCGAACAAACAATCACCCTACCGCATTTGGTTTCCTCAACAAAGTATTCAAATTTATAATGAACAGGTGAGATTCATTATTTTTTAATCATCTCATCATCAATGGAAAATATATTTGTTTCCCCTGTTTCTATGGTTGCTTCTAGGAAACTCTATTATTTTCAAAGTTAGTTGTAATTTTATGTTTTATTTGCCTTGAAAATGGAATAAGCATGGGAGGAATAATGGCCACCTTAGGTTGAGTATTCAAGAAGTGTCTCTGGTTTAAGTAAAGTTCATAATGAACACGTGAGATTAACATGTCAATGGCAAGTGAATCTTCTTTGTTTCCCGTTTGTGTGGTTGCCTCTACGAAATTCTATCGTACCCACATTTAATATTATGTTCTAGTTGGATTCAGAATGGAATAGGCATTCGAGGAATAAAGGCCACCTCTGCTGAGGAGTTTGGTGATTGCTCATCGCACGGGGAACTCATGTTTAACACAAGCAGAGGTATTTGGAGCATGCTGCCTTCTAGACTTGGAATAAAATTTATTGTGGCTCATGGGTGTAATTTAAATCGTGTAATTAGTGGAGCATCAAGAGATTTGGTCTGGCTTCGCTGGTTTAATAATGGGCAGAGAAATCTTCAGTCATTAATTCCACTAAAAAATTTGAGGGTTTTAGAACTCTATGAAGATCAGAGGACGACAAACAATCATTTACGAGAGCTTTGGGTGTCTGAGTGCGATGTGAGTATCTTCCAGCTGATTTAATTTTATATTTCAATAATTGTTGAATGTTTAGTTGATCTCCTTGAAAACATGTTACAGGCTCCTTTGCAGTTAAGAGAGTTGGTTATTTCTCACTGTCTTCAATTCCAAGGGTTTCCAAAGTCAATAGGGCGTCTCAAGCAATTGAAAAAAGTAGTCCTGAATTCGACCAAGTGGATGGAGAGTCTTCCAGAAGAATTCTGCCTTCTCCAGTCGCTGGAGCACCTGGATTTATGCCATTGTCGTAGTCTGTCATCACTACCTAACAGTATGGGCAATTTGATAAATCTGCGGCATCTAGATTTGTGTGGGTGCGAGAATTTGAGGAAGTTGCCAGATTCTTGTAAGAAGTTAAAGCTGCTGCAACATCTGAGCTTATGGCTCTGTTATAATGTCGACTTTAAGCCAGACATTATGGAAAACATGTCAAAGCTAGAGTATTTGAGCTTTTCAGGTTGCCTTCAATTGGAAGAGTTGCCTCGTCACATCACAAATCAGGCGTCCTTGAGAGAGCTGGACTTGAGGGATATGGAGAGGCTAAGGGAGGTTCCAATGCAGATCGATCAACTGAACAAGTTGACAAAATTTTCTGTCGGGGGTGCTTCATTGACAAGCTTGCCGGCTTCTCTTGGAGATTTGTCTTCCTTGACTACATTCCAAATTACTTATAGCCCCACCCTGGAATGTTTACCAGACTCTGTTGGGCGTCTTAGTCTCTTACAGAAATTAGAGATAAAAGATTCAGGAGTAAAATCTTTACCAGGATCAGTCAGTCAATTGATTAATCTTGAAAGCCTCTCGATATATGGTTGTCAATTAAGCGAATTAAATCTTGGAGCTGGGTTGTTGAGTTCTTTGTGCAAGCTGAAGAGGATACATCTATTGTTTAATGACCGACTGTCCAAGATCTCCATCTCAAAAGACTGTTGCGCCGGCCTTGAGACTCTCACAGTTGAAAAAAATAGCAATCTAAAGGAGATAGAAGGCCTCCCAAGTTCAGTCAGAAAATTGGTTATAAGTGGATGCCCCGAGTTGTCTGCGCTTCCCAGTTTTGCACAATTAACTTCTCTCCGAGAATTTGAATTGAGGGGTTGCTACCAAGTTAAGGAAATTCAAGGTTTACACCATTGCAGAGAATTGGAGGAGTTGAAAGCATATACAGGGTGGGAGGTGCCGAGTATACAAAGTCTGGAGTACATGGAAAGATTGAGGACGCTGCATCTCACAGCAATGAGGAAATCAGTTGTTGAAGGTTGCATTCAGAGTTTGCAGGTAATACAAGTCTTTAGGAATTTAGAATTCTAATTATATTCGTGTGATTGTGCTTTCGCTTGAATATTGATGTACAAATAATTTTTTTTATTAAGTATAGAGGAAACAGCATATACAGATTACAGTCTGGGAGTTACGTCATAGCCACAGTCCATCCCCTGTTACATCATATCCATATTCTATCTCTTGTTACATCATATTCACAGTCTATCCCCTATTACATCAGTATCCATGTTTATGGGCATTACTGGCCCCAGTTACAGCATTATACCTTGTATCAGTCTATACAAAATTACTGAACTGCTATAAGACTTTGTCAAATACAGATATACAACTTTGTATCCACAGAGCAACATACATACAATCACAAAAATAACGACCATCACTGCCCTAAACTGTAGAAGTTAACCTGTCCTGTTAGCACCCCTATATCTTTTATCCTTCTCTGCATTCTTTAGGGTCAACAGTACCTCTGCTGCTGCCTGCTCCTCTTTAGAGAATCCTTGAGTGTTTATCCCCCTTATTCTGTGCCTTATCAGATTTGCTACTTGGCCCCTCCACGAGATCATTCTGGAATACTTGCAAAGCTTTTAAAAATACATCAACCCCAGGGTGTCCTTCATACCACGTGTCCATATCTGGCCTCAAGGATGCCAATGTTTACCTCTCTGTTCTCCAAGTATCTCCAAAACTTTTCTTTGGAGAGTTCCACTGCGATATATATCTGCATAGCAACATTATAGAGAATGAGTCTCGGTAAGCAACCTCTTCCTCCCTTGAAACCTGTCTTCATTACGTTCTTTCCATGTGGCCCACAAAATGTCAGTTGAGAGGCAATGCCAAAATAAAACAGAGTCTTTTCCCATCTTAACATTATAATTAAATAATATCTTTTCAGGCAATGGCTCACCATTGTTTCCCCATATATTTTGTTCGTTGGAAAACAGGTTCCAGATTTCCTTAGCAAAAATACAATCAAAGAAAATGTGTTCAATAGTTTCAGGTGTCCTTCAGCAAAAATACAATCAAAGAAAATGTGTTTAATAGTTTCAGGTGTCCTGCATAAGCTACATACATCAATGTCATCATGCTTGCTTTTAAAAGATAATTTCTGTATTGTTAAGAGCAATTTCTGTATTGTTAAAAGCCATCTGAAACAGGCTCTCTTAGCCTCAAATTCTTTATACCAAGTTTTTTGAGATGTATAAATAATTTGCAGAAATGGCCTGCCGAAATAATAGTTTGTACGCGGGCAGTCCGAAATGCAGCCTCACTTGTAAACCCCTTCGCCTTTCCTTCTCTCTCTGTCCTTGACTGGTGCTTTGAGGTGGAAACTTTCTGGGACCAGGGGCCTAAATTTGTAGTGGAGCAGCTCAGCAATGGCAATGCTATTATTGTTTGTTTCATTATGTACACCCCACGTATGGCACAGCTGAGTATACGGGGGGAAATTAGTCAAATATGTGGAGTGAAGGTGGAGGAGGGGGTATGGGTATGGATAGGTGTCTTCACGCAACGTTCTAAATGGTACTCATCAAACCGCTACGAGGCATATTTGGCAGGTCAGAGTGGCATGGTGGAGAAAGGATTTGTTGCTATGGGAGAAGAGGATAGTGTTATGGAGGCTTTGCGCGCTTCACTTTGTCTAATGGAAAAATGATTATCAATTAAGTTTTTACCCACTATTTAACCTTTTTATTGGATTCAATTTTGTCTTTTCTAATTGATAAATCCTATGTCAATGTCATTTTTCACAGAAGTAAATATGAAGATGAATGAGCAAGTGTCACGGAAGCATGTAAGGAGTGAAACAAGAAAATGTTTATTACTAGCACTTTTTAAAAGAGGTTTAAGAATTACGCTGACATAAAATTATATGTATGTTAATATTGTTAGAAAGTATGTGTTTTTGTTGCGTATGTATCGATGCAATGTGCTGCAAGTTCTAGTTGCGTGTTGTTGGATTAAATAATCAATAACAAGTGCTAAATAATGGAATGAAATAAACTTCGACAAATCTAAATTTATTCTTTAAAGAAATTAGGTATTATTTTAAGTTTGATCATATGTTGGAATGGACCTTGCACTTGTCCTCTTTATTTTACGAATCACTTTGACAAGGTTGTTCCTAATACAATGAATAATATATAAGTGACATGTTTTAGTGTAAAATTTGGTAAATAACCTAAACTTAACCTATTTCCATATATGCATATCTCCAAAGACTACTCTTGATTATTATTTTTATCCATTCATTATTCTTGGTCAAATTTAAACATACGTAACTAATCTAGTTTTATTATTTAGGTGTGTGATCTTGGAGCTTACAAATGCAAATTTAAAGTTTAGGCCCAAGCCAACCCCCTTCAACTAGATTTTTGGGCTAACTTAAACACAAAATTTATTAACTCGTGTGCCAAGGTGGTACTTTTATTTCTAATTTAGAATGTAAGATTATACAAAGCATATGCACCCAAGAAAATACTAACTAATACCTAATAAACCTATGAGAATATGGTTCCTAAAATCGCCTCTCCCTCTAAAAAGAGAATTTTCCTCAAATCTTGAATGAAGAAATTTGGATAAAATGGGCTCTTGCATTGCATCTTCAAGAGCCTTTCATTCTTTTCCATTACACCAAATCTCTTCAATGACATGATTGATAGGTTGCTTAATGTGCTAGTCTAGGATTGTATCTATTGTTGAAGTGAACAACCAATATCTTCAAGCTACAACACTAGATAACCTCCTCACACAAAAGAGAGAAGAAACAATAGAAAATGCTATTCCACCAAACAAGAATACAATATGATACAAGATTTACACTAGCAATCACACCTTGGTGTGCAATGGGTATGTCGAAGAGGTGTGGAAGGTGAATTAGGGAAAAATGTGGTTTTTTTTGCATATATTTTATAGTACATGAGGTCAACTGGTATGTCATTTTTAAAATGATATTGTTATATATTAGTATAGTTGTTATTATATTACTAAATTTATTTTATATTAGCATACATATAATTTTATTTTTCCTAATCTATCCAGAGATCAATTAAATTATGATTTTTTTTTTTAAATTAATTTAATTTGATTTATATAGAAATATATTAATTTCTAATTATAATAATTGCATACTTATATTTAATATTTTGTATTCTAGAATATAATACATAATAATAATATATTATATATATTATATTGTATATAATTTAATCAGTATTATATAAAATATATAATATATTAATTATACTTTGTATTAAATAAGAGTATAATAATTATTAATTAGTAATTATACAAATGTTATATATATATTTAATAGTTTTATTAGAGACTCTAATATATAATAATAATAAATAATATTATTAATTATAATAATTTCATATTTATATTTAATATTATGTATTATATATATATAAAACAATAAATATAATTATAATATATATAATTTAATCTCTATTATATAATAAATAAGAATATAATAATTATTAATTATTATATATATATATATATATATATATATATATATATATATATATATATATATAGGAAGAGTTTGGAGGAGCATAAACCAATTGTGGCGGGAAAGTAGTTAAAAGCGGCTAAAACAACCAAAAATTGGTAAAAATGATGCACAATTGAAAACAGTGACAATGATTTGTGAATATAGTACACATGCCTAGTGGTTGCGGTTAATGAGCAGATGAGGGGTGCAAACTCCTCTCGGTTATTGCAACAAAATGTGGGCATCATAAGTGAAGATAAGCATGTGGGACCTGTCAGGTGGCTTTGATAGAGATTGCATAATGATAGTGGCTGAGATACATTTAACCCCCTTGCAAGGTCTCTCTAGGATTTTCAACCATTCACGGTAAAAAATTGCTCGACACTCTCAAATAGAGAGACACCTTTGGCATAAATATGTGAAAATAGATTTTATTCTTGCAATATGCAAGAGGAGCCTTTCTTATAAAGAAAAGGTGAGAGATAGGATTAAACAAGATATTGAGATGTGTCTTAATGCTATAACACAAGACAACTTATCATAACTAACTAGGATAAGATAAGGATTCTAGACATGACAACTAAGACTTCTAGAAAGAATCTTAGGACACAAACTTAACATGTGAATAAGTCCCCTACTAGGAATTATGTAGGTACAAGGCTTTATTCACTCCAACACCCCTGCTTATGTGAAACTTAGGGCTCAGAACAAACTACTGCAAGATGCAAAGGATGCAAAATATGGGTCCTAACAACAAGGCCATTTTAGGTACCCATGTACAAATAATCTCTCACAAATAGAGAAAAGGATAAAAACACAGTAGGAGAAAACTTCTCTCCAAAAGAGAGAAATACAAGATGAAGGATTAAGAAGCCTTCAAAACAATGTCCCAAAAGGAATAGGAACATGAAGAACATCATTGAAGCATGAAAAAGCTGCAAACAACTGTCAAAAGATGACTAATGTAGTGTTGAAACTAAAAAACCTCTAAAATTAGGATGATGATCAAGATCAAGAAAACAATAATCTGTATGATTGCCCCTAATGACACAATTCAAAATATTTGTTCAAATTTCAAACAAAGGAAAAATATATATTAATCAAAGATACAAATGGGACATGATTATGCATCAACGACCTTAATGACACTACTCAACTAATGCAAGTTGAAAATTTATAGGTTCCAATTGTCTAATACCCCTATAATGCTGACTAGGGAAAAGCATGATAGGTCCATTAAAACTTTTTGTGTCAACATTCAGTGCATGAAGGAGAATAAACAACATCTGAAAGTGCACAAGAAAGTACCTACAATTGAAATAAGGCATGCAAAAACAAGGCAAACACTATCTGAGGAAAATAAGGCCACATTGGCCAAACTGTACACTAAAGAGTTGAGAACAAAGAAAAGGGTGACAACCCTAATGAGCAAAGATCAAAATGATCTCAAAAGGCTTTAGAAGGAGACCATAGACAAGGTTGCAGACCTAACACAAAGGCTTGGAATGACTCTGGAAAGCAAGGAACAAATGCCTGCTCCGGAAGAGAATGTTGGAGAGGATGTATAGAATGGTGGTGTTCAACATGAACATATAATGGAAGGAGATGTTTAGGGTAATGTTCTGGATATGGAAGAAATGGAAGAAGAAAATATTGATGTTGAGAAAAGTGTTGAGAAGGATGTTGCTATTGGAGAAGAAGCTACAAAAGAGGATACTTCCAAAGAACATCAAACACATCCTCTGGTAATTGAAACACCTAGTGAAAATATTCAATTTCAACAAGAGATGACTATCCCTCTGGATAATACATAACAAATCACTCATGATGGAGAAACAAAAAAAAAGATGAGTAGAAGGATGAAGATGCTTCCAAAGATGAGGAAAAGAAGGAAGCAGAGACACTAATTAATATTGGTGATAATAAGGAGTTGAAAGAGAAGAATGCAGAGGAAGATGTTAAGGCAATTGGTGAATCCCCCGACTCCTCCATAGATTCTCTAAAGAATTTGTTGAATATCTAGCTACAATTCCAACCAGTTGTGTCCACACAATTTTTGCAGCCACCCATGAAACAAGGGAACGTGGACTTGAGAAAAATATCAGAGATCCACAAGCTTCAATTGAGAGATGTCTTCCATGCATCTGCCCAAAAGGAAATAATAGAAACACATTAGAAGAATGAATAACTAATTGAAGAGGCATTAAAGACTTTACAAGAGACCTTACCCAATATAAAAATTGACAATTGGGTAAGTGCACAAAGATGGTTCCCAAAAAGGGGACTTAAGTGGACAACTTTTTTATGAAATCAGGAAATACTGATTTTGGACGTGAAATTGAGGATATTTACACTCAAAATTTTGAGATGGAACAAAAATAAGGATTCAAGTGCTCCGAGTCTACTTTCTAAACTACTAATTTATTTTGAAAATGGTTGAGATTAAGGGGTTCAAATGAGGGACGTACACAAATTGGTGTTGTTTTTGTTAGAAAAACGTAACATAACAACTCTTGTATGAGACCCTTGTATGGTGAATTTTTTTTAGTATTTTTAAAATCACCACAGTTAGAAGTTAGATAACCATATGTAGTTGATGCACGATTTTTTTGATAATTTTTTAATGAATTTTTTATTTTTTACTAATTTTCGAAGTGGACACTTCCTGAAAAACATAATTTTGGTTGCGCTACCCCTACAAATTTTGAAAACTAATTGATTTTTTTTTTTAAAATTGCAGAATGGAGTCGAGTTTCTAAACATGTAATTTATTTGAAATTTTGATGAATGGTTAATTTATGACAAAAAAACACCAAACACTGCTTTTTGCCAAAAAAGAGACATACAAACAAAAAAATTATGGATAAACAACTTAACATTGTTAGAAAGTAAAAAAAATTACATTGTTGGATAGCTAAGAGAGAACCTAATATCACCCAGATGTTCAATTTTTTTGATATTGAACCACATGCAATCCTGACGATGAGTACGGACCCGATTATGTGAAATATTGTAGAAATTGCAAAAACATGTCTCTGGTCATTGGGAATTCCCTCCAAACCTTTGGGTTGGTATTCCAAGGCAAATACCAATCCTAAGGCTTGGGGATTCCCAAAGCAAAATATAACGTGAGCGCATTATGATGCACTTGTGTTATATGTTAGTTTTGACAAGTTTTTTGTTTGTGGGGAGCATGTCTAGCAAGACATAATGTGAGCATGGTATAATGTGCTTGCATTATGTCTTGCTTTATGTTAAATGCATATTGAATGTATGTTTATATATTTGTATGTTTGTATGCACATGTATGCTTGTATGTATGTAGGATTGTCTGTACATATGTATTATTCTTGTATATATGTATTTATGTATGTCTTTAGAGGGAGGGAGAATTTTAAGAGAGAGAGGGAGAGAGATATATATCTAGAGTTGTCTAGGTAGGGTGGGAGAGGGAGAGGGAAGGAGAGTGATAGAGAGAGAGAGGGGTGGAAGCAAGAGTTTAAGAGAGTGGGAGATAAGGGGTTGGAGTGAGAGGGACTTAGCTAGGTAGGGTTGGAAGGATAAAGGGAG
>VDFB02000015.1:509245883-509288233 GCA_007258455.2 Sequoia sempervirens
GGGAGAGAGATAGAATAGGGTATAAGGGTAGAGGGAAGAGAGATAGAATCAAGGTATATATGGTATAGATAAAGGGAGAGAAAATAAATCTATTAAAAAACCAACTTTCACATAACATGAGTGCATTTTGAAGTAGAGATATGGTCATTTTAGGAAGAAATAATGCAAGTGCATTTTGTGTTGCACTAAAAATGGTAAAAAAACTCATTTTACCTGTGATCTCAAGGCCCACATTCTGCATATTCTCTTGGTTCTGCGCATGCTCTGACAAAAAAAACCTTTTTGATGATGTTGTCAAGTGTGCATGCATGTTTTTCACATTCCACCATCTTTTTCATGATCTTTCTACCACCTTTGCATGAAATAGCAAAGTTTTCACGTCGAAAGACATAATATCAATTCAAGTTTGAATCCCATTGAAAACTAATAAACAATTGAAGTTTGGAGGAGAACAAGCTTTTCAAAAAGTCAAATTGTTAAGGAGTTTGAAGAAAGAAGAAGCTAAGGCTACATAATTAGGTTGAACTCCTCCATTTGAAACTTTGTTTTTTTAGGTATGTGAAGTCTTTACACATTTTCTTTCATTCTATTATGGCTTCCTTTCATTTTTGTTATTTTGCATATTCCATGTTGATTATTGTTTGTTTGTCATTATAACCTTAGGTTTTTAATGCACATTTTAAATTACACAATTCTATACACTTTCCATTACATTTTTAAACCACATCTCTTTGAGGCATTTTTTTATTTAACAATTGACTTACCTTGTGTATTCTTCCACATTTTGTATACAGATATATATGACATATGTTTTAAGGAAGTAAAATAAAACATCATTTCTCAATCCTTTATTATGGAAGTGCATACCACTCTCCGAAGCTTTCATTGAGGTTTTTTGTCAAAGAATTATACCAAGCAGCTCAATGTCTTGTGTATGCTACCAAATTTTTCATACATTTCTTTAAAAAATTGGAATATAATCCTCGCACATTGATAGATCTTAGAAACTATTTTGGTTTTCATCTCTATTTGTAAATTTACCTCATCACTAAACCTACCCCATCACTTTTATCTGTGATATATTTTAAATGTTTCCTTGATTAGTCTACCTACAAGGGATTCTAACCCATTCTCTCCACTGTTCCTTATAGCATATCAAAGTCACTCAATCGGGTATAATTCCACTCACACAACATTTCAACTCACAACACAACACACATCAGGTACCCATTATAGAGCCTTTCAACATATGCAACAATCACCAATGTTTGTTTTGTACCTAACTTCACAAATCAGGTTTTGTCGCTTTTAAGGGCCCAAATTAGCCCACATTTACAAAGGGACCACCTTCAAAAAAATTTCAAATCTTCTAAAACCTTGGGGTAGCACTTTATATCTATAAAAACTTCAAATTCCAACATTAGATTGTAGAGATTCAATAATTTTCCATCCAAACCATAAAACCCTCTCCCCAAGCTTAGAAACCCTAGGTTTTATTGAAAGTAGCACTTGCCAAACACTCCAAAACTTGAAAACTATTCAAACAAGCCTAAAATACCCTATTCATGATCAATCTAACATAAAATAATGCTTCCCAACTCAGAAACTCAATTTCACTCATCGAAACCTCATTTTTCTTAAGGAAAACTCAACATTTCTTCATAGGGTTTGACACCCAATCCACTTCTAGACCTCCCCTGCTCTAGTTCAACATTCCTACACCAAAAAACTATTGTTTCCAATGCATCCCACTGAGTTACAAGCCTTACAATAGGTGGGATGGGGTTAATACATGTTTGAGGTTTACAAACTTACAAGAAACTTTGTGTTAGTCGGTTAGAGAAATCTGAAGATAAATCACATAAAACTCAATGAAAAAAATTCAAAATGGATTCAAATGAGAGAAGACATAATGTACTATGCTATTCCATGAGAAAATGAATCAAAAACATGTTGTACGGACTATACCAATTGTTGCTATACTGGAAAATATAAAAAAATGGAGAAATTTTGAGTTTTATTGTTCAAATTCTTCTTTCCAATCCAAGGATCATCCTCCATTTGAGTTTCTCATGGCCTTTTATAATGTTTCCCTAAAAAAAAAACCACTTCAACCTCCAAAACTAACATTTGAAAGAGGTGACCATTGCTCTCCCTCTTTAATACACTTTTACAACCCTTCACTATTTGTTAATTTCACAACTTAACACTTTTTGCACATTTTGAAAATTCTACTACCTATACCCCTAAATACTATTGAAAAAATGACCAATTACATCAACACATGGTTTTATAGACCTTATCAAGACAAAATTCCTCCAAAATTATAATCTAGACTTTATTCAACCTTAAATGGATTAACAACTTTAAATGGTGCACCAACTCCTCCCACATTGATAGCACTGATTTAAACTATTTTGGTTTTCATATCTATTTCTAAATTACCTCATCAGTAAAGCTACCTCATCACCTATGTTATCTATTTATGAAGCCTTGAATGAAATATATTTCATTTATTTAAATGGATACATTTTTGAGGAACTAATATTCGTCTCATTACCATGCTACAAGTAAAATTATCCGCCATGCCAAAGAAATGAACAAGGAAGAAAATAACAAACAAAGAGTATGAAACTGTAGATGTCAAAATTTGCATTTTGGTTAAAAACTAACATAGACATGTATGATTAGTATTCAAGCAAAGCAAACCTTCAACATCCATATGAAATAAATCAACATGTTTTATGATACAATCAAAACAAACAAAAGATTAGATAAAAGTTGAAAGCATACAACAAAACATGAAGAGAATAATATCTCATATTGGATTGGTGTCACATGTGCTAGTGACCCTTTCCCAATCCTTGATTGATAAGCTAGTGATGAAATTGCAATGGAAATTATGAGCAAAATTAGTTTTCAAGGAGAGTAACTTTGCATATGCTTTTTGGATGAAATTGTGGAGGTTGTGAAGGATTTGATAAGAGATGAAGCCTCTATTTTACAGATTTTCAAAATGCTAAGTGTTGAAAATGGACCAATGTGGGACTAAGATTAAGCCAATGAAAGGAGGACACTTGTCATCATGTGAGTGGTCAATGGTTGTGCAAGATTTGGGAAGAGTGCCCATGAGAGGGAGAATTTGAATTCAAATTTGCAATGAATGTTGAATTTGACCTTTGGAAGGGGACATGTAAGAGACATGTAAGGCCTCATAAATGCTCTGTTGGGTGTACATGTCCACTTGGGGGGAGATTCAAACTTGGAGAATATTCTTCCTTTATGCCAAGTTGAAAATAAAGATTTTGATAAATCAATTAAATGCAATTTCATGTGCAAGTGGCCAAATCTAGAGAATGCAAGTGGTTAGGATGTGACATGCATTAGATTAGATTTAATCAGGATTAATTAGCTAAGATGATGATTATGCTGATTTAATGGTGCTTAGATGATTTTGACTTTTAGGATTTAAATATTTGATTTATTTAAATCAAAAAAGGATGGAAGATGCAATTTTGAGATTTTAATTAAATAAAGTTTGATTTATTTAATTAAACTATGATGTGAGCTTTTGATTTATTTAAATGATAAGAACCTGATTTACTAGGTGAATGGATGTGATGCATTTGATTTATTTATTGAGCGGATGAATATGCATAATGCAAATTTGACATGTCTACATTTTGCCCCTCTTTGAAGCAATGTACTTGTTGCGTTGGTTCAAAGAATAACTTGCCTCGATCAAAATTAAATTTTTTTTGATTTTTCGGATGCCCCAGTGGAAAGTACACTGGTACATTGCCCCCTCGAGAGATCGAGCAAAAAGATTTGATTTGAGGGTCGATCTCGAGATAAAGAGGTTCAAAATGGGTGGTTATGGACGATGATGCAAATGAGATGATTTCAAGATGCTTATAATAACAAATCTATATTATCCTAAACAACTTAAATGATGATATGATATGAGATGGATGATGTAATTATGCAATGGATGATTTATGAGATGCTTAGACTAACAGATCTATATTATGATGATGATTATGCATGTGAGATGATATGCAGAATATTGATGATTTATGGATGCAAAATGAATGCATAATGGATGCATGATGGATGTATTATGAATGCATGATGGATGCATTGGTGATGATAATGTTAGCATGGAAATGAGATGATGACAAGAGGATCCAACAAGTCCATGATCATACGAGACTTTATTAGAGATGATGATGATGATAGATGATGATGATGATGATAAATGATGATGATTTGCTTATCAAGGATTGAGATTTTCAAAGGGTCACTTACTTTATGTTTGATAACACACATAGGTACGATGCATCAAGGTATCAAGAACCAGGATGGTGTTATACCTAGTGTAATGGAATTTGACTCAACAAGCAGATAGGAGTATTCTTGTTCACACTTGACATACGAAAACCTTGCTAGGGCATACCTAACAAAGCAAGTATTCGCCAAGTTATATTACAAGAGCATCCAACAAGCACAACAGACAAAATAATAATGATCGTTGCCCCATTCCTATCTCTCTAAATCCTTCGTTCGGATATCATCGAGAGGTCCTTGGAATGAGCTAATAAGATAAATCAAAAGAAAAGATCAAGTACACAAACAAGCCAATGTTTTTCATACCTTCAGCCAAAGGATGTGTTTTGATAGGATAAGAATCCAAGGTGATATCCAAAATGATGCCCATTGTCGGAACGATATATCCTAGGACATGCATTGTATAGGATGATGATGGTTTGATAAATTGATTGATAGGCTATTGATGCAGGTCGACCGACATGTTTTGACTGATCAAGAGTTTGATTTTGTGTTCAATGGTTCGTTGTTTCGATTTTGATTTTACGATTGAAGCTTGATTTTGTTGCCTGCTATGATTGTTTCTGTTTGCATTATCAAATGATGAAGATGATGATCAGTTTATTATGGATAATTGATTATTGTGGGTGAAAGTGAGATGAGGCGGATGGATTTTTTCAAATATTTGGATGTTTTTGACATTTTGGAATGTTTTGAGGCTGTTTTTGGGTTTTTTGGATTTTTCAAATGTTTTTGATTTTTTGATTTTCTAATGTTTTGGGATTTTGATGTTTTTCGAATGTTTTTGGATTTTGATGCTTTTTTGAATATTTTTGGATTTTGATGTCTCGGGGGCTGATAAGAGATTAGCCTTGCCTACGTTTAAGTTCAGAGATGACGTAGTTCGGATTTCAATGTTTTTGATGTTTTCTACTTTTTGAGTGTTTTTTGGATTTTTGATATGTTTTGGATGTTTTTTGGATTTTTTGCATGATTTTGATGATTTGGATATGGATGTGTAATGATATCAGTGCTTTGTTTGGGATTTTGTTGAAAACCAAGCTAAGGTGGATTGATCAGATCGATAGATTGATGATGATGATAACATTGTTGAGGATACACAACAATGCAATGACAGTGTTATGCAACACAAGGATTTGATGGGATTGATGATGATAAAATTGTTGAGGATACACAACAATGCAAGGACTGGATTGATCAGGATTGATAATGATAACATTGTCGAGGATACACAACAATGCAAAGATAGTGTTAAGCAACACAAGGATATCCCGAGATGATTTTTTGATTGGATTTGATTGATCATGTTTGATGAAGCTTGGTTTCGAACAAAAGATGTTTGGATGATTTGATGTGATGTTTGACGTGTAGCTTAGATGCAACTGATATCGATTGATGTTTGATGAAAGATGGAGACTGATAAGGAATGTCTTCTCGTCAAAATGTGTCATGGGCTAGTGCTACAAATGCTTTGACCAATTTTATTTCATGTTTTCCAATGTTCGGATCACCACATAAGGTGAAGGATATAGATCAAGATTTATTCTCGAAGCGAGATGTACATATCTGCCCCCAATGTCTAGCAACGTATGGAATGCAATGGATGGATGCTCAGATAAGCGTATGGATGGATGGATATGGTAAGCACACAAAGTATGCCAAGAATTTATCGTGCGATAAGATAAGGTGCTCGAATAATGAATGCTTATTTGGATAATGCTTCATGGCTCAGATAACATAGGATAGGATATGATCAATGAAAATGACCCATGTCAAGATGTTTACCGTAAGCAAGCGTAAAGTGTGCCCCAAAATTTCATCAAGATCAAGATAACTTGGATGATGGATGCAGATGGATGAAAATGGATTGGATCGATGGTTTATGGATGAATGGATTTATTATGGATAAGATGGATGGAATACTCGATTTATTACAGATGAGATGAGATGCTTTCTCCCGAAGTGGCGCACATAGATGGTCAATTCTACACATGACGCCTGTTTGCCAGGTTTTCATCATGGTCTTGCCCAAAGCGCCGCCCATGCGGTTTTCACTATAGGACGATGTTTATCTTTACTGTTTTCAATCCTTTTTTAATTTTTTTTGGATTTTTTGCTTTTTTGATTTTTTTGTATTTTTCTGAAAGATTTTAAGCTCATGTTGAATCATAAGGTGTTGCTGATGTAGATGCCCCTGTCATGATGTGCCATCGATATCCTACTTGAAGAAGCTGCTTTGCTAAGATACGTGCACTTGAATGCCACTTATGGGATTCTCGATCTGCTTCGTCGATACCAGGGTTAACTCTGTCTCTGTGTGTACATCGCGATAAAGTGCCTTCTGAATCCTTATGATGAAGGGTCGTTGCCAATACATGGTCAATATGAGAATTGGATATCATGTGTGGAGGTGTGGATGGAGTGCGTTTAGGGATAAGAGATGGATTGGTTGGCAGTTTGGAATCTTTGACTCTCCAAGCTTGGGAAGATGAGCAATGATGGGTGGATACGGAAGTGTGCATGGAATTAGGACCAACTACTTGATACACTTTGTACGTCGCTTGAAAAGCCTTCTTTTGCTTTTGCAGACATTCTTGATGGATACTTTTCCCTCTTTTATTTTGCCCCATAGTTTCTTTGACTGATGGAGTTTGATAGGGATAATATTTCTTTGTATTGATTTGTCCATTATGCTTCTCAGCTTCTTTTGCTTTGATAATTTTCTTCGTACTTTGATTCAAATCTTTCTTTCGAAGTTGGTCCCAATTCATGGATGGGGTGATGGGTGGATGACAATTCATGACGTGACTGGTTGTAGTATTGGAAATGGTTTCATCATAAGAACTCTTCATGCTCCCTATGTTGACATTTGCACAAGATGAAGTTGCCCCCAGTATGGTGGTAGTAGTACCTTCATGCTTTGATTCTGCTCGTTTTGAGATATCTTGTTCAATAAACATGCTCTGACAAATGACCATTGTAGATGACATTGTTTCAATTCGCCGCTCTGCTAACTCTGAATGTTCTATCTGACTTGTTTCCTTGGGCGGATAATGATGGATATCTTTATTCATGATGTCCTCAATCTGAGTTTGGGACATATTTGATCCTGATGTTGACAACTCCGTTTGATTGTAGGAATTAAGAATCTGCTCTTTTTGTGTAACACAATCTTGTTCTAGATGAAGATCATCTACGTGCCTATCTGTAGAAAGCATCTCATGGAGGAGTATGTGCTACATGGATATGATCATCTTGCATGGATAAGAGAGTGTTCATTAGATTATTGTAGTATCTTGAAGATACAAATTCTTGATCTTGATTAATTTTGGAGTTGCTTTCGACATGCTTTGGATCAAGTTCTTGACATGGGGCAACTTCAAAGGATGGATTTCTTACAAAGGGTTCTTGGACGTCATTATTAGACATGGGGAATGGCTCAATATCCTCAAGTGTCAAGTTCAGGGTTCTTTCAGTATCTGTAACCATGCGGTCAAAGGGGATCAACATGTTTTGGAAGGGACCATTGCTAGACCTTGGTGAAAGATATTGATCATGCTTTGGAATAAATTCTTGAGATATGTCCTCTACCTCATAAGGCAATGTAGAGATATTTTCAACATGATCATAGGTTGATGGATCGTGCATTATGTCAATAGGATCAAATAACCCTAACACTCCTTGAAAGAGATCACTAAAAAGTGGCTCTTGATGTATGGTGAGTTTATCATCGGATTGTGTAGATACATCCTCAATGTGCTCCTCAATGGAGAGGTTTTGATCATTGTTTTCGACAATTGCGGTGGAGAGATTGTGAATGTCTTCGACCATAGAGTCAAGTGATGTTGATATTTCTTGAATTGGCTCATTGTCGAGTTTTGTTGGTGGATTTTGATCGTGATTCAAAAGTGACTCTTGACATATGTCGATTTGATCATTGGATGAAGTAAACGTGTGCTCAGTGATGGATTGATCTTGATCCTTGTTTTCAATAGTTGTCATCTTTTGTGTTTGTGCTCATGTTGGTTGGGTAGCTTGAGAGGCTTGGGCAACTTGAGAGGATTGTTTCACTTGTTGAGCTTGTGTTGCTTGTTGCATGGCTAGATATTGTTGGAATCCCTTTTGAAAAGTAGCTTGTAATGTCGCGTTGTATTGGATTGATGTGGTGGAAGTTGGTGGTGGTGGGGGTGGTGGTGGATTTAGAATCATGTTGGATGTAGTGACAAGTGTTTGAGATACGCTCGGAGCGATCATGGTAGTGAGAGGTTGAGATGTGATGGGTGTGATAGTGGTGTTTGGAATGATTGAAGGGATAGTGATGGTTGGAATGACCGAGGTGATAGGTCCTTGGGAGACTGTATTTTGATTTGGGATCAATGTTGTTTGATTAGATACCATCCATTGGTGTGATGTTGATGGTATGTTCAAAGGATTTTTCGTGATGGTTTGATTGATGTTAGGTGGATTGATTTGGATGGCATGATTGGTGTTAGGTAAAGGGGGAAGCCCTAAACCAAGGAATGATGTAGGTAATGGTGGTGGAGATTTCCCTTGGCGCAATGCCTCAACTATTTTGGAAAGTTCCGCAATTTGATCTCACCAAATTTGTTCTTGATTTTGATCTTGACTCACTTGAGATAGTTGATTTGGCTTTTGTTTAAGCAGATTTGGGATGCCTACTTATGGTTTTTGAATGGGATTATGGGAAAATTGACTTTGGATAATGTTCTGATTTGGGATGATGTTCAGATTTGGCATGATAGGATGAACATTGTTGGTATTGGGAATAATTTTTCCAAAGTTTTCTGAGTTAGGATTCATGTTTCGAAAACTTGCACTTGGTACATCCATATTTGGCTTGTAGGGATTTGGTGGAATGATGTTGCTCATTTGAAGACTCATGTATTGATTGTTTGGAGGATAGACTTGTAAGTTTGGACTTTGATTTAAATCTATCATGGGGAGATGTGTTCCAAAATTCAGATTGGGAATACTCACATTCGTTGTGCTATTGATATTCGTAGGAGATAGTGATCCTATGTATGGATGTGAGTTTCCATAATCCCATGATTTCGTGAGGCTTGGATAGTTTGGTTGGTTTGGACCGCTCATGATGTATGAATCTAGTTTATATTCCATGTTCTTCTTGTGTTTTGACCTTGTTGCAAAAGTGACCTCTAAGGTTCTTAGGACTAATTACGAGATGAAGGATGAAAGGTGGATGATATGAGTGATGAACGTTTTAGGAACTTTGGATCAAAGCTAGACTTAGGGTTTGATTTTGATTGTTTGACTTAGATGATGAACTTGTAAACCCTAAGATGTTGGATGTGATATTAGGATGAACTTGTTCAAAGAATGGTTGATAATTTAACTAAGTGTGCGTGGAAGGATTCATCCAAACACACCTAACTAAACAAATGATTTTGATTTGGTTTAGAAATGTACCCAAGTCTAGGTAATGATGTTTTCAAAGCTCTTAAAGTTGTTTGGTGGGATGATGTTGATAAATGTTTGAGATGGATGAAGTGTTTGATTTGATCCTAAGAGACTTAGAGAGACTTTGTTTACTAGGCCAAGGTATTGAAGAACACACTTTTCTCTAAGAGTATATGAAGAACACATATGACCAATATGACCAAGAGATATCAAGCACATGTGTGGGGTCCAATTTGTTATCTTTGCTTAATGGCTTTATTTTACCAAAACACTCTCTTTGATTAAAGTTTCAAACTAAGATGTCCAATGTCTTAATTTCTTTAAACCCCACAAGATATTTTATGTGGAAATTCAATGAACTTAAGGCAAGGGTTTTCCTATTGTTTACTCAAGAAGACAAATTGAGGTATAATCCAATGCTTAGGAACCTCTAAGGACGTGAATCCCAAGGGAAAGCAATAACATATGGATTGAATCAATGACATTTGTCTTCAAAAGGGTTTGAAATTTTGAGAATCATGTTGAATGTTTGTTTGCAAAATGTTTTCGAATACAACACTATGTTTTCAAATGAAGAACAATTACAAGCCCTATGGATGTGTAAGACAATATTTGTTGAATCCCCACTTGGACAAGTCTAGCTATGCCTATCTTTAGCAAATGGTTAGATGCTTGACCCCACTGGCTCCCCTCCACGGCTCATTAACGTCAATCCAGGGCAGCCAAGCATCAACACCCATGAAACTCCCATGGCATGTTTTCCATTTCTACTAAAGACCGTAAAAGAAAGGCTTGAAACGACCGTTCTTGCACCAACAAATAGATTAAGGATTTTGGAAAATTCTAGCACATGGGTTCTAGTAAGGACTTTTGTTCGTGGAGATTGACCCATACGGCAAGAGTCCCCTTTGGATCCATCTTGTCGGAGCCAACCACGTGATAATGGCATTTAACCAATACCCACATTTATATCCCGGCTGGAAATACTCTTGGCTTTAGAGTGTTTCCGGTTGAGTCATTCCCTTGGGTGAGTACTTTTTCCCCAAGGCAGACCCTCTAAGATAAACAAAAGCGAGCAAAACACAATCCGTAACTCGATCGATCTTTGATGGCACAAAGAAAGAGAATGTACGTGAAAATGCCCCTACTCACACTCGCACAAGATGTTCAATTTTTAAGCCCAAATTGAAGTGTTTCAAAGCAATAAAATGCATTTTGAGTGTTTCTCTTGCACCCTAGATCGCACGAAGCGCAAGGGGAGAGGATACGCATTCAAAATGCACCCAAGAAAAAATCACAATTCAAGCACTTGTTCATTTTATAGCCTTCAAAGCAATTGTGTGATTCGTTTTAAGCACCAAATGAAATATCAAGATTTCTTGTCCAATTTGTTAACCTCAAACGAAATCTAGTCAATGTTGCCTAAAGTTCATTTTAATCCTTTCGCAATGAAATTTGAAAGCCTAGGTAATGTTTGTTTTAAAGCCCAATGTCAAAATGATTTAGCCTAAAATAGAAAATTAAGGTGTAAAATGAAATCTTCAAGCATTAAAAAATGTTTTATCAACTCCAAATTCCAATGTTCAATTTCGCTTTACTCTAATCTAGCTTTCGTTTTCACTTGATCTCAATGTTTTATTTTGACGTCAACCTTTACCTGCAAGCATCATCATGAAAAATAAGATTCATTAATAATGTTTCAAGTATAATGAATTTCCAAACTTTGTCAAATAAGAAAGCTATTCTTAGAAACAAGTGTTTGAGAGATTTAAAAAAAGAAAATAGTTCAATAACTTATAAAGTATTTTCCTTTTAAATCCACTTTCAACTTATGAATATAATTGTTCTAAACAAACTCAAGGCTACATTTATGATTTGCTTGTCTAAAGAAACTTTGCATTACTCATGCTCAAATCATTTTTATGCATAGTCACACTCCATATTAAATCATATAACCTAAATAGCTGAGCTACAAAAACAAAGCTCGAAACTTATCAAAGTTTTAACCATTCTACTTTTAGCAAATTATTCAAAATCAAGCCGTGAGATGCATTGAGTGATAAGTCAAAATTGTCCATAACTCCACAATCAAGTTGCAAATAATGTAAGAAATGGCGCGCATTTACTTCTAACACTGTTTCAACAACATACAAAGAATAGTGAGATCTTTAAATGAAATCTGACAGATATATAATATAAACTACGCCATTGGTAGGTGAAAACATAAATCACGCCCAATAATTATTTTAAGCAATCTTCAGGCAGGCGTGAGAGACTTTCAAGAAAATGCAACTGCCAAGAAACTTTCTAGCGCCATAATGTTAGTTGCAAGGCTTGAAAAACTTATAGGATAATGCAATTGCGGGTGTAAAACCAGAATTTTGTAGCCTTTGACGCTAAATTAGATGCTATGGAATAGGGTACAGACATCCATAAAAGAATGTATTTGAAAGTAGATTATTGTCAAATGTAGCTGTTGAAGCGCCTGACAGACATATAAGTGAAAATGCGGAAGCATAGACAGGGCGTGTGAAATGTTGACAGCGAGATGTGGAAGCACAAAAAAAGCGCGTGAATCTTTTGACAGAAAATGTGGCAGCATAGATAAGGCATGCTTACTGTGTCTGGAAGAATGTGAAAGTATAGACAAGGCGTGCAGACTGTTTGATAGTCTGTCTCAGAGAAGAATGGTTATCCTGCATGTGTTTGTTAGCGCAGCCTCTGGAGTTCTTCTTCTTGTCTTGTTTAGCAACGTTGGGGTCTGCCCCCTCACCTTCCTTATGCCAAAACAAGAGCTCTAGAATGGGGTATGGACATTAATCAAAATCAAACAGCAGGTGAAAACAACAAATTGTGTGAGAAAGCATGCATATATAAGGTACACCGACTACTGAATCAGAATGTCTAAGAGATGTTAGTTCAAAGAAAAAACAAAACAAAATAATGATTGCAGGATGCGCACAAAATGGATTTGCTGAATAAGCCTTAGACACTTTTAAGCAAATGTAATTGGAAAATGTAAAGCGCATTCCACAACCTTCTCCTGTGCTCTCTGCTTGCATCGAACCTGCAACAAATGTTTAAACCACAATACATCATTCATGGATATGAGATAGAGGATAATAACTACGCATTAAATTATACACAGAAAGTTGTTGCTTGAATGGTTTCCCTGTTGCATTCAAACTTTGGATTTTAACATGTTATAACTATAGTTAGTGATTGAATCTGCTAACAATAAAGCTGCCCTCCTTCTAGCACCATTTATGTAGATGTCAAAATCTGCATTTTGGTTAAAAACTAACATAGACATGTATGATTAGTATTCAAGCAAAGCAAACCTTCAACATCCATATGAAATAAATCAACATGTTTTATGATACAATCAAAACAAACAAAATATTAGATAAACAAGTTGAAAGCATACAACAAAACATGAAGAGAATAATATCTCATATTGGATTGGTGTCACATGTGCTAGTGACCCTTTCCCAATCCTTGATTGATAAGCTAGTGATGAAATTGCAATGGAAATTATGAGCAAAATTAGTTCTCAAGGAGAGTAACTTTGCATATGCTTTTTGGATGAAATTGTGGAGGTTGTGAAGGATTTGATAAGAGATGAAGCCTCTATTTTATAGATTTTCAAAATGCCAAGTGTTGAAAATGGACCAATGTGGGACTAAGATTAAGCCAATGAAAGAAGGACACTTGTCATCATGTGAGTGGTCAATGGTTGTGCAAGATTTGGGAAGAGTGCCCATGAGAGGGAGAATTTGAATTCAAATTTTCAATGAATGCTGAGTTTGACCTTTGGAAGGGGACATGTAAGAGACATGTAAGGCCTCATAAATGCTCTGTTGGGTGTACATGTCCACTTGGAGGGAGATTCAAACTTGGAGAATATTCTTCCTTTATGCCAAGTTGAAAATAAAGATTTTGATAAATCAATTAAATGCAATTTCATGTGCAAGTGGCCAAATCTAGAGAATGTAAGTGGTTAGAATGTGACATGCATTAGATTAGATTTAATCAAGATTAATTAGCTAAGATGATGATTATGCTGATTTAATGGTGCTTAGATGATTTTGACTTTTAGGATTTAAATATTTGATTTATTTAAATAAAAAAAGGATGGAATATGTAGTTTTGAGATTTTAATTAAATAAAGTTTGATTTATTTAATTAAACTATGATGTGAGGTTTTGATTTATTTAAATGATAAGAACCCGATTTACCAGGTGAATGGATGTGATGCGTTTGATTTATTTATTGAGCGGATGAATATGCATAATGAAAATTTGACGTGTCTACAAAAACCTTCAAAGAAAAGAAGAGAGAATTGGTGGTGACATATTGTGAAAATAAGAAATTGGAAAAGATTGATGAAAAATAAGCTAATTGAAGAGGAACCTCAACCATTAAAAAGAGAAAATAAATTGGCAGCACAAAGGGAATGAATGCAAAAGCATCATGCTATGATAGATGCAGATATCATAGTTGGAGACACCTACCACAAGTGAATATGAAGGGACACCATTAAGTACAAGTGAATATGGAGGGACACCATCTATTGTAAGTGAATATGGTTGGACACCATTCATTGCATCTCAAGTTGAGAGTACATCATCATTCAAATTTGACAAAGAAGGTATGCCATCATCCCCACGTGAACCTCAAGGTATGTCTTCTACTCCACCCTCGATCGAAAGTATGCAATCTAGCCCACCTCAATTAAATATTGATGAAATTGCTAATGTTGAGATGTATGTACTTAGAAGAACACCACCTAAAATTTTGCTAGAAAGCCAAAGTATTTGATTAATATTGATGAGGATATTTTGTACCACATGGAAAGTAAGATTTCAACACACTCTTGTAGAAGATATGCTGATAATATTTGTAAATTCTTCTCTAAAAAGCTAAATGAAACTGCAATATGTCAACTATTTGTTGAAATGATGTGGGGTTTAAATTATAGAAACAACATGAAGACTCTTGGGTTGAGAACATCAAACACATCAAGTGAAAACACTATTGTGAAGAATCTAATGGATACTTATGAGAGTGTGGGTAAGACCTCACATTCAAAGGATAGTAATGTCATTTGACGTGTCATTACATTGAATTTGGTTAGCTATCAAATAAAGAGAGTTCGTCTCATTAAAAAGACAAGTGAACAAATGATAATTAGTAGAAAAACTTAATCAAAAGTCTTTCAAAGGTGGCAAAGAATTAAGGGCACCGATTCAAATGAATTATGAGAATTCTCGGGAAGACTGCCAGAAAAAGATAAAAAAGTTGTTGAAGCATTGAAAACACTAATTGAAGAGTATTGGAAGAATAATACAATGCTATCTCTAAATCAGAGGGATGTCCTAAGAAGGAGAATTGATAGTAAGAACTGTGAGCCACATCCAAAGCATTTTTTGGATATGATTCAAACCCAATTTTTTCGTAAATTTCAAAATGATTATTCTCAAATTAGTATTTTTCAAAGATTTTTTGAAATACTTAAACCTTTTTATGTCACGATAAATCACACATGCACTACTTGTTGTAGATTACATATTTAATTCTCTAACCATTATGATTTTTATCATTCTATATGTTTAGATTTGCATACTAATGATGTTTTGCAGGATTGTGCATAAAAGCCCCACCAAAATCTTCAAGAGAGTTCTTATCAAAAATTTTATGTGAAATAGAGGAAGGCCAAATATTCTATAGGACAACATGATTGGATGGTTCATGTGAGCGTTGTAGTGGCTTGCAACGAATGCTAGTATGTCAAAATATGAAAAGCATAGATGAGGTGGGATAAAAAATAGTAGAGTTTGAGAAGTATAAAATAGTGGTATACATTAAAAAAGATGGGTCTCAAACAAAAATGTGTGATTTGGTTATTCAAAAGATTCCAGTGCATCATTTTATGTCCATGTTTCGTGACAATATAGTGTGTGAGTATGCAAGGCAAACCCATAGACTTCGATGATTGGACACACAATTCAAGCTATGCAAGGAAACCTTTCCAATTGAAAACATAGTATTAGTGGTTGACTTTGTAGAGAACTACACTCTATAGCCACAATGTGAGGTGCAGTCATAGTATTACAACTTCACATATGTTTCAATATTTGTGCACATAACATTCATTCATGCAGTTGATAGTACAGAGGACCAAAGGAAGGTATTGATGGAGTATCACTTTTATATTAGTGATGATCTCACACATTCTCTAGAGTTCGTGCAAGGTTGCTTCTAGATGTTTTATAGTGATTTGGCTTAGAGGGGTATAACATACGGTCGACATATAATATGGTTAGATAATTGTGTAACACAGTTCAAGAACATGCGCATGTTCTATTGGTTATGCAGGATGCATCTCACTATAGGTGTCCAAAATATGTGGAACTTTTGTGAGGCCGGGTATGGAAAGGGGGAGCATGATGGTGAAAAAGCATGCATAAAAAAAGCATTAGCACAAGAAGAGTTAAAGTATAAAGATAGTACAAAGTTGATAGATGCAAGAGTAATCATCTAGTGGTATAATGCTTCGATGGGTCTAGGTAATGATGGTACGTCTTCAGTTCGTATTTTTTTGGTTGATGGATGATACTAACATTGCACCATATGAGGATTGTTGTACACTAATAGGATCAAGTGAGCTACACTTTTTCCTTAGCTCAAATGCAGGTTCATGGAGTATCGATACATGTAAGATGGCATGTTTTTATTCTTCATGTACAATGCGATCTTGGAATGATTGTGAGTCAGGGGAGTGGGTTGGAAAATGGTTGACAAGTTATCTTAGTCCACTTCACACTTATCGCCCTTTGACGATATTGGAACTAGCACAAATGGAATCATTAGTCAACTTTAACCACATATCAGATCTAGTTCAACCAAGTAATATATCTACTTGATTAGTTTTTAAAATTCCATATTGTTATCTGAATTTGTACTGTATTCGTAATGTTGACTAATTTCAAGTGATTTACTACACATATCAATGCAAGGCATGTTTTTGCAGTTATTGTAGATGAAGACAACGAAGAGGGAACAAATTATTACTTGTGTCATTGTGTTGAGGCAAATTTTTTTTTGGAAGTCCCAGTTATAGATGGAGAAAACATCAAATACCCTACAAGCTTAGTTGTTGTTATTGGAATGTGGCTTAGAAGGTACCCACATAAGAGTGTTAAATAATGGTTGTTTTAAGACTTTGAAACACATCGTAAGATTCTTCATTACTCAAACTTTGTCATGGCACAAAATGTTCGTTTGACCAAATATGGGGGTAGACCTTTGAACAGGACCTTGTGGAAGGTCTGCGATTCTGACCATGAGGTAATAATTGACACAATAAAGAGTAGAGTAGACCCAGATGGTTCATTAGATTAATTTGCAAGTATATGCACAATGGTTCTTATTAATTTATACTTGTATGCACCTTAATTTCTTTGCTACCAATGCTATCATCTTATTTTACTTTGCGTATTTGTAAGTAACTTGGTAAACATTGATTGGTGTCCCCTTGCAAAAAATATAGATTTATGAGCCATCCAAGAGAATCTCAGCCAGAAAAGCAATGTAGATTTATTTGCGTATCTGTGAGTAACCTTATCATGAGCACGTATGATGTAGACATTATAAGAGCATTTCAAATTTCAAGATATTCTATTCATGAGAGGTGTTGTGTGCAATAGGTATCTTAGAACTCGTAGTGAAGATGTATGACCATGAGTGACTGAATTGAGAGACTGCCATGCCTATCTATAAGTGTCTTCCATCTATTTTCATTTCATTTCCATTTTGGATGTTGCTTCTTTTTCTTCTTTTACTTTGTGTATCCTAAACTACTAAAAATTGATTGGTTGCTTCCTGCAAAAAATGCTAATTTAGGAGCCATTAAAGAGAATCTCAACTAAAAATGCAATGGAACATCTTTATTTTGATGATCTTGACAAATCTCAATTTTGATTTGAAGCCATTATAAAAGAGTGTGTGAAGCTTTGCAAGAGAATCTCAAGTTACTCATTTGAAGCTAACCTCATAATGAGAACCTATGATGTAGACATTATAAGAGAATCTCAAATGTATGAGTGACATTGTAAAATATCTATGAGAATAGAGTACCCAAGGCATTGTAATGAGATTTACTGAAATATTGAAATTTGGTGCAGGGGCACCAAGGTTATTGAACAAATTTGGTTCATGGAAGTCTTAAGTTAGTTTTGTGTTTTGAGTTTTTTCAATTGAATAAGGTCATATTAGACTAATTGATTTATAATGTAGTAAGTCATGTTAGTTACAAAAACAACAGTTAGGCATGATTGGAAAGATGTAGGATCATTTTTAAAAGCTATTTAAAGCCTCTTGAAGGTTCAAACACAATGTAATTTTGTTGATAGAAGAAATTCAAAACTGAAAACAATGTTTTCTTAGTATTTTGTTGAGATTTTTGAACTTTATTTCCCTTGTACGAACCTGTACAGTTCCTTCTTACTCTGAAACCTTTTGCATTGTGTGGTAGTGTGAAGTAGCTTTAGTTTGCATCATTTTGGAGGTTCTAAGAAAAAATATTGAGTGAGTTCTCTTCAGTACTCTACTGCTCCCCTAATTTAACACCGTTTGCTTATTGGGGGTCTTCTAAAATGTGGATTTGACCCATTCCACTTTATGTTTCCACTATTTCTTGTGGAATGGGTCATGAAAAGTGTAATCTAACTATGCAATGATTTGGAAGGCTGAGAGGTCGTTTTGGTCAGTTTTGAGTGATGCCCAAGGGCTGGGTATAGCAAAATGCATGTGAAAATGGAGGTTTTATGAATGGTTTTAGTGAAATGTTGATGGATTTGGCTTGGTGATGGTGTAGAATGTCTATGTAGACCTAAATAGGTGTGTTGGAAATAATTTCAAAGTTTGGAAAGCCCAGTTTATGGTACATCTAGTAAAACCCTAGTTTTATGCATGAAAAGGGAGGGTTTGCTGGGACAACACCCTAGAAGCCTTGTGTTGGTGTAATGACCAATGAATTTGATGTTTTGAGTCACAATTAATGACTATCCAAGGGATTGTGTGATTACAAGAAGTTTAAAAGGTACTTTTTTTGGAAAAGTGGGGTAATTCTAGTAGCCTTTTAGCAGGTCAATTTGTTGGTTCTCCACACAATGGTACAAAGAAACTTATGGGGATCTTTTGTGAATCTTGTAGTAGGACTATGGTAAATATAGTGATGATTTGCTGGCCTTTTGTATGGCCTTAGCAATATGATAACTTCATTTGTTGAATATTGAAGGCTAGAAAACTTTTGAGTGTGTTTTGATAAACTTTTAGTGATCAAAGATTGGGTTCATTGTTTGAAAGTGGATTAGTTGATGTTGAAAAGAGTTCCTCCACCTTGAATTGCATCAATAAACCATCTAACATAACAAACCCCAAAACCCTCTTCTTTGACAAGTTACACAAGGGTTTATTGAAAACCCATACTCCAAACCTTCCCATAGCTAACAAAAGCCTGAAACACCTTCAAAAAGGTCTACACAAACTTAAAATTTGAAGGGATAACATTGTCCCCAAATATTTCTTCAAATCCTAGCACTAAACCACCATTTTCTACTAAAAAATGCACCATTTGACATCTAGGGCATCGCCTAAAAGCCCTATATTCACCTCTCTTGTACAAAATTTTTTGCACACATATTTTATAACCCTAACTAAGCCTTTCCATCAAGTTATAGAAGCATCCAGTGGGTGGAAAACTCAATATGACATTTTAATGCACTCAAAACCTTTAAAACATAGTATACAGACTGACTTTCAGTAATTTGCTTCTAAAATGCACAAAATCACTTGAAATCCAACCAAACCAAAACTAAAATGGAGTTAAGTCTACTACCCACCAAATTCTATAAAAAAGAGAGCACAATCACACTATATGGAATTGTATAGTTCAAGGAAACATCATATCCCAAAATGCAAAAGGGTAGCAATCTTTGATGGGGTATTACTCAAAAACCATGACACTTACGAAATCTTCGTGTGAACCTACGAGATTACGTTGGAACCCTATACAATAACCTCTCTCGGTTTTTGTTATTTCGAATTGGTTTTCCCGTAGTGTCTAGTTTTCACTTGATCGAAAAAGTGTCAAATGCAAGCAATGCAAAATTGTCGTTCTGCAACTTGTGTGACTAAATAGACTATTCCAACGCATTTGAATATGTACTTTTATGCTAGGAATGGTCCTCTTTCACACCCAAACACTCAGAATCGCTTCAAGCTACATTCAACCGAATGGATCCCTTAAGGGTCCTAAGTGCAAAATGACTGCAAACTTTAGAATGCTATTACTCGGATACCTTGACGCTTAAATTTTTTTTATCTGATCCAATGAAATAATGTTGGGTCCCTCTACAATAAAATCTCTCGGTTTTTGTTATCTCAGAGTGGTTTTCCTATGGTGTCTAGTTTTCACTTGATGGAAAAAAGTGTCAAATGCAAGTAATGAAAAGTTGCAAAGTGGTGCAACTTTCATTCTGTAACTCATGTTACCAAAAAATTATTCCAATGCATCTGAATAGGTATTTTTATGCTAGGAATGGTCATCTTTCGCACCTAAACATGTGGAATTGCTCCGAGCTATGTTCAACCAAATCGATCTCTTAAGGGTCCAAAGTACATAATGGCTGCAAACTTCAACATGTTGTTACTCGGATACTTTGAGACTTAGAAACTTCTCATATGATCCTATGAGATCATGTTGGGCCCCTATATAATAAATTTCTCAATTTTTATTATCTTGGAGTGGTTTTCCCGTGGTGTCCAATTTTCACTTGATAAAAAAGTGTCAAATGCAAGTAGTGCAAAGTTGCAAAGTGGTGCAACTTTCGTTTTGTAGCTTATGTGACTAAACAGATTGTTCCAATGCATCCAAATAGGTATTTTTACACTAGGAATGGTCCTCTTTCATACCCAAACATGCAAAATCACTTTGAGCTACGTTCAACCAGATCGATCCCTTAAGGGTCCAAAATGCAAAATGGCTACAAACTTCAGCATGCTGTTATTTGGATACTGTGACACATAGAAAATTCTCATTTAATCCTATGAGATCATGTTGAGCCCCTATACAATAACCTCTCTCAGTTTTTTCTATCTAAGAGGCATTTTCACGTGGTGGAAAATTTTCACTTGGGGAAAAAGTTGTCTAATACAAGTAGTTGAAAGTTACAAAGTGGTACAACTTTTGTTTTGCAACTCATGTGACCAAATAGACTATTTAAATGCAACTAAATAGGTATGTTTATGCCAGACATGGTCCTCTTTCACACCTAAACACGCAGAATTACTCCGAGCTACATTCAACTGGATCGATCCCTTAAGGATCCAAAATGCAAAATGGTTGCAAACTTTAGCATGTTGTTATTGAAATACTGTGATACTTAAAAAATTCTCGTCTAATCCTATGGGATCACATATAACCCCTCTACAATAACCTCAGTTTTTGTTATTTTAGAGGTATTTTCCTGTGGTGGCAAATTTTCACTTTGAGAAAAAAACTGTCAAATGCAAGTAGTTGAAAGTTACAAAGTGGTGTAACTTTCATTCTACAACTTGTGTGACCAAACAAACTATTCCAACACATTCAAATATGTATGTTTACACTAGGCATAGTCCTTTTGCACACCCAAACACATGGAATCATTCTGAGCTATGTTCAATCAAATCGATCCCTTAAGGGTCCAAAGTGCAAAATGGTTACAAACTTCAACATGCCATTACTTAGATACCATGATGCTTAAAAACTTCTCATATGATCCTATGGGATTGCGTTGGGTCTCTCTACAAAAATCTCTATCGATTTTTGCTATCTCGAAGGCATTTTCCCATGGTGGAAAATTTTCACTTGGGGGAAAAGTTGTCAAATGCAAGTAGTTGAAAGTTGCAAAGTGGTGCAACTTTTGTTCTGCAACTCGTGTACCAAACGAACTATTCCAACATGTTTGAATGAATACATTTAGGCTATACATCATCTTTTTTTGCACCTAAACACACATAATTGCTCGAAGTTATGTTCAACTAAATCGATCCCTTAAGGGTCCAAAGTGCAAAAGGGAAACAATTTTTGATGAACTATTACTTAAAAACTATGATGCTTACGAACTTTCTGTCTAAGCCTATGGGATCATGTTAAGCCTCTCTACAATAACCTCTTTCAACTTTTTTTATTTTGAAGTTGTTTTCCTATGGTGTTTAGTTTTCACTTGATGGAAAAAGTGTCAAATGTAAGTAGTGTAATGTTGGAAAGTGGTGCAACTTTTATTTTACAATTTGTGTAACCAAAAAAATTGCTCGAATACATTCTGATAGTATGTTTACGCTAGGTATGGTCCTCTTTCACACCCAAACACATAGAATTGGTCCGAGCTACGTTCAACCAACTTGATCCCTTATGATGGCATGCAAAACAATCAAAAATAGAAACATACACACAATGGTTGATTAGAATCCATTCTTGTAGAATGGTTTTAGCTTTGATTAGAATCCATTATTGTGGAATTCTATTAAGTTCCAAGCAACTTAGAAGTAGATTTTTGAAATAGGTTTGAACTTGCTCATACAAGGGTTTTAGTGTAATATGTTGAAATAGGCCACCTATTGTTCAAGTTGTGTATTGGTAATATGGGCTTGATGTAAGTAGGATAGGGAGTAGGAATAATAAAATAACATTGGTAAAGGCATTAGAAGAGATTACTAATGTTGCCCCTATTGAAAATTCAAAATTGAGGCCTCTTAAAAGCAAGGCTAGAAGAGGTGAAAAGAAGAAATTGCTTGAAAATAAGTTAGTATAGGTTGGAAATAGGGTGAGGTTGTGGAGCTTGATGTGTTCAAAAGGTTTGCAAGGACAAGGGAGTTCAAAAGTATGTTATGGCATGATGCCTTAGTTGGGAAAATAGAGGTTTTGAATGAAAATGAGAGGTTTAAGGGAGTAAAAGTGTGTAAAGTTAGGGGGAAGCATAATTTGGTGGTCAATTAAGTTTGTGGATGTAGAATGAAGAGTGTTGGAAGAGGTTTTGAGATTGTATGAGGTTCGGGTTTGAGTTTAGAGGTTCAGTTCACCGGTTTGACCAAATTTTTTTGGAGGGGGGTTCAGTTTATTTTGGGTTCATTGGTATAAAAAACATGTAATATATATATATGCAGCCTAAAAGCATGAATTGGGATTAGAATATCACATACCATCATATAAACAACAAAACCACCATAAAATTGAATGCCATTTAAAACATGCATGATAAATATTCATTGTTGAAACTTGAATTGTGGTAGCTTGATATACAAAGTCTATTGATGATAGGGTTTGATTTGTATGATTTTGAAAAAAAAAGCCAACTGAGTAGAGTTATCAACGTTATTCAGAAATCACAAGAATTTGTTTAGTACACTAGCCATTTTGATGTCTTCTTGCAGTCTCAAACATTATTTTGTATCGTTGTTACATTGGTCTTGAGAGTGGTAGCTTAATATAGCTCCACAATAAAAAAATTGGTTTACCTGTGTAGTGTAACAGTGGCATAGGCAGATTTTTCTTTCAAAGAACCAAAGGGTGACTACACAATTGAAGTGTATAAACACATTTTTGTAATATCAAGCATACTTTTTGAAACTTCCATGCATTTCCAATCTAAAAGGAAAAATCTTTTTCCTAATCTGTATGTATCCTTGCTTTTGACATTGTCAAAAAGAGAAAAACTTTCTAAATGATGCAAAGGCATAGCCAAGCAGTTCCAACTCTTCACATGAGAGAAGAAAGATGTTGGAGAGTACATCAAGTTAGTGAGAACAAAAGTGTAATGTGTTTTAGTTTGTACCATTCCTCTATTTCTTTACAAATGTGTGATAAATTCTTAGTTCAATGATGCAAAACAATTTTGAAAAAAGAAAGTTGTCACAATCCTCTTTCAATATAGCAATGAAAAATGAAAGCTCAACCTCTTGGAATGAAAATGCTTGTTTGCAAAACAAATTAATAAGAATGAGGTAGTTAAGGTGTTTGAAGTGATTTAGAGGTCACTTTCAGGGTTCCCTTGGGCTTGGGTCAAAGTCAAATTCCATAAAACATTAAAAGTTTTTCCAAAAAATCACATTTTGGATGCCTAGGCATGTGGGTTCTATCTTGGTTTGCCTGGGTTTTTTCTGGGTTCTGCCTGGGTTCTCTTGGGTTCCGCTTGGGTGAACTAGACCCAAAAATTAAGTACCTTGGTCGAACCTATAGGCAAACTGAACCAGGACCCGCATTAGGAGTGAACCAAGAGTAGAACCAAGGCTAAAATAGAAGAACTCAGTAACATAGATAATGTGTCAAGAAGTTGACTACTTCATGTAGTCTGTATATTATATTTTGCAAGTGTTGTGAATATTGTGTATAATTTTCTTAATTGATTTGTTCCAATCAAAGGATTAAATATATTGGAATATTTTTACGAATCATTTCATGGAATACCAATTGAAAACATGTTTTTGGCTTTTAGATAAAGTTGTTTAGCATCAAACAATTAATTTATTCAAGACCAACTATGAAGGACAACAATGATCAATGCTAGGGCTAACCAATTAATTAGTATACATGTGAATAAGTCAAGCATGTACATGTGTGAATAAGGGAAGCACAAGTAGTCACAAACCTGCAAGCCTTGAAGTATACATATGAATACATAGTATATACAACTTAATACAAAGTATATGCACAAATACAAGGTGTACACATGAAAAAGCATAAGTCACAAAGTATACATTGAAACACACATAGGTCACAAAGTGTAGATGTAAGTTGTAAAGTATACACTCGAATATATGTAACTCATATAGCTATTGAACCTTGAATTTATAATGCAAATATGGACACCATCAATAAAAATATTTATATTAACCAGATAGCCATGTACACATACATCAATATATGTCGATATAAGTATAAAATATAGGTACTAAATAACCATATAGGCTTACGAGAATGCCATATAGGCATATAATGTCAAATATATCTAATATAGAATATGTACAAAGCTGCCATATAGGCATACAACAAAGGGCTATGGAATCAAAATTCATTTCTTTCCATGCTCTGGAAATACATTATTTCCCTTTGCTTGTTGATTTGATGGTGATTAAGTCTGTTACTCATTTGTGTTGTACTTGAGAAGTGCTCCTACTGGTCCTACTATTAAGTTCTTAGTGAAGTTTTAACTGTTACAATAAAAAGTAAAGACATTAATATATGGAAATTACATTATAAAAAATGATATATTTAACAAAATAATCACTTACTGCCATCTCACGATCACTTTCCATGAGGGAAATATTCACACACCCATGCTAAGGTGTGATCAAGCCCTGTATAAACCATCCAAATAGAAATTAAATTACAAATTAATAATGGTTTGATTTTTCACTAGAATTAACATCTATAACAATGAATGTAAATTGAAATTTAGTAATTTGTCTCATACCTCCTCTATCAGAGCCATCGAGGATTGTATAGCAGATGAAACACTGATATCCATTGCCCTCATAACATTTGGAGGTGTTTCCACCATCAACATCTAAAAATAAAACAACAAATTATTCAATCACAAAAACTACAATAGTGATCCACATCATGAATTATAATGTATGAGGTTGTATAGGTATTTTCATGATGTAATAAGGCTTAAATAGCCATTTTTGAGTTTGTAATGGTCTTTGGTAGTCATTTTAGGCATAAATTGTAAAGTTACAGAATCTTAACAAAAGTTGTCAATAAATGTTGTGAAAATGCAAAAAAGTGACAAACAAATGCAATTGGAAGCTACTCCTAGACTTATTACTTATGTTATGTGAAGTAATTGCATCACTGCTTATGTTGACTTTCTAAACAACTATATTGTAGTTGAAATTATGTCATCTATCAACATCTAGTTATTAGTTATGGAATTTGAAGTAATGCTTTGAGTTTGAATGATGTGCAATGCAACGCAATCAACGATATGAATATAAACTACAAAAATCTATTAAGTACAATTCATTAGTTAAACTCTTTATTCTATTACTTGCGTGTAGGTTTGAGTAAATCCACTGGCACTGGGAGGTGTTCCCTGGAAACCTCTAATATTAGCTTGTTCAACATCCAAAATCACATATTAAAATACCATTTATTAAACAATGCTATTAACATGTAATAAATTTATAATTTCTTACTAGTTACATACCCCACCGATAGGTGTGCTGCAAAAATAAGTTGGAGGAGGGCCGATGTATCCAATCTCAACACTGTGACCTTGAAATTTTATTAAAATCATAAAACTAAATTAGTTAATCTTGTATTTCAAAATCAAAATTTAATAAGTTAAATTAAATGAACATGCTAAATTTTACTTAACTATCAATGCCATATGCTTCATGCAAAATGTTAGTTTCTGTCTCCATCTCCATAGCTGCAGATGAATCCTACGTAGTAGCCTCTTGAGTGTTAGTGCGGTCATATGAACAAGTTTCCCTAGAAGATAGACACACATGGGTTCAAAGGCCACCACTTGAAGACTCCCCTAGATGGTGCTGTAGAATAGGGCTAGTATGATGGATGACACTCTGGGTCAAAGTGCCAATCACCTGCAATGTCTCTACATCGACACTCTCCTTTGCAATGGAAGGCATAACAAAATATCTTGAGCACCAGATATATCCTAAGCCGACCCCCACCTCTCCCTTGGAAGTCCCTCACATCAAAATAATTTAGGATTTTGTTCAATATGAACTCATTGTATAGTTTCTTAAGAAAATACTACTGGACTTCACAATTGTTGCATGGTGGGTAATCAAAGACCATGTACCACCTCTCATAAAAATAGTTCATAATCTGTTGGTGGTGGCACCAATGAATATGAAATCTCTTCACATTGAGGGTAAGATTTTTATTTGTGCATGGGTTGGTGAATAATGAGCACAAATCATCTTTTGTAATTTTTAAATCCTTTACATCTTTATATGATAGATTATTCGAATAATAAGCCCTAGCCGCTTGCCTTCTATCTTTCCATCTAGTTATTTTTTTTCTAATTTAATCTACATTTTTTAACATATCTTTCAATGAACTTGCTAGGGTCATTCTTTCAGTGGTTGAACCATTTGGATCACTCAATCTACTGATTAAATCCTCTATTTGTTTTTTGTTGTTCTCAATTTCACTCATTAAGTTTTGTTGAGTGCTAGGAGGGTGTTGCGTGCTTGGTAGAGGAGGTTGTTGTTGAGGTTGATTTTGTTGTTGAGGATTTGGTTGCTCTTCTTGTTGAGGATTTTGAGGGTTTGCAGGTTTATTTGAATCTCCTACACATTTTAAAAAATAAATATCAAATACGATCTAAAACTAACAAATTCAAAACAAAAAGAAAACTATCCTTACCTCTCACACCTCCTCATCATCATGGCACCATCCTTACGAAGAAATAGCAACCATTGGTGAATATTTTTGCACAATTTCTCCTCCTAGAATGTGAGTGCGAAAATGGGGGTTTTGGCCACAGGCATATCAAAAAACATAGTCAAAATGAAGAATGAATGAGAGTTTCACTTTTTTGTGATTTTAACTTGCCATAACATGAGCATGTTATAACATGCTCGCGTTATGGGCTCATTATGCCCGAGCCTCAGGCTTGACACACTAAGCCATAACGCGAGCAGGTTATAACACGCCTGCGTTATGGACTCCTTATGCCCGAGCCTTAGGCTCGACACACTAAGCCATAACGTGAGCACGTTATAACACGCTCACGTTATAGGCTCGTTGTGCCCAAGCCTCAGGCTCAACACACTAAGCCATAACGCAAGTGCATTATAACATGATCACATTATAGCACGTTCACGTTATGAATTTTCAAAACTTTTTTTTGAAAGTGTCAACAAATTTGCTACCCATCTCCATGCACCCACCCAATTCACACTCTGGTATGGAATATCTAGTTTTTTAAATTGATTCATTTAAAGAGTATGCCTTCGAACTAAAAGAAAAACTTGAAAAATAAATAGACAAGATGGATGAAAAGAGGCTAATGGACATCACACAGAAGTGTGCACATGCACAAATTTTTTTTAAGAAAGTATCAAGGGTGCACATGCTTGTATGGTTGAGGCCAAAGCCTTATTCCAATTTTGTATGAAATGGCCTAGAGCCACAAGGAATATAAAAGATGAAATGGACTCAATTGACTCATAGATAGACAAATATTCTGATGCATATGATCCAACACACGAGCTAGATGGAAGCACAAGGTCAGCGGTAGAAGACTTGCATGAAAAATAATTCCAATTGCAAGGTCAAAAAATAAAATCATTATGTAGTTTGGGAACCTTAGGGACCTGGTGAACTCAAAGTTCACATCTATTTCTAGTGCCCTAGTAAGTGCTGATAAATCTATAAAGATCAATCCAATATCCAACACTCTAGAAAAGGGGAAGAATTCCCAATGGAATTGGAGACACAATGCAGAATGCTTGGCATAGCCAAGAGGATCTAGGAGGAAGGTAGAAAAAAGTGGCAAGCCCACATTGACAAGCTCCAAAACTCAACTTCCTCTAGTTGGCAGTCTTTCTATTTATTTATGCATTTTTTTAGTTTCTTGTTTCAAATTCCTGTGTACATATACATATAGTGTAAAGTTATTTTTGATACAAGTTTTTGATCTAGTTGTGGCATATAGCTCTTTTAAGGGGAGATGGTTTAGTTTTTTAGCTTGTATATATGAATATATTTGTCAAGAGGATATCCAATATGTAAGAAGGTTGTTGTATGTGCCCTTTTCCCTTGATCTCAAAGGGGGAGAATGCTTTTGGAGATAATTTTCATATGTTTCCATCAATGTCAAAGGGGGATATTGTTGGAAGAATAAGGAGATGTCATTGATGCATTTGTTGGAAACATGAGCATGTGGAATAAGCACAAGGTATATAATTATGCATTGTAGTGTTGTCATTGATGTCAACATTGTATGGCTTGAGCATGTTTGAGGATGATAGTAAAAGAAAATTTTACAAGAAATCTTGATCTGGTGAAGATAATTATTGTGGAAATTAACTAAGTGTCAATATAAGTGATTATATGTACAATGGATTCAGTATTTGGGTCTGCATTGGTCCACTAATGAAGATCTTGCTTTGTGCTTCTAATACTTTGATGGATCGTAGAAGAACATAATTCTAGAGTTTCACCTTGTTTTGGCTCCTCGTGTGGAAGTTATGAGTAATGAAAGTTCAAACTAGTAGTTACATACATTTTCCAATTAATGTATATGCTTTGGTGAATTTGCACTTCTTCATGGATTGGAATTTGACTTTGTGGTTTTATGGAGTTGTTGATAGGTTTCAATAGAGTGTGTATTCTAGTTGGCATAGAGTTTGGTGGTCCATATGTCTGAATGTTGGTGTACAGTTGGAAAATTTTGTTATTAGGTCATATTGGTGTTGACCTAATAAGTTGGTTGTGTTGCAGAGGTTGAATATGTTTTGATCCATTATGTGGGAGCTAGTTTAGGTTTGTACTGACCTATTTCATTTTTTTTATGGTTTGAAGCTTGGTGTGAAGTGTGTGTGTATACATCTTGAGCAACACATTACATTTTGTATATTACATCCAATTAAGTCGACACAATTGATGTTTTGTGTGAAGCAGATATATAAGAAGGATCATTTTTTATTTTTGTGTGTTATAAGTTGTATAAGAACTTGTTGCTGCAAATTATGTGAATATAGAGCAAATGCAGAGCAAAGAAAAGTGTTAATTCATATCAATATGAAGTGTGTGAAGTCTGTATTTTGAGCTTCAATAGAATTGTATTCTAGCATGTCGTAGATCTACATTTTATAATAGTTCAAAACTTGGTTGTGTACCATAATCTCTTCTATCTTTTCTTTCTTTAAGTGGAAATGAGTCCACCTACTATGACCACTTCTATAATATATTGTAATGAGCTAATACTCACCATGGTTTTTGCCATATTGGGTTTTCCACATAAAAATCCCAGTGTTTATGTGTTATGTGATTTTGTTGGATGTTTGCATGCTTTCCTTTATTACTACAAGTTGAATATGTTATGAGTTGAATAATTAAATGTTTAAATGGTTTAAGAGAAAATTGATTCACCCCCACTCTTAGTATTCCGATTGTTCAACATGTGTTTCATGAGTGCTTAGCATAATACAACTTGCTAGCCACATGAAACCGCCTATTATATGAAAACATAGAATAATACAACTTGCTAGTCCATCCTTTTTTATTTTTTTCTTTTCTTTACATTAGTTTTAAAATTGTATGTTTGTGTATCTTGTTTTTCTACTACATGTGTGCATTCCTTTGTGATTATGTTGGTTTTCCATGGGATCTTGGATCCTAGGGGCTTGATCATCCCTCTATATCCTTTTGGTGGAATTATGTGTCTCAATCTCATAGGATGAAACCTCTGAAAGAGAAAAGTCGGTGTGACATTATTTTTGTCTGGCTGACTAATAGTTGTGCAGCCTTGTGAAATGTTCAGGTCGCTGAGACCTTGTTGATGTCTTATTGACTGCAGCTATCACTGTGACATTCCTTGTCGTTATGATCTCTCTTTTCCCAGTAAGAACTCTCGCAGACTGTGGTTCATAGTGGTTGTCAGGGAGACTTGTGGTGACAACAGTTATTGGGAAGAGATATGAATGTTCATATGGCTCATCTCGACAAAAGATTTCTCGCCGAATGGTTATACACTCGAAGTCATCGGGGAGACCCTTGGCCGAAAGGCTTGCTTTGGTATGATGTATCATTGAATAGTGGAAGTCTTGTCGACTGAGCTACATGTGTTTGTTATCGGCTGTCTTCGGTGAGACTCCTGTCAACTGAAGTCATCGGTGAGAGGTGTGAACAGTTGGTAAGAACTCTTGACGATGAATGTTTGGCTTGCTGATAGTATGATCTGTTGTTGGTATGACTCTTGGCGAAAGGTGGTCTTGGGGTAACTTGGAGGCTTCAGTAAGAACTCTTAGCGATAGTTGAAGTCTCACTGATGGTATGATCTCTTAGCGAATAGCGATAGTCTCGCCGATGGGAATGCTGATGTCTATGTGACCTTTGGAACATTAGTATGATGTCTCAGCGATATGGTTTATCTTGCCGACTACTTTTGAACTCGGTATAACCTCTTGCTAAAGGTGATGACTCTTGGCGATATCGATGGTTGGGCTTTGTGGCATCGGGGAGACATGGTTAGTGTCTCACCGAGATGTGACACAGGTTGACACTTTTGACTGGATGACTATCCTATGTGGTGTGTCTTTGACCAATCAGAGAAGCTGAATGGGAACTGTTGGTAGTTAGACCGTTGTGGCCATTCTTGTGAGGAAGTTCAACAGATAGTGGCGACATGAATATACTCTGAGATCGAAGATGATGTTTGGTTTGATGAATGGTTGGATGAACAATTCGATGAGTGGTCAGTATGAATTCAATTTTGAGAGTATTGTAACTTAAATGTTCTGTACAAGGTTGATCAAGGATTATGCTGTTGTAAATTGACATCAAAAAGATAAGTCTAATCTCTATATGTAATCTCCATTACTGTAATACAAAGAGGTTTTTCTTGGTGTGGTGGGTTTTTTTCTTGTAAGGGTTTTCCCACATAAATCTGGTGTTCATCTGTGTATGTTAATTTCTCTAATTTTGTTATTGCTTTCAAGTGTATCTTAATTGGACTGTAATTAAAAATTTAAAAGCACCTCTACATTCTTCCCCCAGGTTTTGACGTTAGGAGAGTTGTTTCCACACCTTAGCTTTCCTTACAAGTGGTATCAGAGCCTGGCCAGTTGTGTTATCCTTGTGGGTATGTTGGATTTTTTTTGTCAATTTTGTTCAGTGGGAGTCTTGTAGAAGTTTGGTAATTTGAATTATAGATTAAGATGGCTAGCATGTTAGGAAAGATTGAAATTGAGAAATTCAATAGCAATAATTTTGAGTTGTAGAAACTTAAAATGGAAGATCTGTTGGTTGATCATGATCTGTGGATTGCTGTGTTTGGAATGAAGCCTACAGGCATGAAACAAGAAGATTGGGACCTTGCAGATAGAAAATCAAAGGGGCTGATAAGGCTCTGTTTGGCAGACTCTGTTCTTCTGAATGTTCATGAAGAAAAGACTACATCTTCCTTGTGGAAAATACTGGTAGCTATTTATCAGGGCAAGTCCTTGGTGAATAAATTATTTTTGAGGAATAAGCTAAACTCTTTGATAATGCATGAGGGAGGATCTGTTGCTAATCATTTGAACGCTTTAAACATGTTGATTGTGCAGTTAACATCTGTGGGTGTGAAGATTGAAGATGAAGATCGTTGTATGCTGTTATTATGTTCTTTTCCAGATTCTTGGGATCACTTGGTGATAGCTATTGGGAGTATGACATCCACTTTTAAGATGGAAGATGTTGCTTCTTTGTTATCAGAAGAGATGAGAAAGAAATATTTTGAGATGGCGAAGGAGGCTCTTGTTGTTAGAGGCAGATCAAAAGAAAAAGACAAGAAGTCCAAATCCAAATTAGAAGGGAGATCAAAGTCTCATGGTAAGAAGTCCAAGGTGAAGTGTTGGAATTGTGGGAAATCTAGTCATGTCCGAAAGGATTGTAAAGAGGAGAAAAAGAAGAAGAAGAACTCTTTTGACAATGATTCTTCTCAGAGTGATGCAGACGCTTTCATTGTAACCTTGGCTACATAGACATCAGATGATGTCTGACTGATTGATTCTGGAGCATCTTTCCACATGACATCTCATAGAGACTGGTTCATGAAATATGAAAAATATGATGGTGGAAATGTGTATTTGGCAAGTGATTCATCTTTGGAAATAGTTGGATGTGGAAGAGTAAAAATTTAATTCCTTGATGGAAGAGTGAAGGGAATCAATGATGTAATGCATATACCAGGTCTGGCTCGAAATCTACTTTGTGTTAGTAAGCTGAATGATATTGGAAAGTAAGTCATGTTCTTTGGAAATGGTTGCAAGATGACTAGAGGCTCAATGGGGCTAGCAATGGGTGCTTGTATTGGTACCTTGTATAAGCTGGATGCACATGCTATACAATGCAATAGTGTCTTTGTAAAGTCAGAGAAAGCTATTCATGGAGAAAAGAAAGAAAATGTTCCCGATGGTGTAAACTCTATGGAAGTTAAACTTCCAGCATAAAAGACTATGCTTTGAAATCATAGGCTAGGTCACATTGGTGAGAAAGGTTTAAAAACCTTGAAGAATAAAAACTTGGTTGAAGGGCTTGATGATTGTAACCTTGAATTTGAATTCTGTGAACATTTTATATATGGAAAACAACACCGTGTTTCATTTTATTCTAGTCCTCACAAATCTTCTGGTTTGCTTGATTACATTCATTTTGATATTTTTGGTCCAGTGAATGTTCCTTCTTTGTCTAAGTTAAGGTATTATGTATCGTTTATTGATTATTATTCAAGAAGGGCATTTGTCTATTTTTTAAAAAGTAAATCAAAAGTGTTCAGTCGGTTTAAGGAATTTAAGAACCTTGTAGAAAATCAAATTGGAAGAAAAATGAAATGTTTAAGGACTGATAATGGCGGTGAATTTTGTTCTGATGAGTTTGAGAGGTATTGTAAAGATCATGGGATTAAAAGACAAAACTACACCTTACACTCCGTAGCAAAATGGAGTTGCAGAAAGGTTCAACATGACAGTGATAGAAAGAGTATGAAGTATGCTAAGCAGTGCTGGCTTGGAGGAGAAGTTCTGGGTTGAGGCAGTTGCTACAACATGTTATTTGATAAACCATTCTCCAAATTATGCTCTTGTTGAGAAAACACCTTTGGAAGCATGGTCTGGTAAGAATCCCTCTTTAAGACACATTCGTATTTTTGGCTGTGAGGCATATGCATATGTGCCAAATGAGAAAAGATCTAAATTGGAGAACAAGGCTATCAAATATATTTTTATTGGCTATAGTACTGGAATAAAAGGATAAAAGCTTTGGAATCCTGATACGAAGAAGGTTCTATACAACAAAAGTGTTATCTTTCGTGAGCTAAAGTCTTTTACCTTGGATTTGTAGTCAGAGACAAAATCAGAAAACAAAAAGGATGTAGTTGAAATTCCTCTAACACTAGAGAAAGAGGAATTGAAAATTCAAAATGTACCTAAAACTAAGGAGAGCTCAAGCAGTTCTGAGAGTTTTGAAGAAGAACAACAACCCCAGCCTCAACAAGTGAGGAGGTCAACTCATGAAAGAAAGCAACCTAATAGGTATGGGTTCTCTTTGATAGATTCTACTTGTGTCTATGCTTTAATTTCTAGCACTTATGAGCCTAGGACTGTAAAAGAGGCATTTAGAATGTCTGATTCAAATTCTTGGTTGGAAGCCATGACTGAAGAAATGACATCATTAAAAAATAATGATACTTGGAGTTTGGTGCCCTTGCCTGAAGGCAAAAAGGCTATTGGCTGCAAATGGGTATTTAAAAAGAATATAGGTCTAGATGGCAGTGTTGAAAAATATAAGGTGAGGTTGGTTGCGAAGGGTTATTCCTAGGTAGAGGGAATTGATTATGGAGACATTTTTTCTCCTGTAGCTAAGATGACATCCATTAGATTTCTTTTGTCACTTGCAGCAGTGTATGAATTAGAGGTTGAACATATGGATGTGAAGACAACATTTCTTCATGGTGATCTTGAAGAAGAAATTTATATGTCCCAGCCCGAGCACTTTGTGGAGAAAGGTAAAGAAAAATTGGTTTGCAAGTTGAAAAAGTCTCTGTATGGATTAAAGTAGTCTCCTAGAATGTGGTACCAGAAGTTTGAAACTTTTTTTTTGTCATTGGGATTTGTAAGATCAAAATATGATCATTATGTGTATTACAAATCTGAAAGTGATCGAGTTCTTATTATTGCTCTCTATGTTGATGATATGTTGTTCATGGGCAATAGCAAGCTAATGATTTCTGATCTTAAGTCTCAATTGTCTGCAAAGTTTGAAATGAAAGATCTTGGTGCAACAAGGTATATTCTAGGAATGGAAATTACCAGGGATAGAAATAGTAGAAAAATTTGGCTCAGTCAGAGTAAGTATATCAAGACTATTCTAAAGAGATTTTGCATGAATGATTGCAAACAACTAGTTGTTTCAGTTTTGTAGGGAACAAAACTATCTTTTGAAGACTATCCAAAATCTCCTACTGAGATGGAGGACATGACCAATATACCTTATGCTAGTGCGGTTGGATGTCTAATGTATGCAATGGTCTTTAACAAGGAAAAACATTTCCCAAGCAGTGGGAGTACTTAGTCATATTATGGCTAATCCTGGAAGAACACATTGGGATGCTGTGAAAAGAGTATTTAGATATTTGAAGGGCACTTTAGAATATGCTTTGTGTTACCATGGGAACTTGATTGAATCACAGAGGACTCTCAACATTTGAGGCTATGCGGATTCTGATTGGGCAGGGGACATTGAAAGCAGAAGATCCACCAGTGGATATATTTTTATGATGAATGGTGGTGCAGTGAGTTGGATAAGTAAGCGACATGTTGTAGTTGCTTTGTCCACTATAGAGGTAGAATACATGGCAGCAACACATGCTTGTAAAGAAGCAATTTGGTTAAAATATTTATGTTCTAACATTAGTTTTGATGCAGGGAAAATAACAATTTACTATGACAGTCAGAGTGCTATTTGTTTGGAAAAGAATGCTACTTTCCATGCTAGGAAGAAACATATAGATGTACAATATGATTTTGTATGAGACATGGTGGAGGATGGAAAGTTCTCTTTAGAGAAAGTGGATACCTTGTAGAATGTTGTAAATGTGTTGACGAAGCCAGTGAGCATAGACAAGTTCAGGTGTTGTGCCAGTTTGATGGACCTCAGTTCCCATTAATTTCAGTAGTTTTATTGTGCTTTGGAGGTGCCTATGTGATCTTCGTCAAGTGGGAGACTGTTAGAATTATGTCTCTCAATTTCACAAGTTGAAACCTCTGAAAGAGAAAAGTTGGTGTGACATTCTTTTTGTCTGGCCAACTAACAGTTGTGCAACCTTGTGAAATGTTCAGGTTGCTGAGACCTTGTTGATGTCTTACTGACTGGAGCTATCGCTATGACATTCCTTTTCATTATGATTTCTCTCTGTCCAGTAAGAACTCTCACCAATTGTGGTTCATAGTGGTTGTCGGGGAGACTTGTGGTGACAACAATTATCAGGAGAGAGATATGAACATTCGGTATGACTCATCCCGACAAAAGATGTCTCGCCGAATGGTTATACACTTGAAGTCATCGGGGAGACCCTTGGCCAAAAGGCTTGCTTCGGTATGATGTCTCATCGAATAGTGGAAGTCTTGCCGACAAAGCTACATGTGTTTGTTATCGGGTGTCTTCGGTGAGACTCCTAGTGACTGAAGTCATTGATGAGAGGTGTGAACATTCGATAAGAACTCTTGGCGATGAATGTTTGTCTTGTTGATAGTATAAAATGTTGTCGATATGACTCCTAGCGAAAGGTGGTCTTAGGGTAACTTGGAGGCTTTGGTAAGAACTCTTAGCGACAGTTGAAGTCTCACCGATGGTAGGACATTTTAGAGTAACATGAAGGTTTTGGTATGATCTCTTGGCGAATAGTGATAATCTCACCGATGGGAATGCTGATGTCTATGTGACCTTTGGAACATTGGTATGACGTCTCAACAATATGGTTTATCTCGCCGACTACTTTTGAACTCGGTATAACCTCTTGCCAAAGGTGATGACTCTTGGTGATATTGATGGTTGGGCTTTGTGGCATCAAGGAGACATGGTTAGTGTCTTACTGACATGCAACACAAGTTTAACACTTTTGACCAGATGACTATCCTACGTGGTGTGTCTTTGACCAATCAGAGAATCCAAATGGGAACCATTGGTAGTTAGACTGTTGTGGCCGTTCTTGTGAGGAAGTTCAACAAACAGTGGCAACATGGATATACTCTGAGATCAAAGATGATGTTCAGCTCGATGAATGGTTGGTTGAACAATTTGATGAGTGTTCAGTATGAATTCAATTCTGAGAGAATTGTAACTTGAATGTTCTGTACAAGGTTGATCAAGGATTATGTTGTTGTAAATTGACTTCAGAAAGATAATTCTGATCTATGTATGTAATCTCCATTACTGTAATATAGAAATGTTTTTCTTGGTGTGGTGGGTTTTTCTCCCGTAAGGGTTTTCCCACGTAAATCTGGTGTTCATCTGTGTATGTTAATTTCTCTATTTCTGTTATTGCTTTCAAGTGTATCTTAATTGGACTGTAATTGAAAATTTAAAAGCACCTCTGCATTCTTCCTTGAGGTTTTGATGTTAGGAGAGTTGTTTCCGCACCTTAGCTTTCTTTACACCTTTATCATCCCATCTTTCCAACATTTGTACAATTGAACCCCTCTTGACATATATTTCTTTGTACTTTAGTGTGACTCTAAGTGTAAGTTCATACTCTGACTAAAGTGTGGGCTAAATGTAGTGCAAAATATTGTCACCCTTAATAATTTCACATTACATTTCATCTCCCTAATTTATTGGACTCAATTAAGCACCTAATTTTCCAAATTATGCATTACAAAGCCTAATTTTTACTATTTTTCAAAGGATTGCAAGCATTGAATAAATACAACCAATTCTTATTTTTCTCATGATTAGGTGTGTCTTGGAAATTTGGGTGAGGACTAGGCACCCATGGGTGATTGTGAACCCCTCCTTAGCAAGGACCCAAATTTGAATATGTTGGCGGCATTTTAACACCCAAAATTCAAATTTAAAGTGTCAATTTTTAGAATCTATTTTTTTGGGAAATTAGGATAAATGCCTATAAATACCTAGTTATTGCATCATTTCAAATGTAAGTGAAAATAAATTAAGGAAATCATTGAACTAAGAGAACTCAAGAGAAAAATGAGAGCAACAAATAGAGGATTTATTGTAGCAATTCAAGATCCAACATCATGTCAAAGCTTATGTGTGTTCATATTGTCGTTATTTTGTGAAGGCTAACACATTTTTGTAGGTCTCCAAAGCATTCAAACAATCAAGATCCAAATCATTTAGGAGATGTGTATGACTTCAGTCCTTCGAGGAAGCCATTCAAGGGTGGTGAGTTGCAACACATTGCAATTTCATCATTCCTTCCTTTCCATTATCATTATCATTATCATTTTTCCATAATGGAAGTGAAAACACTTACTTGGGCTTGACTGAGGCAAACCCCTATATGGCACAATATTTTCTCTCTTTGTGAATGTGAGGTTATAGGTTTGATGAAGACGAAAGGAAGATTGGAGGAAAGTTGTCAATTGTTGCATTTGTTGTCACAAACCTTTTCAAGACACAAAAACTCACCTACAAAATTTATTTACGATGCTTTGACAAATCTACAATAGGGAAACAAGATCTCAAATCTGCCATTAGAGGACCTCAAAAATTGGGCATGACTCCATTACAAAGACTTAATGACCCATTAGTGATTGTCCTTTTACAGTGGCTGAAACAAGCTTTTCTAGGTTGGTACATATCACTTTGCCTTTCCAGATCCACCTACAAATTATTATTTCTATCAACGAGTTGTCGAGATCTCGCATTTTTAATATTAGGACACAGTCTAATTAGGTTAATTAAGCTAAATCAATTCCAATCCATTTCAACCCTCAATTAGATATAGATCCAAGCCCAAATGGCTCACCTTCATGGTTGGAAGTCAATCTAATCAACTTGTTGGTCTACATCTCAATGAAACCCTAGAAAAATCCATTGAATTCCTAGGTTCTACACATTAAGATCTAGGGATCTCTTTTTCTATATTTCACTCTCTAGCATCTTACCCTAGTATCTTGTGTGTGTATTATTAGCTATTGGTGAGTTGGCCTAATGAAGTTTGTGATGTGACATTGGTGATTATGCCCAATGTGTATTGCATTATATTATGGTGTTTATACTAGTGATGGCATGCATTTGATCAATTATGTGATTGGATGATTGAGTGTGTATATGTTCATTTGGAGTGTATATTTTGTGTATGGTGTGTAAGCATTCTCCCCAAGTGTTTAGCATGAGTGTCATGTTTGTGGCCCATGTGACTATCTCTTAGCATGGCGAGAGTTGATCCTTTCAATTACATGAGGTCAGGTGGCATGGTAACCATAGTTGGGTACCTAAGGTTCGTGGATCAAGGAATGACATGAAATCATGTAATTTCAAGTTTAATTCATGTTGATTGATTTATTTCATTCATTTATGTTGTAACATATTGATTCGGAACCTTTCTCCGAAGACAATTTATAAATCATAAATGAAAATAACATTGGTTCATTTATGTTTCTTGGTGTTGGTGCTAGGAATGAAATCTTGTCATTTATTGTCATGATGATGTTTAAGTGTTAATTAAAACACATGAACATTTATTTTGGTGCTTAATTTAACCTAACTATGCAAATTTATAGTTGGGTGGTTTGGTCCTATATCTAGGCAGCCTTATCATGCATCTAATTGAAATCTAGACCTCAAAAATTATCCTAACACTATTGCGGCAGCCTGGTGGAAGTAGGGTTGGCTTGGTAGAAGTAGGGGTGACATGGTTTGACAAGCCTAAAAATCTAAAACTCAGAATTTTTCCTAAGGTTGTTGTGGTGGCTTGGTCTTGTGTAGGGGAAACCTCACTCCCATAAAAATTCCAAAAAGTGAATCCTCTCAAGCATTGATAGGTGAGGGATTTCTAAGCCCTTTGACCTTTTCAAATATTTTTTTTATGCCTTTTCATTTATTTGTTTTGACTATTTTGGTCGTTTGAAACCTTGCAACCTAGTCAAAATTTCTCTAACTCTAAACTTGAGTTTCCTGGCTTTTTTGGGACTTCGTTTGGGAAAAATTTGTGAATCAAAGTTGTTCACCATAGTCTTTGGGTCATAGTATTTCTTTTAACTAGTTCTCAAGTGCCACCATTAAGGACTTATGCCACATTCTACATCATTTTGTATGTAACCTCCTAATATGACCCAATTGTCAAACCTAGGGTTAGGGAGAGGATTCTTCTGGTTTTATGAAGTATTATGAAAGTTATAAGCCTTTGTGGATCATCTTGTGAGTTTCCTAAAAAATACTCATAGTTCATGGGGTGTTGTGGAGTAGTTTCTCCCCTTAGGTGATGTTGCCTTGCGATAAGATGTCTTGGGAAGCATGAGGCTATTTGGAAGTGACTTGTTGTCATTCTAGTTTTTGGTGAGTTGTGCCTTTTTGTTAGGTAACATATTGTGAAGGGTTTCCTCTATGTTTAGTGCTGTTTAGTGTGCTTAGATGAGGATTGGAGGTTGATGTTTCCCTCACCCTATTACAAAATCCTATTGTGAGAGAATGCAATTGCATGGTGTAACTGATTGTTATGTGGAGATGTCCTCTTTCTCCCTCTCTTGTTCATCATGGTGGATCTATCCCATGATTGGTTAGTCTTATGATATTTCCATCTTGCTTATGCAATGATGGAGTGCCTTGCTATCTTTGGCATTATGTTGTTGTGACACTTGTGTGCATATTATCATGTAAGTATGACATGTCATTGTTGCATTATCAATGTTGTTATCCTTGTTTCAAAAAAGGTTTTTTTGTTTGGTTTTGTTATGAGATTTTCAGCTTGGAGCATTACAAAATTGATCTAAATAATTACAACATATATTAGAACACATACAAAAAATAAATAATGCAAACTATTACATAATGATTTCTTTAAAAATCCCTTCGATAAGATTCCCCACACTCTAAAGATACACAATGTATTATTTAGTAACAAAATAAGTTACAATGCACTTGTAGAGAAAGGTTTTACATGAGCATAATCAATAGTCAACTATAGAGTGGTTTCAGTAGCATTCTATCTCTCATTTTGAACCTGTCAAAATACAATGCACCCAAATTGGGTCACAAATTCTAATCCCAAAATTATGGAGAGCGAAATCAACCGAAAATAGTATAATTGATGCACCCATCATTAGCTATCATTAGTCATATTACATTATTTATAATAGGTGCTCCATTTTAGGCTCCATGATCTTCTACATAGATGATTTTGGCATGCATCATAATATTTCATAAGATTCTAATGTAACTCCCCTTTACTTTGCTCTCTTGCACATCATAATATATATGTTATATGATCCCACAAAAATAAGGGATCCCACATCTTTTGACGATGTCCTATTTAATTACATCTTACAAAAATTCAATTATCCAACATGTGGCACACCATGCGCCAACTTAGACCATTTAAAATATAAAATATAAATAATTAAACGATAAAAATTCTAGGAAATTGCAAAGGTCGAGACACTTTATTTTACAACAATGTATTCATTCCTCAGGTTTTGAGAAGCTTCTTATGTTTTAGTTTCTCAACAAAGTAATTCTTCTCCTTGCCTTGTGCCACAACGCATGCGTAATTATTAGCCTTTAATTCAAAATTTGATTTACATATATTTCAAAAGTGTATAGATATTGGTAAACCATTTTTTATTATAAACCTTCTATTTAATCATATATGACACTCCTATAAGTGTTTGTAATCTATACACATTTTTTAATATTTCGTTACTACATGTAAATGAATAGATTTTTGAGTCCCATAACATTATTTTTTCCGTTTTGATCTCATTGAGAAAGTAGAAGAATGTGAAAAATTGGTGTATGGTTTGTAAGAAGAAGCGCGGTTTCTCTATTTATGGAAATCTCTTATAAATCTAGTGCAAAGAGTGAGGTTAACTTGCAAGGGAGATTCCCTTTTGTAGCAGTTAACTTTTTTCATCGTTTACACAACCTAGAAATGGCAATTAAATAACTAGATATGAAATTAGGTCCTATTTACACTAATAGCTTCTCACTAGGTAAAAGTGGTGGTAAAACAATTATCATGAATCTAATAGTAGGTGGAGAAATTTTAGTTTTATTGGTTGTGCTAGATCCATAAGCTAGTTGGTTTGTGTGTGAGAAAGACTTGACCTCGCAAAACCAACTTCCTACACTAAACCACGAGAGGAGTGATGTATAGAAACTTTAAAATTGATCTAAACAATTACAAAAGATGTTGAAGAATATATACATAACATAAATAATGGAAACCATTACACAATGATTTACATGGAAAAAACCTTTCAATAAGAAATCCCACAATCAAAAGTACTAAAATGTATTGTTTGGAAACAAAATAAGTTACACTACACTTGTAGAGAAAGCCTTTATAGAAACATAGTCAACAATCAATTCTGGAGTGACTTTTAGTAGCATTTTAGCTTTCAAATTAAACTTGTCACAGTACAAATCTCCACAACTCCCAAGCACCAATGTATAGAAGATTTAATATAAGAAGCCACCAAATGAAAACCCAAAACTATGAGCAAAAACCACTCACAAATTTGACACCTAGATTGGGTCAAAATTCTAATGCCCCAAATCATGGAGAATCAAATTGACCCAAAAAAGTTGATTTGTT
>VDFB02000015.1:509288333-509366746 GCA_007258455.2 Sequoia sempervirens
TAGGTTTTCATGAGATGGCGAAGGATTGTAAGTGGGAAGAGATTGGGAGGATGCCCAATTCTGTGTGTGAGAAATTTAGAAGAAGCTCGAATTCAAATTGGTTTGATTGTGTGGGAGTGGGAGATAAGATCTGTTTCAGAGCCAATGAGAGCATGGAGATACTTGTGTATGATTTGAGTACAAGCTCTTGGAATTGGTTGACCAAGTTTCCTGAAGATCTGAGATATGTGAGCATGAGATTCCTTCCACTGGAAGTTATGTCTGTACCAAATTCTCTTAAGTTGGTTGTAATTCAGGTAGAAATATTTATCTGTGACGTAAATAGGCAAAGCTAACTAATAAAATAATTCCATTGTTTTGTCTTTGCAGCATGGACAGTCGCTAGAATTGTAATCAGAGAATAAAAGCATACCCAACTCTAGGATATTTTACACACTAAGTGGGAGTTAAAAAAAGATGGATTTTCTAGTGTGTACTTGCCAATTGTCAAATTCCAATGTACATACCCCAAACAAAACCGTGCATGCAATACATCAGTTGCCAATTTTCCACAATGGACAACACTTTCGTTGTTTGCTTGGGAATAGGGAAAGAAGCTTGTTGCATTGGATGCGAGCACTCTCAACTGTTAGGTTTCTAGATGAATGATTTATTGAAGTTCTCTTGGCTGCACCCTAGAAAGAGAAATCTGAAACTGGTCCTCTTTGCAATTTCTCAATGTTGTGTACTGTATTCATTATGTTTGCACTATGACATTTCACATTCACTTGATCCAGATTTAAACAGAGATCCTCCTCATACTACACACCTATATATGCATTCCCCTGTTTCTCTTCAATGGCTGCCTAACAAGAGCTCTTTGTCCCTTGTTAATCTTTAAAGATTTTCAACAAACATAGAAGAGTTCTTGTTTTTTTGTGGTGAGGGCAAATACTTTTAGGCAGAAAAAATGTGTGAGTTGTGTTGTTTTTTGTCTTATTTGACCTAGCAACTATTCTGTCCACCTGTCTTGTTGCTGCTTTATTTTATGCCATGCAAATATTTGGTGGGCCACAAAGGAAATCCCATGTCCAAGTCTTGCACATGTATTGCATGAAATATGTTGCGCTGGCAGCATTCCTTTAGTGTTTGTTACACTTGTAAAATATTACACTAAATAGGTAATTCTTTGTACATTGTAAGGTATATCAATTCTTAAAAAACTTTTGGGTGGTAACACCTCAAACATGTTATGGAGAATGCTTTGACACATAGCATGACATATCAAACCTTACGAATGGCTTGACCCTAAGCGTACAGTTTCATTCTAGCATCCTTACCCACTCGACTGTGAGCTAACTCATTGATCACTGAATTTCTTTTTTCTGCACTTGTCTATCACAAGGCACTTGTTCTAATTTTAACTAGGATGCGTATAGAGTCTCTTTCATTAAATTCCATTCCAGTGCAATGTATTCCTTTTTAGGTATAATGAGAAGATAGTTGTGCGTCTAAGAGCTCAATACTATATATTCACTGTTCACATTTTTCAGCAGTATGTGTTTGTAGATTGCCATGGTAAGGGATTATTATTTTGATTGAAGTTTTAATGCTTTAAGCTACCTAGTTTTAGAACTGAATTTTCAGAGCATAGAATCTTCTTACCATCGTTTGAACTTTAACAGTTCAACAAGCCATTACTCAAAACTTGGAAAATCCATAGCTACCTAAAAACTCTTTGTTCAACTAGAGGAACCATCTGAAATGTTTGTTCAACAAAAGTAGAATTCCATGTATGCAAGATTAATACTATTTTGGTTTTGCTCCAGATTATTTTCATCAAGCATAACAATAGTGGCTTCTTTGGCCACAACATACTCAAAAATAGGACAACAAAAATCACAATGATCATGGGACTAGAAGTTTGACGCAAGGCAACAAACAGGAAATGAAAGTTGTACGAAAAACATGATGCAAAACGAATCTCCAGCTACATGGTCACTCACAACGCTTTGAGTTCAAAATTTGGACTTGATTTTCCCCTTTTTCCATCTCATTAAAAAATTTAGGTTGTTCTCAATTATTCAGTTAGCCTTGTACACTTGGAAGCAATGGTAATAGGATAGGTTTTGAAATCTAGAAGTTAGGGTCGAACCCTTCATTTCTTCTTTGTACTAAACTTAGTAAATGAGTATACAACATTTTATGTGACAGAGAAGTTTGCACAATACATTGAAAATCAGAATACTAGGGTAAGCATCAACCAAATCATTGTAATTCCAACATAAATCATTGTAGTTGCATGGTGGTGTACACCAACATCACTTATCAACATACCCTCACTTGATGAAGTAGACTCACAAGATGGTCTTGAAGTTTTAAAAATTGAATTTTTATAATGTCTTTTGTAAATATATTTGTAATTTGTTCCTAAGTTTGTATGCACCTCAATTCTACTTCTTTCTTTTGAACCAAATATAAAATGATGATATTTCAAATCAAAATTCTTTGTGTTGCTATGATGAATAATATTCTTGGACAACTTAATTGCACTTATGCTATCACAAAAGATAATTGTAAGCTAAATTTGTTTCTCCCCAATTTCATCTAGAAATTTTTAAAGCCATAATTCTTCTGTATCTATAGAAGTGACTATAATATACTCAATTGAACTATAGAGAAAAGATATTCTCATATCCAATTGATGTATGCTCCATTTATTATGAGCTGCTAGTGACACCACCATTCTATTTGTCTCTTGTTTTGATAATCCAATGTAAATTTATCTTCATAATCTATCATATATTTTTGTGTGAACCATGTCTTGTGTCTTTCAACACTACCATCATTGTTGTACTTAGTTTTTTAGACCACATTAGTACTATTTTTTTCTTGTCATGTAGAAGCTCTATAAGCTCCCAACTATCAATTTATGTGAATGAAATATCTCTCTTCTTGTATTTATTGCACATAAACCTCATCAGTACATGCATCTTCAAAACATGATGCTTCAAAATGATCCTATGGAAGTAAAGAAAAATTTACTATCTTTCCTCTCAAATTCTCTTCATGTGCTTAACTTGTACCTTTCTAATAAATGTCACTTAGGTTTCTTATATTTCTTGTAGAACTTGGACTTGAAGACGAACTTCCATCAAAATTAGAAGAGGGGCTACTTAGTGGACTTGTAGAAGTTGAAACTAAAATATTAGTGAGTTTCTCATTAACAATATCATCAATAATACCACCATTACAAATAAATTGACTTCTTATCATGGCCTTTTTGATGACCATAAATTCTCACTTCATTAAAAATCACATCTCTTAACATAACAATATTGTTAGTGAGAGGATTATACAATCTGTAAGCTTTACTTTGTTCACTATACCCAACAAAAAAGCATGATTAAATTTTTGGATTTTTCTTTTTTCTATTTTGATAAACTACAAAAACATATGTTTAATAACTAATTTATAAAAAATTAATAAACATTAGGATTTTTCTCATAATTGGCCTCATAAGGAATCATCTTGTCAAATGTATTAGTGGGAATTTGATTGAGAAAATGCACTATTACAGAAATTACATCAACCCAAAAAAAATTAATCATTTTGTTTGTAGCATACTCTATGTCATTTCAATCACTATGTGATTCTTCTTTTTAGCTACACCATTTTGTTGAAGTGTGTAAGCCATAGCTAGTTATCTTTTGATGTCATTCATATCACAATAACCCATAAAAGCTATTGAGCAAAATTATCCCCCATAATTAGTCCTTAAGTACTTTATTTTACAACCTCTTTCATTTCCCACAAGGGCTTTAGACCTATTGAAGTGAATAATGGGCCCTCCACATGCATCCTTTTGAAGCTTTCTTTCTTGTATGTTTGCCTTTAGCACATCCTTGACAAACCTCCTTTTTCTCTTGAACCATATGCAAGTCATAAAATAATTCATTTGATGTTCTCATAGTTTCAAACTATGAAAAATTAAGTGTCCATATCTAAGATGCCATAACCAAATTTTGTATTCATATTCCATATTGACAAGGTTGTTGCTATGTCCTCTAAAATCCAATGGGAATATCATATTACTTGAAAACTCAAATATATCAACCCTATTTCTTTAATTATTATTATAGATTCCATATTACATTGTGTAAACATTGCTTTATAATTATTTTCACACAATTATCAAATAGTCAATAAAGTATGTTATAATTGTGGAGTGCAATAAATATCATTACCACTTTTCATACCTTCTTTAGTATACACTTCTATAGGTATTTTTCCACAACCTTCGAGGATTTTTTATCACCAAGCTTGATCTTGGATTTGAAGCTTTCATCTATTGTAAAAAAGTTATTATTCTTTGATGTGTGATTGAAACATCCTAAATCTAAATACCAAACCTCTATATAACCATTTTCAACTTTGTCATAAGATATTGATTTTTTTTGGGAGAAGTCATCTCATTCTCATGAGCATAATTATTTTTTGAGAAACATTTTCATTCTCAAATGTGAGCATAATTAAAAAATTTTATCTTTTGTCTTTGCCTTATCCTTGATTGCTTTTATTGAAGGCACCTTCATTCTTTGTTATTTTAATTTTGAGGAAAAATATTCATCACAAATTTCTCCAAATGTGTCTCTATATTTTATCATGAGATATAAGAGATCCTATTATGTGATCAAACTTGAGAGTAGTCAAATCTTCACTTTCCTCAATGATTATTACAACATGATTCTACATTGGTGTTAGAGACTTCAACACCTTTTAAGCCACAACCTTTTTTTTCATATTCTCTCAAAGTAGTAATCTTATTGACCATATATTTTAATTTTACAAAATAATCGGTCACTCTCCCAGCTTCTTACCTCTTCAAATTCTCTCTTCAATATTTGTAGGTTGACAACTTTGACTTGTTCACTGTTTTGATATGCTTCTTGTAGATTTTTCCAAGAACCTTGGTTATCTTTGCACTTACAATTCTTAAAAAGGCTATTATCTATAATTCTTTGAATATGAAATAAGGCTACGAAATTTTCTTCCTAGCCTCCTTGCTAGTTGTTCTATAATTAGCTCCAAGAGTGATGCAATTGACTGATTCTTCATAACTTGTTCCTATAATTTTCTATAGATATTTTCCTATCAAAAGAATCATCTTGATGCTTCAATAATCATAATCATTTTCATTACATTCACAAATGAACAAAGAGTTAGTATTTGATAGGATCAATTGTTAGAAAGATCTCGATCGCAAAATCTATAACCTAAAACTATAACTTATTCTAACACCAAATCGATATTCTAAAATGACTGTACCATTCTTTTTAACCAATCTAAAAAAATAAATATAGTAGTAAAAAAATAATACTACTATTTCTTACAATATTAATTGATCACACATATATGAGCAAACCATATGTTACAATTTCTAATAATACTTGTCAACTAACACTATGATTTTTAATTGTCAAGTGTTTACAAACAATAAGGACAATACCTTTAAAGAGTTTACAAACCAAAAAAATAAACACAACAGAAAAAACTAAACAAACATTTATCCTTTCATGTATTTAGCATGAACTTAATTTCCCCTCATGCAATCAACATGAAACAAACGTATCATTCATAAAAGGTTTAAACATAAAACACCATTAATAGAATGCCCCAAACCCTAAATTGATATCACATAACCAGTCAATTCATATTTACATTTATGGTAAAATCTTGTCTCCAACTGAAGCAAAAATAGAGTAGATCTAATTTACAACATTCTTAGCCCTGCTTATTGTTTATTTCGGCATCTCCACGCTCAGTTTTTGTGAGCCTTTTTCATGCCTAATGGTGCAGATCTGTCCACAGGGAATGAAATACAATAAAATGCTTTGCAATCATTCATCATTTTTCAAAACTCTTCCTCACTGGTATTGGCCTTTTGCTTCTCCACTTGCCATAGATGGTTGAGCATTTACTGAGGTCGTCAGGATTATTGTTGCTGCCTATTAAGTCGTGGGTCTTTAATGCACATGACAACCCATGCCTTGAAGACTCAACTGGGTTACCCTCATAACTATTTGGGGAAGCAGGTGTGTAGAAGAAGAATATCTTAATGAATGTTGAGGTAGCCGACATCGTTGACAACATGACAAAATGAGGTAAGTCGGTTACCCCTTTAATAGATGCCTCAAACCCTAAATTGTTATTCATATTTAGATTTTGGGTAATATATTTTATCGATCTGAAGCAAAAATTCATGTTTATTGTCAATAGTTTGAAGCAGCAGTTGTAGAGTCAATTTGGGTTTCTTTCACTTTACAAAAATCCACGACAGTAGGGTTTGAAGCGATTTGTGGCCATTTTTTCTTACCAGCATTGTTGATAGTAGGACACAATTTATGCAGATTCTTGTGGTATGTCACTTGCCATGGCTTGGGAGATTTTCCCTTTTGATTCTATATGTTGTAACATACATTGATGCAGAGGATGAAATGGGTCGAGTTTATTCAAACATAAATTTGCATGTAAATGCAACTTTGGTGGGTTGTTAAGGTAGGGATGGTTGTTTGGTGGGTTGGGATGCTTGTTTGGTGGCTAGGGATTGTTGTTTGGTGGGTTGTTAAGGGAGGGCCTTCAAATAATCCGGAAGGACAACCGGAACGGATGGTTCTCCTTACTTACGGTAGTGAAGGTAGGGATGGTTGTCCTTCCGGATTATTTGAAGGCCCTCCCTTAACAACCCACCAAACAACAATCCCTAGCCACCAAACAAGCATCCCAACCCACCAAACAACCATCCCTATCGTTGGTGTTTTTTCACCTGTTTGGGAAGATTTTAGTAGCATTTATAAAGAGATCTTACACAAACAAAAAAATGACATACAACTGTTGTACTCCTCAAAATGGATGATAATCTGATTATTTCCTCCTAATTATTAAGATATTCACAATTAAGTTTTGAACTTAATCATGTGTGTCTATATACATATATTCTTTCTCATTTTCGAAGTCCAAGGATACATCCTTGGTTAGGTTTGGACTTTCCTATATCAATAAATGGACTCATAATTCTTGTGGTTAAGATTGTTTAGAAAAACCTTTTCACTTGAAACTTCGCACATAGCTAGGACTCACTTTGAACGGGCCAAACCCCTTGTATTGGGTATCCATAATTTTTATTTTGTCTCCTTGATCAAGATGCTTCTTTCTCGGATGGATCATAGGTTTAGATCAAAGAAAATTTCCTGTGTTTTTTCTTTACTAGTGATGTTTTCCACTTTTATGGTTAGTGATTCACTTTGTCACTGCAGTTTCATGTTATCATTATCTTTTATAAGATTTTGTGTTTATGTTACTATTTTGTTTTGATTTACTTATGATTGTTATAAGCTATTTTTGTTAGCAGCTGCCATGATCTTATCTTATTAGTTTGTATTTTTTAACAACAGTTTATTCTAATATATTCTATTTTTTTTTAAGATTCCTTTTGTTAACATCCACATTACTATGATTTTTGAATTTTAAAGTTCCAATCTTACTAACTGAGTTGTCGAAGCCACATTCCTTCTTGCCTCATCTTTCTTTTTTTTTGTTGTAGTACTCAAGTCACATGAGTTCAATATTTTTGTTTTTGTTGCTATACTCAACTCATACGAACTCAAAAATTTTATCGATTTTCTCATATATTAATAAATAGAATTAGTTAACATAAAATTAAGTCTAATGTCTTCAGCGTACCCATTGCACCCCAAGGTGTGATTGCTAGTTTAAAATCATTCAATTCCATTCAAATGACACATCCTCACATCAATATGCATTATTTAACTATCATTCACATTTAAGAAATAAACACTTTAATTAGGAGAGAGGGTCCACTAATTGAGCATGTTTCAATAGTTGTGATGGTAGTTGTTTATATAATGTCCAATATTTTTATCAATATTGGACCAAGAGTTGTGACATGACAACCCATAATTAAACAAAGTGTATTTCTTTGATCTAAAAAACAATCAATCATGTGATGCCACATCAGCGCTCAACTACCCATGATGTGAATGCACAAGTATTGGTCAACTACATCTTGACAAAAAGCATGCTGATGTGGCATCATATATGATGATGTGCCCCTGAAACGAAAGCTATAAGCAAGGGACTTGCCAAGTAAGTAGTTGTAAAAAATTGGGAATGATTTGAAATTTCCACGTAGAATAATTAGAAGCGTGAAGTTAGGGTGCTCAACTACTAGGTCCTCTCCCCTAAACCTCTTCTCCATTGACATCAACACAAACATTTTCTTTGGTTTCATCATGAACCTCTTTAATGTCTACATCATCAATGGCTTATTTTCTACTTTCACCATCATCCACCTCTTCTTATTGTTCTTTTATATATATATAATATGGATATGATAAATGAATTCATAAAGAATATGTATGTATGTGTATAAAATAATATGGCAAGTGTGTGGCATTTGAATGAGTGAAGAAAAGTAGAAAATCTAAAAAATTGGTGGATTGGAGAGAAAATGAAAGAAGAGAATCAAAACTTTGGAAGAGTGATCGGCACAAAGGCAGATCCTTCAAAAAAGGTTTCTCTAAATATAGATCTATGATTCATGGTGAAATATAGAAGGATCATAAGGGATATGAAGAAGAATTTAGATTCAAAATAAAAAATTTAGGTTCCAAAAAACCCTAGTTTGGCCATTGGTGCAAACACATTACTAGTACACCCCAAGATCTAGGAACAACCAAAGGTTATCAATACTTATATTATGAACCTCGAGCACTCATTATCATGTATAATATTATACACTTTCTTCATGAAATGGGAAAGCAATTGGCCATAAAACATGTGAATCCAAAACTAGTGCAAAGAACAAGGAGGCACAAAGGTAAGAATTAGATATTTTCCAAGGAGGATTTTCTTATGGAATGTGGCTTGATAGAAAAGAAAGAAGAAATTTTGAACAATGGCCCACTACTAATGGATGGGATAAAATCCTACATTCATGATTGGGAGCCTAATTTTAACCCTATCACACATGTTCCCACTAATACCCCTATGTGGCTAAGACTGTATAACCTACCAATAGAATACTCGGATCAAGATGTGCTAATAAAGATAGAAAAATTGATGGGAACTTTTTATTAAATTATATGATCAATCTAAGGATGGAGGTGTTGTAATGTATACAAGGGTACATGTGACAATTGCTCTAGAAAATCTCCCTTTTGGTGATTGAAATAAAATGAAACTAAGGGCATGGCCACAACAAATTGAAGTGGAGAGGATACCAACCAAATATATAAGAATTATTGCCTCAATGGACATAGGGAAAAGGAGTGCATTAGGAAAAGGAAATTCATGGAAGATTCCAATAGAAAAATGAAGAATGACAAAAATCCTAATGTTCTTGTTATGGAGGAGGATCAACTAAATCCTTTAGAAAAGGTACCAATGCAAATAAAAGAAGAAACAACGAGGAAATAATTGAGACTACTTGATTCAAACAAGGAAAATCCACAAACAATGACTCATGACACAATTGATGGAAAATATACATTTGGTTTGGCCATGACAATTTTTGGAATGTTGGAAAAATAATAAAAATTTAATGCTAATTCTTTTTGGACTCAATGGCTTCAAAAAGAATCTTAATTCCAATCCTTTTTTTGGGAAGACTTGTGGAATAAACATACACCCTTGGGCGAACACCCCAATATAAATGAAGCAAGACAAATCTTGGAGAATAGTTGAGATCAAAGATTAAGAGACAACATCACATGTATAGAAAGGTATGGCAATGGAAGAGTATAGAGGGATTCAACTTATTTGATGAAAAATTTCAAAATACAAAATATGGAAATGTTAGCTAGGAAAATATTCATTTCAAAGGATGAAGATATATTAGGTGGTGTTCAAATAAATTGGGAAACTACAACGTTAAAATAGGGTATATGTTGGAGGTGGTAGTAGTTAAGAAAGAGAATTGGCTAGCACATTTATGTTTTTGGAATAGAAATTGCTTGCCCAAAGCTTGGCCATTCACATGGGATACCTTCCAAAAGAGAAATTTAACTATAGAAAGATTGAGAATAATGAGATTTATGGGGCCCTCAAGATGTGTTGTGTTCAAATGGGAAGAAGAGCCTATATATCTCCTAATTCTTAATTGCATATATTTAGAGGATTGCTAGCAAAAACTTTATTTGAAGCTAAACTAGCACAACCCATTTCCATGGGATGTTTTTTGGAGTATTTTACTCATGGTCAATTCTTTACAAGCTAGGCACTTTCTCCTACAGCTAGATAGTATGCCCCGCAATGGTAGCACAAGATATTTAGAAAGAGAGGATTAGGAAAATATTTCAAGAAAAAGATTTGTCAATAAAAAAAAGTTTGGCAAAATTAAAGAGGGCAATTGAAGAATTTATGAATAATATAGCCAAAAATCATAGCATGAAGACTAAATAATTCACTAACTAGGATATTGAATATTTGAAAATATGTTATGGTTTATCTATGCACCCCTCGATTAATTGAAAGGAATCCAAGTGCATGGAAGAAAATTCCTACACCAATCTAAGTAGGAGAGGGTTACAAAATTTTATTTAAACCCTTAAACTATTACAAATTAAAATTCATATGCACATTCAAAACATTAAAAATAGATAACACGATACAATACCATAACATTGTGATTTACATGGGAAATCCCTTTCAAGAAAAAACACACACTACAAACACACTGCTCAATTATATTATTTAGCATGAAAGAGTTACAATACAATAATAGAGCCAATGCTCTTCAAGAGTTCTCACATAGCAACAAAATATTGGAATAATTTCGGCAACGTAATGATGTCTTAGAAAATATTCAATAATTCATCCAAATATGCACTAACATAGCCTATATTTATAGACAACCAAGATAAAAGCCAAATGTTGCCATGTGTCATCTCCACATTCACTAGATGCATGCAACTATAGAAAGAAGAACATGCATTAAGTATAAATTATCACCTTTTGTGTCAATTTTAGTCTTCTCAACATGCAAGGCACATGCAACATACAAACTAAAACATTCCATGTAATGCACTAACAATCTAACATGAGTTAACCATCGCTAATGACTTCGATCAACCCATACAAAGTGGGAGGCCTACCTCCTAAAAAATAGGAGCCATGTCACCCATGCCACTTCACATGTTTGAAGACAACTAAACTTGCTACTTTAATAAGTAAGATCATTAGGTGCACATAAATTTAATTAACATAGACAAATAAAATATAGGATAAATTCAATAAAAAAATTACCAAATAATTGCTAGGACTCCAAAGGTTGAGACACCTTAATCCCAATATTCTCTCACTTTTCGAAGACCTGGAACAAGATTCAACTAAATCAATTATTTGGGGCCCCAAGGCCCATGGAATTGAAACGCCATCTAAACTTCTCAACACTCAATAGCTTCCTCAATGCATGTATAATATTCATCAAAGTGTCAACCTTATCCAACTTCACCTTCCCATCTTCCACCATATCATGAACAAAATGAAAGTACACATCAATTTTCTTTGTTATAGCATGGAAAGTAGGATTTTTGCTAAGAAAATGACACTCCAATTGTCACAAAAAGATAGTAATTTTCCCTACATCAAAACCAATATCAAAAAACAACCTCTTGAGCCAATTGGCTTCCTTGCAAACATGAGTAGCTACCATGTACTATACTTTTGTAGTGGAAAAAGTGACTATAGATTGCCACTTACTCATCTAATTGATAGCATCACCAAACATTGTGACCACATAGTCATCGGTGGATCTACTATTTGTCACCTACCTAATTTGAATCAATATATTTATGAATATTAACTAAATGTCAAGTTCTAGTAGGATTACCATGAAAACATAAGGAATACTTAGAAGTGCCTCACAAATATTTGAACACTCTCTTTATTGCATCCCAATGTACTTGTCCAAGATTAACCATAAACCAACTAAGGAATCCCACAACTTGAGCTATTTCAAGCCTTATACAAACCATAACATACATAAGACTACCAAAAACCCTCGCATATGGTACTCTGGTCATGTCCTCCATCTCACTAGGATATTTTGGACAATCATCCATAGAAAGCTTTGTTCCCTACAACACAAGAACAACTAATTTTTTGCAATTTTTCATGTTGATCTCTCCAACACTTAATTCACATACTTTCTCTGGCTTAACTAAATATTTTTGTTAGCTCTATCTCTTTTGATCTCCATCCCAAGAATATACCTTGCTACACCTAGATCCTTCATCTCAAATTGTGTTAACAATCGAGACTTGAATTTGAAATCATACTTTTACCATTCCCATTTAACAACATATCATCTATATTGCACGACATTAAATATATCCCTTCAAGTTATCATGAAGGAATGTTGTCTTCATATCCATTTGTTCCACTTTGAGATCATACGCTATTGCAAGTGATAACAAAAATAAAATAGATATTAGCTTTGAAACTAGAGAGAATATATCACCATATTCAATTCCCTCCACCTAAGAATAACCCTTAACGACTAATCATGCCTTATTCTTTTCAAAAATACCATCAAGACCATATTTCTTCTTCAACACCCATTTACAACTAATAAGCTTTTGTCCTTCAAGCAAGGGTACTAGATCCCACGTATTATTTTTCTTTGAAACAACCATTTCTTCATACATGTCTTTCATCTAGGGTTCTGAATCACTCATACCCATAGCCTCTCTAGCAATCCTAGGCTCATCAATGCTAGCAATCAAAGAAAAAATACAACTAGAATCCAACAAAGAATAACCAAACCTATCATGTTATTTCCTATCTCTCATAGACATCTTCAATTGCTAAGGTTGAGGTTCTTCTTCCTCTTCAAAACTTTTAGAGCTACTAGAGCTCTCATCATCAGTAGTTCTAATAGGAGTACGTAGTTCACCTTTCATTGGAGTAGGTGGAATCTAAACTACCTACTTCTTTTGTTTCTCCTCTTTATCTAGTTGCAACTCAATAGTGGAAGGTTTCATCTCTTAAAAAAAAAATACTTCTACTATAAATAAACTTTTGAGCAACTAGATCCTAAAGTTTGTATCTCTTCATGCTGACACCATAGCCAATAAAGATACATTTGATTGCATTTTATCCAAGTAGAAATTTTTTCACTCACTTGGGCATGAGCATATGCTTCACAACCATATACTTTGAGATGTCTCATCAAAGGGTTTTTACTAGAACATGCCTCCATGTGTGTCGTATCAACAAGAGTCGATGTAGGAGATATGTTGATCAAATAATATACAATGGCTATAACTTCAGCCCATAGCTTTTGTTCAAGGCCAACACCACTTAGCATACTCCTATCCCTCTCCATCAATGTCTTGTTCATCCTCTCTACAACATCATTTTTCTATGGGGTGTATGGATTTGTCTTATGTCTTTCAATCATGTTATTTTTACATAACTCATTGAATTCTATTGAACAAAACTCACCACTATTGTTAGTCTTTAAACATTTAATCTTTCTATCAATCCAATTTTCAACCTAGGATTTAAATTCCTTAAATTGACTAAACACTTCATATTTACTTCTAAGGAAATAAATAAATATCCTTCTATTGTAGTCATCTATAAATGAAACAAAATATACAAATTTAGAAATTGAAGGCACATTCACAAGACAAAACACATTTGTATGAATATAGTCCAAAACCATAAAAGACTTATGAGAACTAGAATAAAAAGAAACATTATTTTGTTTTTCATATATGCAATATTTCTAAAATTCAAACTCAAGATTACAATTGTCAAGGCCTTCAACAAGGATTTTATTTTTTAGGGGCCTAAGACCCTTCTCCCTAATGTGATTGAATCTTTGGTTCCATAGCATTTTTTTCTCTACAAGAAGTTTCATTTCCAAGGAATGAGAACCCTTAGGTACCTGAGATGTATGGTCCCATCAGATGTAGATGCTACAAACTTCTTCTTTGCTCAATCCAACAATGAGGATGAATAATCCAAAGGTCTCTTCTTTGGTTTGTTAGAAGAACTAGTACATTGAACTATGCATGCATCCACCTTGTACAAGGTGCCAATCTAAACACCCTTCACCAAAACCATGTCTCCTCTAGTCACCTTACCTCCTCCACTCAAGAAAACAACCAGAACATTTGAATCATTCAATTTACTTACAGAGGGGAGGTTCCATTTTGAACTTGAGATATGTAGGACACCATCAATCCCTTTAACTCTACGATCAAGAAATCTGATCTTGACTCTTCCATGACCAATAATCTTCAGATGAGAATCGTCACCTAGATACACCTTCCACCATCATATACTTTGTACTTCAAGAACCAACCCATGTGCAAGGTCATGTGGAAAGAAGAACTTGAGTCTATCAACCACACATCTTATGATGCATGTGCTGCCAAGGTTGTGACAAGGGAATTTGCATCATCTTTAGAGGATTTATCATAGTCCAAATCGAAGAAATTATTTTTACCTTTCTTTTTGTTATCCTCCTTGCATTCTTTACAAAAATGACAATTTTGTCACAATTCCAACACTTTACCTTGGACTTACCAAGCTCGACTTATATCTCCCTAGAGATTTGGATTTAGATTTCTCATCCTTTTTCTTTCCTTTTTCTTTAGATTTTCCATGAACAACAAGGGCCTCCTTAGCCATCTCAGAAAATTTCTCTTGCATATCTTCAAGAAATAGTGATGTAACCACCTCATCCATCTTGAACTTTGTGGTGGTAATCCCGATAGCCATCACTAGGTGATCCCACTAGTTTGGAGAAGAAAATGTCATAAGTATGCAACAATCCTCCTCCTCTATTTTGTCACCAATAGAACCCAATTGAGCTACAAACATATTAACTACATTCAAATGATTTGCAATGGACCTGTTATCTTTCTTCTTCAAATAATACAATTTATTCTATAGGAATAACTTGTTCACGAGGGATTTATCTTGATAAAAGTCTCCAAGTTTCTTCCAAATCTCTTTTGCAGTCTTCTCTTCATAGAAATTCAAGAGCACAAAATCAACCAAATAGAGTCTTATCAAACCCATGGATTTTTTATCCATCAGATCCCAACCATCTTGGATCATATTGGTTTGTTTTGTACCAGATATTGCAACCCACGAATCTCTATCCATGAGCATATCCTTCATTTTCAACTTCCATAATTCAAATTTGTCACCATTAAACATCCATTTTGATTCTACTGGATGTGATTTTTATCTTTTACCCACAAGGTCACAAATATTGTTTTATAAAACTCCCATTGAAACTAAGATTAGTACAAAAAACCCTTCAACCCAACAACAGAAATAAAGTTGGCTAGGCTCTGATACCAATTGAAAGGAAGTCATGTGCATGGAGGCAACTTCCTACACCAATCTAAGTAGGAGAGGGTTACAAAAATTTCTTTAAACCCTTAAAATATTATAACTACAAATTCATATGCACATTCAAAACATTAAAATTAGGTAAACAATGCAATACCATAACACTATGATTTACGTGGGAAAACCATTTTGAGAAAAAATCCATATGATTGGACTAAACCATGGATCAAAACTATCCTTATAATTCTATAGAATTGGTTGAATCAATTCTTTTGTGTTGGCTTCCTCGGTTTGTTCCTAGATGTCAACTCAGGGAACATAATCTCGTGAAAGGTAGTGTGGTTATATATCAAAGGGGTAAAAGTAGGAAGTTGAGTAGGAATGAAATGTAAAACAATCAAATCTAAATTATTTGAAAGAATAACAAAAAGAACGCTCTTAAATTGTGCTCCTAAAGAAAACCTTTGAAACCATCAAATTAAATTAACAACTCAAATAAAATCCTTTAATGTATACAAGATCTCTGCTATATCCAATTCAATTTTGATTAAACATTACTTGTTTTGTTTAAGATTAAAAGACTCTTGAATTTGTAATGGTTTGTATTGACAAAATTCTAGCGACATGAGCTAATAATTCCGGTGAAAGGACCTATGGAACTTGGTGACAAGAACTGTACAATAGATATAAATTCTAGAAAGTACAATTGTTAACTCCAAGTGCCTAAACAAAATGTAATAAACCAACTAATATGTAAACCACACTCACAAACAAATAGTAATTACTGAATTATACTTAAATTAATCTCACAAAGTAAATAGCAATCACTAAACATAAATCATACTCACAAAACAATCCTAAAGTAAATTCAACTGGTGGCTAAAGAGTGGAATTTTCCTCCTAGTTAGCCGATTGAAGAGAATAATCAAGAAATTCTTGTGTTTAACTCGAACAATAATAATTCCAATATTATATTGCTTGATTCAGAAATTTGGAAATGTTTGATACACAAAGGAGACTTATATAGTCTTTTACATGGAAATCGAATCATCTAAATAATACAATGTGTAGTTTTAAAGTTCAACAAGATCCAAGTCGATTAAAGAAAGAACGAAGTGGCCTACGACCTATTCTTTCTTAAAATCCAAAATCTGATTACTAACATAATGCAAAAAAGACATTAACTACCTAACTCCTTCTAAAGACTATGAATCGATTGATTATTATCATGTAAAGGACATTAACAATGTTGATTCGAAGTTGGCAACAAAAAAGATGAAGACAATCTTCTCCATCATTTCTCCTCGTGGCCACAGGAACCTTGTTTCCACACATAATCATGAGAATTAGTACTAATTAACCAATTACTCCCTATGGTACATTTATCCTCTAATCCATATTAATTACTTGTAATCTTATAGAATTATTTTGGTGATCCATGGAAAAGAGACTAAAGTATAGGTTAAAATCAATAGAAAAATAAGACAAACATTCAGCCCATCTTTTCCCCCTCTAGCTAAAGACATTGCATGCCCTCATGCATGACTTATAGACTCATTTTGTTCATCAGTAAAATTCTTCACTACTTCCATGATCTCCTTTCCCCACTTGTCTTGTAGACTCTAAACAATTTGTTGGTGCTCTGTGATGGGAATGTACTTAGTGGAAATCATTTGCTCCATTGAGGTTCTCAACTCATTAATTTTTTCTTGATGGTATTCAATAGTCATACACTCTTCAGCAATGGTCTCTTCTCATTTGGCTTTCAAGTTGCTAACTATTTGTTGATGCTCTGCTATAGTCATGTAACCATCCAAACTTTAATTTTCCATAGTATTCCTCATGCTTGCCACAATCTGTTGGTGTTCCTCTAGAAATATGTAGGTTGCCATATCAACTTCCTGATTTTGAGCCAAGTGCCCCAATGGGTTCTTTGATCTGCTCCTATTCTTTTGAATTCACTACACCCAACTCTGGAGGATTTGGACCTATCCTTCCAAATGTTGTACCCTAGCCTGTAAGATACAAATTTCCTTTTGTTTTTTGGAAAACATTTCATCTATACTAAATTCCTCTGAGATGTGTGACTCTTGTGATAGTTACTTTGTGACCTTGACCATGGGATCACTATCTTGATATTGGCCTAAGTTAGATGGAATACCAATTGTACCCTTGAAACTCATGTCTTTTTGACCAATAGGTTGCTTACCAACAACAATATGGGGGAGTAGAGTATTGGTTTTATGTGGCACCAAATTGTGCCCTTCTTTTTGTAGAAAACCTTGTGCCATGGGGTTTTCATCAACACTGTCCTGGTTAGGTATGTCCTCATCCTCTAGTTCAAAGGGTATATCATTAGCATGTTCAAATATGGTTTCTTCTTCATTTTGCACCTGTGGAGGAGTGAAGGTACCAGTTTCATATTCTTCTTGAGTGTCATGTTCATCTTGCTCTTTAGAGACCTCTTGTTGCAATTGCTCCTTTTTCTTTAGAAGGTTTTGGTTTTTCCTTCTTTGTTCCCAACTTTGCCTATTTCTACTTCTTAGGTAGTAATTAGTTAGCACTTCCACATCTAGTTTTGGTTGTTCCTGACACATGCTACTAGCAACCTTAGCCAATTTTTGCAATCTAGAGGTTGAAAGATCTTCTAATTGTGCTTTCCTCTTTTGTTGAGTGTCATAAGAGGGTTTCCTTTTAGTATGAAAGATGCCAACAATTTTTTGGGATTTTCCTTTACTAGCAGCTCAAACCCTACTCTTAGTTTGTTTCATCTACTTAGTTTTACATGGATGTTTAGGCTCATCTTTTTGATAGTTATCCTCCCAATTTTTTAGTTCAATATCTTTTTAGGTTGAATTAGGGGCATCTAATTCCATGTCTTGTCCTAGGGTTTCATTGGCATTTTCAAGGTCCTCATCTTGTACATATTTTAACTTGAGTTTTCATCCTCATTACCTTGATCTTCTATTTCATTTGGCATACCCTTAGCTTCATGAGCCTCTAGCTTAACTCTTGAAGCCAAGAAATGGGGAGGAGTCTCTTCTCCTACAAATACAAGCCAGTTAATTGGGGGAACAACTTTTTTTAAACCCTCCACAACAATTAATTTGATCAAACCATGATGTGTTAAAGAATTGTGATGGCCTTTTTGAACTTCTAAGCACATGCGTTTTATGGAATGTAATAAATAATGTGGCAGATTCACCAGTTCATTGTGTCATAAATGACATAATAACCTGATATTTTGAGTAAAGATGTATGCATACCTTCCCTCTCCAGTGATATATTGAATTATAATCCTGTAAACTTTAGACCAAGGTTTGGGAAGTGAATTGTGCAATGTGCCTTGCTTTGGAACCGTCTTCAACCTCTCCCTTCCTCATAAAAATTGCATCATAAGACATTGTAAGTTAGTCATTCTGGTTGTAGCAATAGGGAAATAAGCTTCTCTGTCAAGAGGAAACACCAGTGACTGTGGAGATAAGTTGAGTAGTGATTGGGAAAGAATGACCCTACACCATTATAGAACTATCATTTTCATTGAAGGCCATGGAAAACTTATAGGCTATATCATCATCAAATCTACACAGCTTCTTGAAAAAGACATGCCAGTTTGCAGCTTTGAAAATCTTATAAATTCATTTGTTAGCTCACAAACTTTTTATACTAGTGGCCTCTTGTTGAATATAAGGGCCACCCATGGCAACAAATGCACAACCGACAATTGAAAAAATGGCAGTAGGATCTAAATAGTAGGATAACCAAAAAAGGAAACGACAATTATGAATGGAAATATGAAGAAAACGATGATAAAAAATGAGGAATAAAAATACAGATATGGAGTCTAGATTTCACAAAAGTTTACAACCATAATTACCTTAATTAAATCACATAAAGCAAAAACTAGGATATAATAATGGAGATAGTTGACATGACTCATTCCCCCAGCTGAAAGTATGACGCCATCCTTGGAGTTGCCATAAATAATAATATAAAATAAAAGTAATACATATGAATTAAAGGAAAAACATACCATTCAAAATTTTACAATTAAAAGTACACCAGAGGAAGACGTGGCAAAAGAAGACAGCAAAAGAGAGATGGAGGAAATGACAAGCAAGCGATAAGTGATGAGGTGGTGGCCAAGTTGTTGATTTGACCTGGTTGGCACAAGTAGGTCAACTGCTAGGTGAGGTGCCACGGGAGCGACGAAGTTGGAAAACATACAATAGAATCTTCGAGGGTAGTGATGAAGCTTCGTACTAAAGTGATGTCATTGACAAGACAAATGTGACAACACAACAAAAAGAGAAACCACCAATGCTAAGCTGGAAGAAAAGCTGACATGGACGCATAATGGATGCCAAGCGGAGAAGAACGTGAAGGAAGCAAAAAGTGAAAGAAATGACAGAAGTGAGTGGGACACGAGCCCACCAATCAAAGGAAGGAAGCAAAGTGAAACCATCGGTAACCTGATAGGAAGAGGCAATCAGATGGAACCACCTACTATTTGCAAAATGACAAGGCCAACAAAGCCAAAAGTAGGGCCCACACATTGTAAAATGGAAGCAAAAAGAGCAAAATAGGTTGAACATCCCATCACTAGGGCGGTAGGAGCACCATAGAGGCAATATCCTGCCGCTAATGCGATAGGAGGGTATTGTTGCATTATGCTTTGAATTTTTATATTTTTTATTATTATTTTTTTTTAAATTTTGTTCTTATTTTTTAATGTCAAATCATCGATGACTTAGTTTTCAGAAGGACATCGCTTGGAAGTGTCAAAAAACCCGATTTTCACCTACCGAATCTTTATTATATGTTTTTTTTCATTTTTTTCATTTTGTTTTGTTTTGTTTTTTTTTTCATTTTTTTATATTATTTTTTTAATTTTATTCCTGAGAAGTGAAAGGAACAAGAGTGAGTTCCTTCACCACATCACATACAAAGGTTTCCTTGGAAAGGGGATAATTATAGAGTTTTAAATGGTGCTCATTAACAATGAGAGGCATACACTCTGAGTCAATGGTGCACAATTCAACTACACCATTATTGTAGATAGTCTTAATCTCATAGGGACTGAGCCAACGAGTATGAAATTTCTCCTTAAAGTCCTAGAACTGCGAGTCATAAAGTAATGCCCATTCACTAGGCTGGAACATGCGTTCACGAATGAAGTGATCATGCCATCGGGCTCACTATTGTTGCACCACTTTTTTGTGAGAAAGAGATTGCTGACACATCTCATCTAGGGAGTGGAGCTAAGAAATTTATCCTTATGGGCCTCATTGAGACTCATCTTAAGATGAAGAGCACTGTGCAGAGTCTTTACTTCAAATTCAATTGGCAAAACAACCTTCTTGCCATAGACGATCTTACATGGTGTCAATCTAGTGGTTGTCTTCTAGGTTGTTTGGTAGGCCCAAACTGCTTCAGGAAGCCAGTCTGCCCAATCTCTCTTGTGTAACACCACTGTCTTTATGAGAATATTTTCCAACTCTTGATTTGTTACTTACACTTGCCCATTGGCTTGTGGATGGTATGGAGAAGACTTTCGATGCTTTATTTCATATTCTCACACCAATGTAGCAACCAAATTAGAGGTGAATTATGCTCCCTGGTCTGTAACAATTTCTCTAGGTACACCATACCTGGTAAAAATATTAGAATATAAGAAGTTAGCAACTTTCATATCCCTAGCATGTTTCAAAGCTACTACTTCTACCCATTTAGTCACATAATCAATATAGACCATAATATATTCTTTTTCCCTAGAAGGAGGATTAATGGGTCCTAAAAAATCCAAACCCCATTTTTTAAAGGATTCAATTGATAAGTATGGGTGTAAGGGAATTTCACCAGAGCATGTAGGATGGCCCATATGTTGACACTTATCACAATGTTAAACAAACCTCTTACAATCTTTGTGGATCGTTGGCCAATAATATTTTGAAGTTAAAACTTTGTTAGTCGTTCATTGTGCCACAAAATAGCCTCCACAAGGCTCAGAATGGCAAGCACAGAGAATATCAAAAACATCTTCTTCTGCAACATAGCGACACATAACATTATCAATTCCAGTATGAAACAGTAAACCATTAATCCAATTACTATACTTCCCACTAAGTCCTATAAGCTTGTGTCACTCTCTGAGAGAAAAGTGAGGTGGAAATCTATAGGTAACAAGATAGTTAGCAATATCAACAAACCATGGGCTCTTTATAGAAATAGAAAAAAGACGTTCATCTAGAAAAGTATCATCCACAGGGATTGGCTCACTATCAAATTATAGTTTGGATAGAAAATTAACCACCATGTTCTCTCGTCCTGGTTTGTCAAGAATAGTAATGTCAAATTCCTACAAGAGAAGCAACCATCGAATCACTCGTCTTGTAACAACTGGTTTATTCATCAAAAATATAATAGCATAGTGATTTGTATGTACAAAGACCTTGTACCTAGTTATATAGTAGAAAAATTTATTTATCGCATAGACTACAACCAAGAATTCCTTCTTAGTTACTATATAATTTACCTTTGCAACAATAAAATTCTTCCTAATATAATAGATGGAGTAAAATAGAGCATCTTCCTTTTGTCCAAGTACTGCTCCCATGGAGTTGTCGGATGCATTAGTATGGATGTGAAATGCTAGTTCCCAATTGGGTCCTTATAGTACACATGTAATTATAATTTTTCCTTTAATTTCTTTGAAAGCTTGTTGGCACTCTGGTGTCCACGAGAAATCAACATCTTTTCCTAACAAAAGAAAGAGAGGTGAAGCAATCTTGCTGAAATTCTAGATAAATCTACGTTAATAACTAGCATGTCCCAAAAAACTACACAAATATTTTGGAGAAGTAGGCATAGGCAAGTCTTGAATTATTTTTACCTTCTTGGGATCCACTTCAATTCCTATTGTAGAAATATAATGTCCCAAAACAATACCTTTAGTCATTATAATGTGACATTTTTCATGACTTAAAGAAAGATTAGTATCAATACATCATTTAAGAACTTTTTCAAGATTTTCCTTAGCTTCATCATATGTATCACCATAAATAGTAAAATCATCCATATACACTTCCACACAATAATGAATTAAATATGCAAAAATACTTAGAAGAAGCCATTGGAAGGTAGCAAGTGCATTACACAATCTGAAAGGTAAGACTTTATAGGCAAATGTACCCCATGGGCAAGTAAAGGTAGTTTTGTCTTGATCTTCTGAGGCTATACAAATTTGGTTATACCCACTAAATCCATCGAGGAAGGAAAATAACTTCTTTCCAACTAGGGTGTCTAAGACCTAATCAATAAAGGGAAGTGGGAAATGGTCTTTCTTAATAGCCTTGTTAAGGGCCCTATAATTGACACATATTCACCATTTTCCATTCTTTTTAGGAACTACCACAAGTGGAGACACTCATTGGCTATCTAAAATAGGATAGATAAAACCTACATTAAGTAGCTTTTGAAGTTCATCCTTAATAATTTCATGCAAGACAAGGTTTAATCTCCTATGGGGTTTTCTCACAGGTCTACTCCCTTCCTCTATATAGATATGGTGTGCGAAAGTAGCAGGATGAATACCTCTCATATCTTGGTAATCCCAAGCAAAGGCCTCGTTGTGGGAACACAACATTGCAACAAGGTCTTCTAATTGTGAGGCACTCAAATTGGATTTATGTTAAGCATTTTTCCAAGTAATATTTTGATAGCTTGAGACTATATAGGGGTATTTACAACAAGCAATTGTGAATTAGACAAAGATGGATAAAAATTACCATATATAAAAAATGGACTATATATACAAGTATGTGGCAATAATTGATGCAAAGTAATAAAATGATGAATAGAATGTGAATTACTAACTAATGGAAATTTTTCAAATGGGAAATTATCACTTATACCTATGGGAAAACTCATTGTCTCTAAAACATTATCAACCAAATAATATTTTTACAAGAAATTATTAATAATAGTTTCTTATGATATCCCCTCAAATTCCCTACTTTGATCAATTGTCAAAATAGGTAAAGACTCTTCTAAATCACTATCGATCCATAATAGATCCTTCATTTCTAACAATGACTATGCTGGAGGGTACAACATCAGTTGTTTCATTTGCTCCCCATTCAAAATCACCATGTTGCTAGACTTGTAATTAATAAAAGCATTAGCAATGGCTAACCAAGGTCTTTCTAAAATTAAGGGATAGCCCCCTATCTTAATCTTTGGTTGCAATATCATAAAATTTGTGGGATACTCCCAAGACTCAATAGAAATAATGATGTCTTCTTGATCATAACTTCTAGTTTTACAAGGGAGCAATCAACCATTTGCAAGATCGTTGGAGTAGGTTTTAGTCCTTGAAGGGCTAGTCTCTTCTTAGTCTCATTATTCATTACATTTATAGTTGCTCCTAGATCCACAAGTGTATTTGGAATGATTACATCACCAATACGTACCTTTACCATTGGGCTCCCAGGATAGACATACTTAGGGACAAAGAACCTCCCCAGCATTAAATCTACAAGTTGTCCAATGACTTGGACCATCTTGGGATCCTGCTTATTTTGTTGTTTTCTCACACATAATTCCTTGACCACTTTGGTGTACACTGGAACATCTCAAATGGACTTCAACAAAGGAATTTTAAAGTTAACATTACGTAACTCATTCATAAAATTAAAATCTAATTGAAATGTTTCCTATTGTTTTGGTTTCTCTTGCAACCTATCAGGAAATGGGGGCCTTGGTTGTTCTTCTTCTATTTCAACTAGAAGATCCTCTACTTCTGTGATGGTTGGCCCTTGAATATTTTTCCTTGATCTTAGGTGTACACCATTAATTTCTAATGCATTGACATGATAAGTTAGGAACCCTACCACTTCATTGTTATAAACTGGTTGAGCCACCTTATTATTCAGATTAGGTGATGGTTGTGTGGGAATAGGCATGGATTTCAGAGGTTGAGCTGAACTAGATGGCTGATTAGATGGTGATGGGATAGGTGGCAAGAGTTGTTGGGATTGTTGATAGGGATTTATTTCTAGAGGTGGTGGATATGGAGGGAATGACTGGTATTGTGGGATGTTGGTGGTGGAGTTCGCCATGCTTGCCATGATTGTGGAGTGTGGGGATATTGTTGAGTCCACTAGGGGTAGTATGGAGGTTGTTTCCAACCTCCAAACCATCCAATTTGGTTTTGGAAAAAATTCTATTGAAAGGGACTTTGGGGTGCATCTTGATAATTAGTTGGGGGTACTCCCTGTGGTTGCCAAGGTCTTCTCTAGGACATGAAGTAAGCAGGCTCATCTGTGTATTCTACTTCAATCATACCTATAGGAAAAGGTTTTATAATAGTTTCCCTACTAGCTTCCTCTAAAGAAGAGATTTTTGATCTATTGTATGGACATTCTTCACAACTATGCCTTTTACAACAAATAAGACAAAAGACAACTAAGGATTTTTTAGCCTCCTCTGCTTCCTTTGAGTATACATAGTATCTTTCTACTTACCCATATGGTTGAGTAGGTAAGTCTTAAGATCCTTGAGTAATGTATCCAATTCTCATTTTGTAAAGGTTCTCTAGATGTCCCTCCAGGAGAAACATGCTTCCCGACATACCCCCTAGATGAATGGATAGACCTTGAATAGTTCCTACACACATCACAAATGTCATCAAACCTCATTTTATAAATATCACCTCCACCCATGAGATTTAAAGTATCTAAACATTCATCTCTAATTCCTCTAAGGAAGAGAATTTTTATAGTGTCATGGGTCAACCCTGCATGTCTGGTTCTTTGTAGACTAAATAGGAAAGGCTCCAAATAATCTTCTAAAGTTTCTTCCTTGCATTGCATGATGCAAAATTTCTCATCTCGTGTTTCCTTAGTCCTACAGTATTCTTGGTATTTTTCCAATAATTTGTTCTTCATTTCATCCCAACTATGAATGGTTTCTCATCCTAGTCCCATAAACCACCTCAATGTTGCATCCTTTAGAGTAGCCAAAAAAAAATTCAACTTTTGTGCCTTGATATGATAATTGTAGATGTGACATAAAATATCAAATTCAAAAAGGAACATATCGGGATCTTCCATAGAAAGACCTTGAAAAATGGGAAAAGCTAAGTATGGTATGTTCTTCATAGGGGCATCCTCTTCTATATGTGCAATAGGAAATTCAAAAGTAATTGGGTTGTTGTTGGCCAATGCCCTTTCATTGTTGTTGAATCTTGCATTGTTGTTGTTATTGTTGTTGTTGTTGTTGTTGTTATCCATGGTTCCAAGTGCCCAATGGGTATAGATAATCTTAGTTGGCTTAAGGTCTCTTGGGGTCGGACCACTTCGGAGTTCATAAGATTCTTGAAAAAATTTAGAAACCCTTTTATACAATTCTTCAAAAGACTCTTAATGGGTACTAGAAGGGGTCTTGACAATGGTAGACTCAATAACTCTCTTTTTGATATCTAGTTCAACTAATTTTTTCTTAGATGATGTGTGCACAACTAATGGCTTTAATTTGTTGTTTTTTTTCTTGTTGTGAACTACTTCCCTTATCCTTTTTAACAAATCTCCCTCTACCATCTCTACTACGATTCATGCACCTAAATGATTTATAACAAAGCAAACTAAGGGTAATTATCCAAATGAGGCCGACTATCACGTAGATTTTTTTCTTGGCACACTAGTCCTAATTTAACTTACTTGGTTTTCATGCCTTTAACGCATTTCCTCAAAAACAGTGCCAAAATGATTGGACTAAAATATGGATCAAAACTATCCTTATAATTCTATCAAATTGGTTGAATCAATTCTTTTGTGTTGAATTCCTTAGTTTTTTCCTAGATGTCAACTTGGAGAACATGAGCTTGTGAAATGCGTTGTGGTTATATATCAAAGGGGTGAAAGTAGCAAGTTGAGTGGGGATGAAATGAAAAACAACCAAATCTAAATTCTTTGAAAGAATAATAGAAAATAACACTCTTAAATTGTGCTCCTAAAGCAAACCTTTGCAACCGTTAAATTAAATTAACAACTCAAATAAAATCCTTTAATGTATACAAGATCTAGCTATATCCAATTTAGTTCTAATTAAAAATTACTATTTTTGTTTAAGATTAAAAAACTTCTAAATTTGAAATGGTTTATATTGAAAAAATTCAGGCAACAAGAGCTAATAATTTTGGTGACAAGAACTATGCAATAGATATAAATTCCAAAAAGTACAAATGTTAACTCCAAGTGCCTAAATAAAATGTAATAAACCAGTTGATATGTAAACCACACTCACAAAAAAATAGTAATTACCAAATTATACTTAAATTAATCTCACAAAGTAATAGCAATCACTAAACATAAATCATACTAACAAAACAATCCTGAAGTAAATTCAGTCGGTGGCTAAAGAGTGGGCCCTGCCTCCTAGTCGGTCGATTGAAGATAATATTCAAGAAGCTCGCATGTTTAACTTAGACAATAATAATTCCAGTATTATATTGCTTGATTCAAAAAGGTGGAAATGTTCGATACATAAAGGAGACTTATATAGTCTTTTACATGGAAACCAAATCATCTAAATAATACATGCAGTTTTAAAGTTCAACAAGATTCAGGTCAATTAAAGAAAGAAGTGGCCTATGACCTATTCTTTCCTTAAAGCCAACAAATGATTACTAACATAATGTAAAATGACATTAACAAAATGGGAATAGGATGCCATTTAATTGAAATCCTAAACATATTTCATGTATCTCCTAAGTCCTTGCAAAGTATTCTCCAACACTAGGATTAGAAAGAGATTAAATTTGAATGAAATGAACATGTAAATTGACATTTGTAATTAATTCTAAATGATAGGAACATGTGGGGATGCCAAGAAGAACTCCTACAAAATAGGATCACATGGGGCACCCACATGTAAGGTGGAACCCACCTTGCGTTAAGTTAACTATTTGGAGAAAGATAAAACTTCAGTAATGCATGTTAAGATCCTAGAAGTTAGGGATTGATGTTTACATGCATGGAGTTAAATTTAGTATCAGTTCAATTATGGTTCAATTGTCTTCAGTCGCATGTAGTTAGTTTCAGTTGAATCCTAGTTGACTTCACTTGACTTGGAATGCATGACTAATGACTTGAGTTGCATGACAGATAATAGGTGATACATTCAGTTAAGTGGGGATGATCAATCATGTATCATGTTTGCATGAATTGATGGAGAGATATGTTTTAGTTAACAAAGATTGACTTGAACCCACCTTGGGCACCCAAGTTGGCATCTTGTAGTTAACACTTTTTCATGAGAAGATATTTTATAAGGCTGAGTTAAGTGGGCCCATTCTTGGGTGCCAACTTTGAGGAGGAGCTTACAAGATATCTTCATAATCAACGTTGAGTTAGGACTTCAGTTTGGGATGCCAAAATTGATGGACTTGGTTTGACATTGTTTTTCACGGAAGAACTCTACTTGCAAAGAATAGGCGTAGGTTTTGTGAGATAAGCTTTGTGCTTTGTAATTGTAAACTCTTTGGAGTTTACAAGGCTCATTATTGTCTATAAATTGCAGCAAGTTGAAGAGAGTTCTATCAGAGTTTATTGCAAGTTGTGAAGAAGAATTGTTGAAGGAAAAAGAAGCATCTCAAGCAAGGATTGATAAAGAATTATTGTAATCTTGTTCTAAGGTTAAATAATACAAGCACCATTGATTCTCATGGTGGAGTTTTTTCCCGAAAGGGTTTCTCCATGGTATATGTTGTGTCACTTCTATCTTTTGGTCTTATTCTTCTACAATCTTCTGTCTATTTCTACAAATGGTAAAATGAATCTAAATAGATAATCATCTACAAAGAATTTGTAACAAAGAACACTTAATTAGATCTACAGTATACTAGTTTTACAAGTTCTAAAGCTACATAATTACCTCCTTTTTCAACATTTGGTATCAGATCTAACGGTTGGGGTAGAGTTTGGTATGCCTTTCTCTTAAAATTTTGAAGGTTTTTTGGCTGTAGTGGGAGCTTTTACTATTGTGTTATTTCTAATTTTGGAAAATAAGTTTGTTACAATGAGTTTTAATTCTCGTTTAGATATTGAAAGATTCAATGGATCTAATTATGAGATGTGAAAACTAAAAATGGAGGATCTCCTTGAAGAGAGAGATCAATGGTTAGCTGTTGGTAATGAGACAAAGTCACCTACAACGATGTCAGATGAGGATTGGGCTAAGCTTCATAAGAAGCCAAGAGGGACCATAAGATTATGTCTTGCTGATGTTCCCTTGAATGTTTTAGAAGAAACTATTGCATATAAGTTGTGGAAAAGAATAGGTGATATCTATCAAACCAAAAGTCTTACTAATAAGTTGTATCTAAAAAGGCAGTTGTATTCTTTAAAGATGAAAGATGGTGATTCTATTGCAAATAATTTGAATGCTTTTAATTTGATTCTAACTCAGTTAGCATCTGTAGATGTAAAGCTAGAAGATGAAGATAAATGCATTTTGTTACTTTGTTCTTTACCAAAATCTTGGGAAAATCTAATTGTTGCTATCAGTGGTAGTGGTGTAGATCTGAAGATGGACAATATAATTCCTACTCTCCTATCAAAGGAGATGAGGAGGATGTCTAAAATGGAAATCCAAGATGCCTTGTGTTGTAAAAGGTAGGCCTAAGAAAAAGGAACCTAAGGGAGACAAGGAAGGGAAGGGTAAGTCCAAAGGACAAAATTGTAAGGTAAAGTGTTGGAACTGTGGGAAATTGGGACATGTGAAGAAGGATTGTAAGGACAAGAAAAAGAGTTCTAATTCTTCTACAAAGGAATCCTCGGATGGCAGTAATCATGCATTGATAATTTCATGTAAAAATGTTAGTGATGACTCTTTGCTTGATGTTAAAAAGTGATCTTCATGAAGAGGATGGTAGTCATGATGCCATGTGTAGCTCATACCACAGTTTAGTGGGAGTTGTTGGAAGTGACGTGGATGCATCATTGGTAAGGTTATATTCATGTGATTGGGGATATGTTTTTTCTTGGTTTAGAGAGGTTGTTATTATGTCATGGTTTACTCTTGATACACGTTTAGAGTTTGGAATGGTACTTGTTCTCTTGAGACTAGGATGTTTATGTATGTTACGATGCATGCCATCTGCTTGGAGGAGATGGTTAGATCATGGATGTCATGTTTATGTTTCAAATTCATGATTGGAGCTTTGGCATTGATCATAGTAGTTCTCTTATGTATTGTGTACATTAATCATTTTCTTGATTACTTCATGATAGTGTTACGTTGCATTTGGATTTTGGCATGGATTGGTTGGTTACAAGTCCTCATGGATACTTGGAGAAATAAGTGAGGCTTGATTTCTCTTATGGTTAGAGACATGTGTTGAGATGGTTACTCTTGATGATATTTTATCTGGAAAGCTGAGGAGCCTACACCTTGGTTGGACATGAGTTCAACACACTCGGTGGTTTCACGTGCCTCCAAAGAGGCAATTTGGTTACAGAGACTTGGGAGAGGTATTGGTTTTAATTGCAAGTAAGTTAAACTTGAATGTGATGGTCAGATGCTATTTGTTTAGCCAAAAATCCTATGTATCGCATTCTTACCAAGCATGTTGATGTTCAATATCACTTTGTGCGAGAAATGGTTGAGAGTGGGAAGGTATTAATTGAGAAAGTTGAAACTTTGATTAATGTTGTAGATTATCTTATGAAACCAGTTCCTATAGATAAGTTCTCTTGGTTTTGAATATTAATCATTTGCTTGGAGCTTCATGATTATGTAGGTTGCATTTGAAGTTGGCATGGATTGATTAGTTGGTGCAGGAAGGCCATTGGCCTTAAGTCATGTACTTGATTTATAATAATGATTCCTTGTTTAGAATAATTTCAATGTATAATGTCAAGTGGGAGAATGTTGGGAATAGGATTCCATTTAATTACAATCCTAAACATATTTCATGTATCTCCTAAGTCCTTGGAAAGTGTTCCCCAACACTAGGATTATAAAGAGATTAAATTTGAATGAAATGAACATGTAAATTGACATTTGTAATTAATTCTAATAATAGGAACATGCGGGGATGCCCATGAAGAGCTCCTACAAAATAGGAGTACATGGGGCACCCACATGGAAGGTGGAACCCACCTTGAGTTAAGTTAACTATTTGGAGAAAGATAACACCTCAATAATGCATGTAAAGATCCTAGAAGTTAGGGATTGATGTTTACATGTATGGATTTCAGTTTAGTTTAGTTCAATTCAGTATTAGTTCAGTTCAGTATTAATTTAGTTCAGTTTAGTTTAGTTCAATTCAATTCAATTTACTTTAGTTATGGTTCAGTTGTCTTTAGTTGCATGTAGTTAGTTTCAGTTGAATGCTAGTTGACTTTAGTTGAATTGGAATGCATGACTAATGACTTGAGTTGCATGACATATAACAGGTGATACATTCATTTAAGTGGGGATGATCAATCATGCATCATGTTTGCATGAATTGATGGAGATATGTTTCAATTAAAAAAAGATTGACTTGGACCCACCTTGGGCACCCAAGTTGACATCTTGGAGTTAACACTTTTGCATGAGAAGATATTTTATAAGGCTGAGTTAGGTGGGCCCATTCTTGGGCACCAACTTTGAGGAGGAGATTACAAGATATCTTCATAATCAACTTTGAGTTAGGACTTCAGTTTGGGACGCCTAAATTGATGGACTTGGTTTGACATTGTTTTTCATGGAAGAACTCTACTTGCAAAGAATAGGCGTAGGTTTTGTGAGATAAGCTTTGTGCTTTGTAATTGTAAACTCTTTGGAGTTTACAAGGCTCATTATTGTCTATAAATTTTAGCAAGTTGAAGAGAGTTCTATCAGAGTTTATTGCAGGTTGTGAAGAAGAATTGTTGAAGGCAAAAGAAGCATCACAAGCAAGGATTGATAAAGAATTATATTAATCTTGTTCTACGGTTAAATAATACAAGCACTATTGATTCTAGTAGTGGAGTTTTTTCCCAAAAGGGTTTCTCCATGGTATATGTTGTGTCACTTCTATCTTAGACTGGTCTTATTCTTCTACAATCTTCTGTCTATTTCTACAAATGGTAAAATGAATCTAAATAGATAATCATCTACAAAGAATTTGTAACAAAGAACACTTAATTAGATCTACAGTATAATAGTTTTACAAGTTCTAAAGCTACATAATTACCTCCTTTTTCAACATTTGGTATCAGAGCTAACGGTTGGAGTAGAGTTTGGGATGCCTTTCTCTTAAAAATTTGAAGGTTTTTGGTTGTAGTGGGAGCTTTTACTATTGTGTTATTGCTGATTTTGGAAAATAAGTTTATTACAATGAGTTTTAATTCTTGTTTAGATATTGAAAGATTCAATGGATCTAATTATGAGATGTGGAAACAAAAAATGGAGGATCTCCTTGAAGAGAGAGGTCAGTGGTTGGCTGTTGGTAATGAGACAAAGTCACCTACAATGGTGTCAGATGAGGATTGGGATAAGCTTGATAAGAAGGTAAGAGGGACCATAAGATTATGTATTGTTGATGTTGTTCTCTTAAATGTTTCAAAAGAAACTACTGCATATAAGTGGTGGAAGAGAATAGGTGATATCTATCAAACCAAAAGTCTTACTAATAAATTGTATCTGAAAAGGCAGTTGTATTCTTTAAAGATGAAAGATTGTGATTCTGTTACAAATAATTTGAATGCTTTTAATTTGATTCTAACTTAGTTAGCATCTGTAGATGTAAAGCTAGATGATGAAGATAAATGCATTTTGTTACTTTGTTCTTTACCAAAATCTTGGGAAAATCTAATTGTTGCTATTAGTGGTAGTGATGCAAATCCGAAGATGGACAATATAATTCCTACTCTCCTATTAGAGGACATGAGGAGGAAGTCTAAAATGGAAATCCAAGATACCTTGTTTATAAAAGGTAGGCCTAAGAAAAAGGAACCTAAGGGAGACAAGGAAGGGAAGGGTAAGTCCAAAGGACAGAGTAAGGTAAAGTGTTGGAACTATGGGAAATCAGGACATGTGAAGAAGGATTGTAAGAACAAGAAAAAGAGTTTTGATTCTTCTACAGAGGAATCCTCTGATGACAATAATCATGCATTGATCATTTCATGTAAAAATTTTAGTGATGACTCTTTTCTTGATTTTAAAAAGTGATCTTCATGAAGAGGATGGTAGTCATGATGCCATGTGTAGCTCGTACCACGGTTTAGTGGGAGTTGTTGGCAGTGATGTGGATGCATCATTGGTAAGGCTATCTTCATGTGATTAGGGATATGTTTTTTCTTGGTTTAGAGTGGTTGCTATCATGTCATGGTTTACTCTTGATACACATTTAGAGTTTGGCATGGTACTTATTCTCTTGAGACTAGGATGTTTATGTATGTTATGATGCATGTCATCTCCTTGGAGGAGATGGTTAGATCATGGATGTCATGTTTATGTTTCTAATTCATGATTGGAGCTTTGACATTGATCATAGTAGTTCTCTTACGTACTGGGTACATTAATCATTTTCTTGATTACTTCATGATAGTGCTATGCTGCATTTGGAGTTTGACTTGGATTGGTTGGTTACAAGTCCTCATGGATACTCAGAGAAATAAGTGAGGCTTGAGTTCTCTTATGGTTAGAGACATGTGTTGAGATGGTTACTCTTGATGAGATTTCAGCAGGAAGTCCGAGGAGCCTACACCTTGGTTGGACATGAGTTCAACACACTTAGCAGTTTCACATGCCTCCAAAGAGGTAGTTTGGTTATAGAGACTTGGGAAAGGTATTGGTTTTAATTGCAAGTAAGTTAAACTTGAATGTGATAGTCATAGTGCTATTTGTTTAGCCAAAAATCATATGTATCATGCTCGTACAAAGCATGTTGATGTTCAATATCACTTTGTGCTAAAAATGGTTGAGAGTGGGAAGGTATTAATTGAGAAAGTTGACACTTTGATTATCTTATGAAACCAGTTCCTATAGATAAGTTCTCTTGGTTTTGAGTATTAATCATTTGCTTGGAGCTTCATGATTATGTAGGTTGCATTTGAAGTTGGCATGGATTGATTAGTTGGTGTAGGAAGGTCATTGGCCTTAAGTCCTGTACTTGATTTATAGTAATGATTCCTTGTTTATAATAATTGTAATGTATAATGTCAAGTGGGATAATGTTGGGAATAGGATGCCATTTAATTACAAACCTAAACATATTTCATGTATCTCCTGAGTCCTTGGAAAGTGTTCCCCAACACTATGATTAGAAAGAGATTAAATTCAAATGAAATGAACATGTAAATTGATATTTGTAATTAATTCTAAATGATAGGAAAATGTGGGGAACCCAAGAAGAGCTTCTACAAAATAGGAGCACATGGGGCACCCACATGGAAGATGGAACCCACCTTGAGTTAAGTTAATTGTTTGGAGAAAGATAACACTTTAGTAATGCATGTAAAGATCCTAGAAGTTAGGGATTGATTTTTACATGCATGGAGTTTAGTTCAATTTAGTTTAGTTTAGTTTAGTTCAATTCAGTTTAGTTCAGTTCAATTTAGTTCAGTTCAATTCAGTTTAGTTCAGTTATGGTTCAGTTATCTTCAGTTGCATGTAGTTAGTTTCAATTAAATGCTAGTTGACTTCAGTTGACTTGGAATGCATGACTAATGACTTGAGTTGCATGATGCATGATAGATAATAGGCGATACATTTAGTTAAGTGGGGATGATCAATCATGCATCATGTTTGCATGAATTGATGGAGAGATATGTTTCAGTTAACAAAGATTGACTTGGACCCACCTTGGGCACCCAAGTTGGCATCTTGGAGTTAACACTTTTGCATGAGATGATATTTTATAAGGCTAAGTTAAGTGGGGCCATTCTTGGGTTCCAACTTCGAGGAGGAGCTTACAAGATATCTTTATAATCAACGTTGAGTTAGGAATTCATTTTGGGATGCCCAAATTGATATCTACTTGCAAATAATATGCGTAGGTTTTGTGAGATAAGCTTTGTGCTTTGTAATTGTAAACTCTTTGGAGTTTACAAGGCTCATGATTTTCTATAAATTGCAGCAAGTTGAAGAGAGTTCTATAAGAATTTATTGCAGGTTGTGAAGAAGAATTGTTGAAAGCAAAAAAAACATCTCAAGCAAGGATTGATAAAGAATTATTGTAATCTTGTTCTAAGGTTAAATAATACAAGCACTATTGATTCTAGTGGTGGTGGAACTTTTTCCTGAAAGGGTTTCTCCACGGTATATGTTGTGTCACTTCTATCTTCTAGTCTTATTCTTCTACAATCTTCTATCTATTTCTACAAATGGTAAAATGAATCTAAATAGATAATCATCTACAAATAATTTTTAACAAAGAACACTTAATTAGATCTATAGTATAATAGTTTTACAAGTTCTAAAGCTACATAATTACCTCCTTTTTCAACATTAACTACCCAACTCCTTCTAAAGACTATGAATTGATCAATTATTATCATGTAAAAGACATTAACAGTGTTGATTAAGAGTTGGCAAAAAAAATGATGAAGATAATCTTCTCCATCATTTCTCCTCGTGGCCATGGGAACCCTATTTCCACACATAATCATGAGAATTAGTACTAATTAACCGATTACTTCCTAAGGTACATTTATCCTATAATCCATATCAATTACTTTTAATCTTATAGAATTATTATGGAAATCCAAGGAAAAAGGACTAAAGTATAGGCTAAGATCAATAGAAAAATAAGACAAACATTTAGCCCATCACCACACTCCAAACACACTGCTCAGTTATATTATTTAGCAATAAAGAGTAAAATACAATAACAAAGTCAATGCTCTTCAATAATTCTCATACAACAATAGAATCCTAGAGTAATTCTGGCAGCATAATGACATCTCAAAAAATCTCCAATCTGCCATCCAAAACGCACTAACATAGCCTATATTTCTAGACAACAAAGATAAACACCAAAGACCACCATGTGTCATCTCCACATTCACTACATGCATGCAACTACAGAAGGAAGAACATGCACAAGTTTAAATTGTCACTTGTTATGTCATTTTTAGTATTTTCAACATACAAGGCACATGCAACATGCAAATTGAAACATTGCATGTAATGCACCTACATGCACAACTCCATTTGTCTTGACAACTTCCCAAATTGACTCTCCTCATAAATAGAAATTTTCACTAGTAAACAATCTAACATGAGCTAACCATCACCAATGACTTCAATCAACTCATACAAAGTGGGAGGCCTACCTCCTAAAAAAATAGGAGCCATGTCACCCATGCCAATTCACATGTTTGAAGATAACTCAACTTACCACTCCTACAAGTGACATCATTGGGTGCACATAAATTTTATTAACATATAGACAAATAAAACATAGTATAAATTAAATGAATAATTACCAAGTAAATGTTAGGACTCAAAATATTAAGACACCTTAATCCCAACATTAATCAGGTTGGGAGCTCTAATCCACAACAAAATTTGGGTGTGCAATAAGGTTGAAACCCCCACTTATTGGGTAGTATTATAAGCTTAGCTTCAATGGCACCTCAAGGGGAATTGGTGATGGTTGTATGATCAAAAATCATGAGGGCCTCATGATTCATAGAGTGATATATATGGGATTGGAAAAAGGGATAAATGATAAAGTTGAGTTGTAGGAACTTAGTTTGGGACTAAAAACATGCAATTGTTTTGGGTTCAATAAATTATAGGTGGAGGGTGATTCATTGGTTATTATTAATGCTATTAAGAACAAGGGGATGTCTTATTAGAAGATAAATAGAATACTAAGTCAAATATGGGCGATCGTTAAAAAAATTGAAGATTGTTGAACACCCAAAATACTAAGAGGGGGGTGAATTAGTATTCTATATGACCAGTTACTCACAAACCATCTAATTAACAAAATGTATATAACTGTAGCAATAAATGAAAGCATGAAAGGAATCACAAGATCACATAACACATGAACACCAAGATTTTTACGTGGAAAACCCAAAGAGGGAAAATCCATGGTGAGGATTAGCTCACAATATATTATAACCGATTATAAGATACTACAAGGGCTCACTGCCAAGACACACTATCCTCATAAGGCTCACAACTAGGGTAGATACAAAAACAAAATTGGATTCATAGCTAGAGTTTGAACTGATACAAAGTGCACCTTCCTTTTTTTGAATTTAGTTCATTTGAAGCTTTGAACACAAAACACTTCCCAGCTTAGCAATCGCTCGATATTCACAACAATTCTACACTTATTTGAATCTCACACATCTAAATTCACATGTTCACACAATTTTAGATCTCTTGCACACCATATAATCTATCATATATGTTCTACCACTCAAAAACATCTCATGTATATATACCCAATTACATCCATATACATCAATTAGGTCACCCTAATTAGATGTAGCCTTATTTTAATTCAAAATAGCTTTTTCAGCTCCACACACGATTCAAAAACATTTTTGTGCTCAACCCAAGTGTGCAATACTTGATTTAAGTTAGCATGGATCTAAAATAGGTCCTACTAACATCAACAGTACATACTTATCCTTTACAACACATAATATGTATTAGGTCAGCCAAGAATTAGACCTAATCACAAAATAAGCCAATTGATCACACACTAATGATTCATATGTTCATATAAGTACACACTATCTAGAATATATATAGTAATGACACATGTGAGCAATCTCTCAAAATTGCTAAGACTGATTCTCAGCACCGGAGAAATGTGGACCAAATTATATCTATCCAATCACACTGTATAAGCCAAAACTAAATGTTGAACTTCTATCATTTGTAACTTTCAACCTGCCTAACCAAAGCTGTTGAAATCTTGATCTTAAATGCACCTAATAGTATGAAATAACATATTATAACCTCTTGATCCAAGCTTGTTGCATGAGCAATTTTAGACCAAAATGTCAAATTAAAATGTATCAATTATGCTTACTGTATTAGAAAAAATTGTCCAAAATTAATGTTGGCATCAATGACAACACATTAAGGGGTTTCTTCTTCATTGTTTCAATAATATACCCCTTTGTCATTGATGACAACATGTGCCAAAAATGAGTCTCCAAAAATTATTCTCCATTCTTTTCCAAATTTCTCCAAACTTCTCCCCCTTTAACATCAAAGACAAAGGGTGTGCTGGTAACATACTTGTAGACTTCAAAATTTGATGCATATGTATAGAAAATAGTGGAAATGTACTGGCTCCCCCTTAGGGAGTTATCCCAAAAATTTGATCCGACCATATGTACAATGAAAAACTGAAAGTAACTGAAACAATGAAAGAAATTTATTCATAGGAAATGTTCATCCAGAGGAGGAGGCACCTTCTAGCTCTTTAATAATTGCTTGCTAGACAGATTTTCCTTCAATCCAAATATTTTTGGTTGTAGCAAGTGAGTTGTACAATGATTCCAAATTTACTATGTTCTCCTCGCCCTCTTCTAGAGTACTTGGGTTTTGGTTAATCCTTGCAAGTTTTTCAGCTTCAACAAGAGCACTTGATATTTGTCTATGCTTGCACTTTGCCAAGTCTCCAAGTTGTCCAAATCGCCTTATAACATCTTCTTTCTGCCTTTGTAAGGTGAGAAACTTATTTTATAGATCTATGATGACAGTCCAAGAGGCATAGCCTCTATCTTGAGTAGGGTCATAAGCTATAGAGGCATTAGATATTTGTGCCTCTATGGAGTCCAACAAGTCCTTAATATCATGAGTAGCATCCGGTCACCTCAAGCAATACAGGATCAATATCTTGGCCTCATCTTCACATTCCTATACCAGAAATTTTAAATTCTCAACAAGAGTCAAAGAGTTATCAATAGTGGCACTGGGGGTAACATCCTATAGAGACTTGATGGCTTCATTAATCAACTATGTTCCCTTTTGATGAGTTTAGAAGATTTCTTTTCTTTCAGAGGCGTAGAAGACATCTCCAAGCTCTAAGCTTTGAACTGGTGAGATCTTTTCAAGATTCACATTTCCTTGATAAATCAAGAGCTGTAATAGTTGTCATGGTATAGACAGTTGATACACATTTGTCTTTTCAAAAGACCCTTGAGTGTATTACTGGAGGATTCTTCTTCATTTCTTTCAACTTCATTTTCTTCTTTATTCTCTTCTTTCTCTTCTTGTTCTTTTCCAGAGGGGTTTTCCCTCTTGTCCTTGCCTTCATCCTTCTTCTCCTCATCATCTTTCTCTTTGTTCTCTCCCCTTTCTCCTTGTCCTTCTTCCTTATTTTGATTATTTTGATTATTGTCTTCATTTTGTTTGCTAGCATTATTATCATTCTTTTCCTTTTCCTTTTCCTTTTCTTGCTCTTGCTTTGTATTCTAACTTCCATTGTTAGTGGCGGTGGTAGTGTTAGTGTCTTCCGAAGGAGCATTTCTATCATCAACCACATTCCCTAAAGCATCAAAAGATCAATTCAAGCATATTCAAAGACATTGTTTCTAATCAAGTTTCATGATCAACATCTACATTCATTGAGGCCACTTCATGCTAGTTTGTAGATTTTTACTCCAAGGTTTCAAATAAGGTTTGATGAGTTGTTACATATTGTTGTTCATTCATCATTCCTTCATGATTTTCTATTTCATTTCAAGGCTTAATTACCAAAATGGGGTTTGACCAAGGCAAACCCCTATTCCATAAGAAAACAACATTTTTTCTCTCTTTGATGTGTGTGATTGTATATTTTAGGTTGAAGATCCTTTGAAGAGAAAAAATGAAGAAAGTTGCAAGAAAAGTTGCAAGAAAAGTTGTCAAATCACAAAAACTCTTCTACAAGATTTATTTTTAGCTTTTTGATAGTGAACAATTAGAGTTTGGGAGTGCAAATTGAGCATAACATAACTCATAAAAAAATTTCCAGGAGCCTTACCCAGGACTCATTCGCCCTATCCTTACCTAGGACTCATTCACCATAGGGTGAATGAGTCCTTAGTGAGGTTTGAAAAAGCATCTTTGGTGATAGGTACACATCATTCTCACCTTTCTAGATCTACATTTTGATAGTTAGTTCTGTTAGATTTCAGATCTACCTTCTATAGCATACATTTTTTAATGAAATTAGGGAAATAGGTGCATCATACCTCCTTTGTTATCAATCCATTTTTCATCCAACTTATTTTTTGATGTTTCAAAAACATAGTCAACAATCAATGTTGGAGTGATTTTTAGTAGCATTTTAGCTTTCAAATTGAACTTGTCACAATACAAATCTCCACAAATCCCAAGCACCAATGTATAGAAGATTTAATATAAGAAACCACCAAATGAAACCCCAAAACCATGAGCAAAAACAACTCACAAATTTGACACCTAGATTGGGTTAAAATTCTAATGCCCCAAATCATGGAGAATCAAATCGACCTAAAAAAGTAGATTTGTTACACACATCATGAGTAGTCATAAATTATCTCATTCTTCAAAATAGGAACTCCATTTTAGGCTCTATAATCTCCTCAAAATATACATATGACATAGATCACAATCTGTTATAAGATTCCAATGTAGTTCCTATTATCAAATTTTCACTACAGCTTAAATTGAGAAAGTTGATTAATTCAGGTTCATTTTAAGGTGAAAAGTTTCAATTCATTTATGCAATTTCTTAAACCATTGCATATATTTGAGTTTTTTTAGAAAATTGTTTAGAAGGATGCAATGTGTTTCAGTGTGTCATTCATGATTTTCAACATAAAAGATTGCATGAAATATAAAGAAAGTGCTTTCATTCTGTGTTGAGTTATTCATTCCATAATGTTCCATACATTTTTTGCAAAATGAAAAGTACATAATTGAACAAGAGTTGCATAAAAATGTTGTTTTATATTCATTGGGATAAAAAGAAGAATCAAGTGTCCCACACAAGTTGTGGTAATAGCTGAGTCAACGAAACACAAGGAGTGCACTACACTACTAAAGATAAAGAAGGAAAAGAGCACATAAGAGGGAACACAACCGTCATTGCCTAAAGTTTCTTCGAGTTGCCTTCAATGTTGTTCATCCCTCCTTGCTCCTATTCTCCAAGTGAACCCACAAATGATTGGAAAAGCTTTGTTAGAGCTTAGGTTATTAATCCTCCTATATGATCTATCAATAGTTATGTAGAACATTGCTTGTGGTGCATTGAATTAGTTGAGCAAAGATAAGAAGTGTGCAAGAGAATACAAAGGAGGAAACATCACAAGAACATTGAACTTAATTGTTTTTAATCTAACATTGTTTGTTTCCTGTGTAGGTATAGGAAAAGTTATGTTGTTGATCTGCTTTGAAGACTTATAGCATGTGGTGTAAAACGGGCTCCCACAAGGGTTGAGCTCAACATGCTACCCCTTAACATTCAAGAAGGCGGTTGAGAAAGGAAATAAATTCATAATTGCCCAAAGGAGATATGCATCTGAAGGAGTACATCACAAGTGTTATAAGAGCTCAAACAATTGATCATTTAGGACAATCAAGTCTGGGAATGCAATGAGTTGAAGATCATAAATGATCAATTTCTCACATAGACCATCACAAGGAGTGCATCATCATGAAATATGATAGTGAACAAGCATACATAATGCTAATAAAAAAGTGACGACTGAAACAAATGGAGAAGCTTCAAAGCACCATTATCAGGTGTTTTTTTTTTCAAAATATTCTATACAAAGGTTAAAACTCACATCAACTATAGCTGTCCAAAGGAAGATAAAAATGCATGAAGAGTGCAAAGCAAACCTTTGTTTTCATCAAGAAATGAGAGTACAAGTGGTTGCAAGTGAAGCATGAAAGCCAAAGTATGAAAGAATATGCAACTTGTGTGTGCATTTGATATGCATTAGAAGGCCATGATGAGAGAGAACCAATACCATAATGGGGGTTTGTAGCTGAGTGTTTGGTGTTTCTAGATGGTAAAGAGAAATAGTGCCTCATGCATGCTTCAAAATGTAGATGAATTACAATAAAACAACAATGAAGTTGTTATTTCCTATAGATACACCAAGCTGTTTAAGTGCAAGCAATGAAGGTAATGAATAGGCATAGAATGAAACAATGGCATTAAATTCACCATGACTCATACAATGCATTTGTGTGAATTCACCTTGCATATGGAACAACATAGAATGGAAGAAAAATGTAGTAGTACCATTTAATGGGGGCAACCTATTGTTGCTGGCCCAATATGATGACATCCTAATTGTTGCACTTAAAGGACTATCGTACTTCACTAGCGAAGAATAGACCACACCTATTGAACATATTCTGGATGTGGTGACCCTATGCTCGGTGCACAATGTGACAAAAGAAAATGTGGCTTTAAGATTGTTGGCCACTTTGTTGAAGGGGAAATCCCTTCAGTGGTTCAAAGGGCTTTCGACCAATTCCATTGCAACATGGGACCAACTTGCCAATGGCTTACACTGGTAGTTCATGGATAAATCATATCACCTTTCATTGCTAGAGCAGCTAAACACCATCAAATAGTCTCCCCATGAACACATGGCTAATTTCAATTATCAGTTCCAGAGAACCTAGGATAGGATCCCTCTGATAGTTAAACCCTCACCTGAGCATGCTTTCATATTCTTCCTAAAAGCCTTGAATAGTGAAATGGGTGAACCCACAATACTGGTTTACACTTTCTCAGATATCCTAATTTTTGCTAAATCACATATTTTTAGAAAATATAATGATTTAAGCCTTGAAAAGTTCCATTTAAAGGATTCCAATTGAAGAGGGTTTGATCAAGGGTATGTGTAGGATCATGATGGGCCAAAAAGTGGTGATACGATGGGTATGTGGCTAATGCCTTTTTTTACCCAAAATTGATGAAATGAAAAGGGTTTTTAAAGGAGATTCTCAACTTTCCACCAATATAAATTATGCTTTACTTTGAATTTAATAAATAATTATTATTCATTTTCTATTTGAATTACGACTAAAGTCTGATTGATAGCTTGATTGAAAAAATCTATAGCTTTCAAACTGTATCACATTTTGAATAAAACATGCATTACATTCTATGCTTCACATACTATAGGATTATAAAACAATGAATTTCATGAATTTTGACCAAGTTAAGGTAGTCAAACATACGTTTTATATTTTTAAAATTTGTAATAAAAATTCATAATTAATTATTTACTTAGAAAAAAAATTACAAAAATATGCATCACATCGGACATGAGTCCTCTATTTATATCTAAAATCTTATAAAAAATATTATCATTTTATTGTGGTTAGGGTGGTCAGACAGATACCTACTTATTTTTTCCTTGAAATTTAAGTACTATTGCATTGAAATTTCAATTTTTCACCAAATAGATATATTTTTTAAAAATAAACCTAATAGTTTAGAAACTACATTCAATTTTCTATAGATTCTATTCTTACATATTTTTGAAATAATATAGATTACTTATTCAAATTTTTACGTCAAGTTGTCTAACTTTGATTTTTCTAATTTTTTTGCCACTTAAGAGCCTATTTTTCCATGATGATCCTGCACATATCCCCAAACCACCTTAAATCAAACCCCCTTGGATAGAACCCTGCTAGTTTTAAACCATACCTATAATGGAGTCTCCTTTACACCCATCAAAATGTTGATAAAAATCCACTTTTGATTTATCTTTTGGGGGATCAAATGAATTCATTTGTTTTTTTTGTATGTAGTCCTTATTATAAGCTTCCCAAAAAGTATAATTTTAAATAAATTTAATTTGATTATTATATTTATTTTTTATTTCTTGTGAATGTAGGTTTTTCATCGAAAATCAAGCTCTTTGTTTTGCACATGTGGAAAAATAGCAGATTATAATTTTTTTTTTGAAAAATATCAGTGCATTAGATATTGAAGTCCTTGATCCAACAAAAAAAATGAATTTTGATACATACAAAATAAGTTATGTTGTATACGGTCTACCTATGTCTGAATTGTAATTGGTTTGACTTTGAAACTTGATTAAGGAAAAAATATTCAATAAAACACTTTGAAACCAAATGAAAGCACTAGACATCATAGTTAAAAATCTAAATTTGAAAAAATTAGAATTTTATCCTTTATAGAAAAAAAATTATGTTGTATACGGTGAGCATCACTCCTTAAAAATGGTGTTTACTGAAAAAATATAGTTTTTGAAGGAGATGGAAAAAAAAGTGCAATCTGATTCCAAAATTTTTGAAAAAAATATATTTAGAATCTATAGACAAAATGTCACAAATCACCAGTTTGCATCATCTTCAAATTCCTCATAGTTTAGCCGCTATAGGTGCCCAAAAGTGAAGATTTAGTTAGAAAAGATTAGTTGAGTGTCCAGTTTGGCCAAAAATTATAAACTAGTATTGTGGGATCACCCAAATTTCAGTTATGATTTAGTCCATGGGAGGGTTTGCATTACCAAATGCCTATGATATTGCAATAAGGGCAGAAAATTGTCTCATTCAAGCTGGGAAAATATCCCTGAGACCACCTATGCCTATCTTCCCCGAAATTCAGCCACCTATCCCCATGAATTTTCCTCCTATAGCTGTTGTGCCACCAATCCTAGCAATAGGTTACGAGGCTGCTGCCCAAGAAAGTGCTATCCCAGACCCTACCAAAGAAATTCAAGAAATAAAGAATATGCTACAAACTTTCGACAAAACCTTTAGTAATGAATTTGTGACCCTTAAGAAACAAGTTGGCCACGAACATAGGCCTTACCAAGCCCCTTATCAATAAAATCAACATAATAGGCCACCTTTCCAAAATGATTTCCAAGGTTAAAAGAGGAATTTTAATCCCAAACCTTTTCGGCCTTATGATCCCAATGTTGTTGGCCCCTCAAGGGAACTCATACCACAAAACAACTTGGCCCAAAAACATGATTGGTGCTACATGTGCAACTAGCCACACAATGAGGCTGTGTGCATGAGTAGGATGGATAATCAAGCTCTCATGGTGCAAAATAATTATGCTGGCCCAAAGAATTTGTCAAGCGAGAATGTGGAACAACAAGGCAATTTTGAGGTTGCTTTAGTAAATTGGCAAAGCATTGAATTATGTGGAGTAAACCATTTTCAAGGATAGAACCAATAAGGTTCACCCATTGTAGCAAACACGAGGTCAAAAAAGAGAGGAGTAGAAGTAGAGCAACAAGCTACAAAAGACATAATACATTCCATTCCACCTCAAAACTATCCCCGCAACACAATCAAAGGTGCAAATTTTGTAGAGAGGACAACAAAACGTAAATGATGTTGTTGCTCCATCAAGATAGCAAAAGGTAAGTTCCATGTCCTCTAATGTGGTTGAGCACTTAAAGAAAGCTATAGTTAGCATGTCTATTATGGATGCATTACATATCTCAAGCCAAAAAAGTTTATTACAAGATGCTTTAGTTGAGCTTTCGTCTTCAAATGTTGCTAATGTAGAAAAGAATAGGGTTGTACTTGCGAATAGCTTAGAGGTCAAAGGTGGGAAGAAAAATCAAGAAGTGAATCCTCCACCATTCTATCTAAGCCTTATTATTGAGGATAAGCTTATCCACAACTATATGATAGACTCGGGTGCTAGTAGCTTAGTTATGCCTAAAATTTTAGTAGACAAGCTAGGTTTGGTCTATGAACCCGTGTCAAAAGGAGTGGTGCAATTAGATGGCTCTGTTGTTCAAACAACAAGAATCATCAAAAAATTGGCTCTCACATTACATGATTGTCCCAACTTTTTTGTTTCCCAAGATGTCCATGTGGTTGAATTACCCCTTCATTTCACACTTTGCCTCTCAAGAGACTTTACTGCTAAATTAGGTGGATTATTATCTACTAATTGGTCCCACTTATTCTTTGGAACCAGGTATGGCACTAAAGTGACCATTAGGTCTGAACCATTAGCTAAAGACCACATCAAGCCATACATTCCCAACCCAGTAAATGCTAACCTGTACACCACAAATGGATTGGAGAATCAACCCATGACCTCAGACCCCAACACACCTAACAAAGAGGAAAACTTGGATGAGTGGGCTGCCCAAAATCATGACCTTGATCCTTTCAACCACACCGAGGAGGAAATGTTAGGCATTTATGTAATCCATGAGCTTGATGTGGTAGTCCCTAATTTGGTCAAAGGTGAAAGTCAACCTTTAGATGGTGACACAAAGTTCTTGAAAGATGAAGAAGTTGTCAAAGAATGGAGGGAGCTGCTTTTTGACGATCAAGTTTTGAATCAAGAGGAAGGCCTAGAGGAAGATGAAACATCTATTAAAGAATAGATGAAATTACTTTTTGAGAATGAAGCTTTGGATCAAGATTTAGATCAAGAAGAAGACCTCAAAGAATATGGAGAAGTTGACCAAGAATGGATGGAAATGCAATCTGATAATCAAACCTTGGATCAAGGGGAGGTTTTTGAAGAAGAATTTTTCAATGAGGTAAAAAGAGTCATTAAAAATTACTTTGAGAGGAGAAATAGTTCCCTTTCATTCAATGAGGAAGATACAGGGAATATGTTTTTGGAGAATTTTGAATTTCCCACTGAAAATTGTGAAGATGCAATCAGTGTTGATCCCCAACAATCCCCAACTGATTGGTCTAGTGAGCTTCCCAACTTTGATGATGAGATTCAAAGAAGCATGTTTATGTTCGAGACAATACCAAGCAATGAAAAAGATTTCTATGAAAGATATTTTGATAAACTCCTGTTCCAAAAAGCTAACATTTAGCTAAATGAGGAGTTAAATGACAACATGATAAAGGAGTTATGTGAAGCAAGATTCAAAGATTTTATCGTTGGAGACTTTGTGCTCAAATGGGATGAACACAAGATTAAACCTGGGAGGCACTCCAAATTTGATGCAATTTGGGATGGCTCGTACATGGTAACTAAATGCAAAGAGCACAATTCATTTCATCTCTCAAAGTTAAATGGGGAGGTGCTTCTGGTCTCAGTTAATGGGATCCACTTAAAACGTTGTTTTTGAGGTTTAAAGTTCTACCCTTGTACTATAGTAGAATAGTTGTTGCTAATAAGTTCGTGAATCACTTTTATTTTTAGTTGTTTTCTTTCCCATAAGTGCTTCCGCACATTTTTTTCTAGCCACCAGGGCCTGGTGGTTGTTTTCTGCTTGGTTTGGTTTTGTTTTCTACTGCTGTTTGGATTGTTGCAAGTTTTAGTTTTTTAGGTTTCTGAGTTTTGGAGGGGTAGAGTGACTCCATGCCCAATGGATCTACATAAGGCAACTGGCCTGATGCTTAGCAGGAAAGCATCTAGTAGAGGTTTCCAAGATTGTTAAATTAATTTTTCACCACTGCTCAAATTGACAGAGTTGATTAATTTAGGTTCATTTTAAGGTGAAAAGTTTCAATTCATTTCTGCAGTTGCTTAAACCATTGCATATATTTGAGTTTTCTTAGAGAATTGTTCAGAAGGATACAATGTGCTTTATTGTGTCATTCATGATTTACAACATAAAATATTTTCATGAAATATAAAGAAAGTGCTTTCATTCTGTGTTGAGTTATTCATTCCATAATGGTTCATACATTTTTTACAAAAATAAAAGTACAAAATTGAACAAGAGTTGCACAAAAATGTTGTTTTATATTCATTGGGATAAAAAGAAGAATCAAGTGTCCCACACATGCAATGGGAATAGATGAGTCAATGAAACACAAGGAGTGCACTACACTACTGAAGATAAAGAAGGAAAAGAGCACATAAGAAGGAACATAGCCATCATTGCCTGAAGTGTCTTTGAGTCGCCTTTAATGTTGTTCATCCCTCCTTGCTCCTGTTCTCCAAGTGAACCTGCAAATGATTGGAAAAGCTTTGTTAGAGCTTGGGTTATGAATCCTCCTATATGATCTACCAACAGTAATGTAGAACATTACTTGTGGTGAATTGAATCAGTTGAGCAAAGATAAGAAGTCTGCAAGAGAATACAAAAAATGAAACATCACAAGAACATTGACCTTAATTATTTTTAATCTAACATTGTTTGTTTCCTATGTAGGTATAGGAAAAGTTATGTTGTTGATCTACTTTGAAGACTTATAGCATGTGGTGTAAAATAGGCTTCCACAAGGGTTGAGCTCAACATGCCACCCCTTAACATTCAAGAAGGGGGTTGAGAAAGGAAACAAATTCATAATTTCCCAAAAGAGATATGCATCTGAAGGATTACATCACAAGTGTTATAAGAGCTCAAACAATTGATCATTTAGGATGATCAAGTCTGGGGATGCAATGAGTTGAAGATCATAAATGATCAATTGCTCACATAGACCATCACAAGGAGTGCATCATCATGAAATATGATAGTGAACAAGCATACATAATGCCAATAAAAAGTGACGATTGAAAAAAATGGAGAAGCTTCAAAACACCATTATTAGGTGTTTCTTATTTCAAAATCTTCTATGCAAAGGCTAAAACTCACATCAACTATAGCTATCCAAAGGAAGATAAAAATGCATGAAGAGTGCAAAGCAAACCTTTGTTTCCATCAAGAAATGAGAGTACAAGTGGCTGCAAGTGAAGCATGAAAGCCAAAGTATGAAAGAATATGCATCTTGTGTGTGCATTTGATATTCATTAGAAGGCCATGATGAGAGAGCACCAATGCCATAATGGGGGTTTGCAGCTGAGTGTTTGGTGCTTCTAGATGGTAAAGAGAAACAGTTCCTCATGGACGCTTTAGAATGTAGATGAATTACAATAAAACAACAGTGAAGTTGTTATTGCCTATAGATACACCATGTTGTTCAAGTGCAAACAATGAAGGTAATGAATAGGCATAAAATGAAACAATGACATTAAATTCACCATGACTCATACAATGCATCTGTGTGAATTCACCTTGCATACAGAACAACATAGAATGGAAGAAAAATGTAGTAGTACCCATTTTGAGCTTTAATAGAAAATGCCAATAAGAGGAAACCCACATGGGTTTATGTTATGAGATTTCAAATGTAGAAGTAATAGAGTAGCTCAAGCTCATGCAAGAATTCAAAGATACTCAGTTGTGCTCTCACATCCATGACCTGAAGGAGCATTTACTTTCACAAATGATGATACCCATTGGGGGTTTTGCTTCAAAATACAAATGCAGAAGTAAATGGTAGGGTTTTGAGTTTTATGCTAGTGAAACAACTCAGAAAAATGAAGGCAATGAAGTCAATGGCCGTGGCCATGAAGGGTTTTGAAACCCATAAAACAATTAACAAAAATGCATGAGTTTTCTCCTTTTCACAAGTCACTTTCATTTTCTATCATGGGTCGAGCCCAAGAAACCAAGTTATCTTTTGCAAAAATAAGGGAATGCACGAGTGAGGCCACAACCTATGGAAGGATAAACTCAGAAATTCACTCATTTCTCCCACACAACCTACATATTCTTCACTTATTTTTTTATGGAATGAGCTCAAATCGAGCTTATTTAAGAGGGAAATGCACAATATAGGAAGTCATAAATGCTTACCATAATTTTCTATGGAGGAAACTCATCAAAATACCACAGGTATGTCTTGCAAATACTCAAGATGGAGGCACCCATCACGATCCAAAATGGAGAAGAAATCAACAAAGAAACAAAGCAAACAAAATGCATCAGAAATTCACTCATGGCCGTGGCCATGGAGGCCAAGAATCAACATAAAAATGGATGAAATGCTCAAATTTCAACAAAGCAATTTACCTTTGCAATCTTCCTTCAAGAATCCTCAAAAGAATCCCATAGAAGAAACAATAATTGAGCTCACAATGTGCAAACCCTAGTTCCTCATGGTGGATTGAGCAGAGCTCTTTTCTTACTAACTTGGTTGATGCAAATGATGGAGAAAATTAGGGATTGGTGCGAGTTTTGATGTTAGGGTTTCCTTCATGCCCTAATTTGAATGCATTTTTATCACATTCCTTTAAAAAATTAAAAACTTTAATAATGCCTTGTTACCTATGATGCCTAGGTCGAGCCTTGCCTTAGTCATTTTTTCTTGATTTTCTAAGAAAATCAAACAAAATTCATATCTTTCCTTTTGATTTTAGGAGAAAACATATGCACCTTAGTTCCTGTTCACTAGGTCAAGCTGTCCATGTGCCCTAGTTGCTTAGTGGGGATATAACCATGGTCAATTTTTTATGATTTTTAATAGAAAATTCAAGTATATAGGAGCCTTTTCTTAAGTATTTTGATTTATGAAAATTATCAAATTTCATTCAAATTGCAAAAATCCAAATATTTGGAGTCAAATTGCAAAATCAAATGTAAGAGAAAGGTTTCCATATTGAATTTCTGAAATTGCAAGCATTGTAAAACAACATTAAGGTAATGTTTCTATAAATTATCTTAATGTTTGGTATTGTTTAAATGTAGTTGATGTACTTGAGTATTCACTGAAACTTTCTATTTTGAGTTGAGTTCACTTGGGCGAATTTGAAAAAGAGGAGGCGAAATGAAGTTTCTATATTCAGTTTTGAGCTGTTTGTATGCAATTTTGTGGATTTTTTGGGTCGACCCTTCAGAGATGAGAAATTTATATCCTTTTGATGTTGTTTGGAGTAGTCTGAGTCACTACTTTTCAAGCTTTTCTGAGGAGCTTGAAAATGAACTAGAGTTGCTATTTTGGAGATGTAGTGAAGTTGATTTTTGCAATTTTTCACTATTGTGACACTTGGAGGCTATAAGTTGAAGAAAATTTTATTTTTTTTGGAGTTCAAATTGATGGTTTCTTGCTCTCCTATTCACTCAGAGAGTCTTGTAAACTTCATTGTACTTAGATTTTGGAGCTTGACACTCCTTCATTCCAATAAAGTAATAGGGTTTCCCTTTCTCATTTTCTTGTCTCAAATTTACAGTCACAATTTGACGTTAACTATGATTCAAATGTAGAATCCTCTTCATGTCTTGTCATTGTAAGTTTGTTTGCAAGGGTTTCATGTAATTCAAGTTGCATTCTATGTTATGTTTGGTGAACCTCTATGCAAATCACTGTTGGATTATGTGTTTCTAGGGCGGGATTGTGAAAATCAAAGGTTTTAAGGAGATTGGTGTGAGTTGAAAGTTGTCAAGATCTTTATATTGTTGGTGAATCATCTTAGGTTGTAGGATGTTTGTTTTCAGTTTTTCCTTTTAACCCTTTCCTTTGAAGTCTTCTAGGTTAGGTGATTTACTAGGGGAACCATCCTACTCTGGAGATTCACTCTCACCTATAGATTTATCCACAAATCTGAGAGTGTTTCCATGTTGCAATAGGATAGGCAAGTCTAACTTGGTGAAGGGTGCAATCCTAATTGCCAACAGTTCCCCTTAAATTTTCTCTCTTACACATCATAAGATCTAGCATACGCTCACACAAACATAATGTATAGAAGATTTAATATAAGAAACCACCAAATGAAAACCCAAAATCAAGATAAAAAGAACTCACAAATTTGACACCTAGATTGGGTCACAAATTCCAATGCCCCAAATCATGGAGAATCAAATCCAATTAAAATAATAGATTTGTTACACCCATAATAAGTTGTCTTAAATTATATGTCATTCTTCAAAATAGGCACTCCCTTTAAGACACTATAATCTCCTCAAAAGATGTTTATGATATTAATCACAATTTGTCATAAGATTCCAATGTAATTCCCCTTAAACTTTCTCTCTTACATGTCATAAGATCTATAATATCATCCCACAAACAGAAGGTATCCCATATTTCCTCATGATGTTCTATTTAATTGCATCTTACAAGAACTCAAGATATCTAACATGTGACAACTCAAAATGGGTTACTTCATTTCCCATTTAAAACCATTTAAAATACCAAAAAATAATAATTAATTAATAAAAATGCTAGAACATTGCAAAAATTGAAACACCTTAATTCACAAGAATATCCACATTCCTCCTTTCTAAAATCCTTATTAATTAATGGTTTCTCAACAAAACAATCCTCCTTGTTTTGTACCATAATGCATGCTTAATTGTTAACCATTAATTCAAATTTTGGTTTAGATATGTTTAACAATTCTATAGCTATTGTTAAACCATTTCTTATTATAATCCTTCTATTTGATCATATATGATAGTCCTATAAGTATTTGTAGACTAAGGGAGAGGAGTCAATTGTGGGAGGGAACATATCATGGATATAGAATATGTAATTCCCCTTAAACTTTCTCTCTTACATGTCATAAGATCTATAATATCATCCCACAAACAGAAGGTATCCCATATTTCCTCATGATGTTCTATTTAATTACATCTTACAAGAACTCAAGATATCTAACATGTGACAACTCAAAATGGGTTACTTCATTTCCCATTTAAAACCATTTAAAATACCAAAAAATAATAATTAATTAATAAAAATGCTAGAACATTGCAAAAATTGAAACACCTTAATTCACAAGAATATCCACATTCCTCCTTTCTAAAATCCTTATTAATTAATGGTTTCTCAACAAAACAATCCTCCTTGTTTTGTACCATAATGCACGCTTAATTGTTAACCATTAATTCAAATTTTGGTTTAGATATGTTTAACAATTCTATAGCTATTGTTAAACCATTTCTTATTATAATCCTTCTATTTGATCATATATGATAGTCCTATAAGTATTTGTAGACTAAGGGAGAGGAGTCAATTGTGGGAGGGAACATATCATGGATATAGAATATGACACTTGGGACCAATTTTGGGTAATAAAAGAGTTAATAAATTTACACTTAATATCCAATTGCAAAACACTTTAATTCATAAAGTACACAAACTAACCAATCATGTGATGCCACATCGGTGTACTAATAAAACATAACATAGTGATCCATTATCAATTGTTGACACATTTTGGCTCTTTTTTTGTGGTTTTCAAAAAATGGTACAAAAACATTAAAAAATGTGCGCAAATTTCAGTAGGAAAAAAATGGGGGGTGCAGCAGGATTGTGAAGGGACGTGTGCAAAAAATATCAGTTAATTCATATGCTGAAAAAATGGGGGTGCAATCGATTGACTTAGATGTTGCTGACGTGAACCCCTCGCTCAACATCTTCCTACCCACCACCAGCTCCTCTCCCTTGTACACAAATTTCTACATGAACAGATTTCTAAGTCCCATAACATTTTTGTTTTTCTATACATTTCATTGAGAAAGTAAAAGAATGCGAGAAACTGGTGAAAATTTTCTGTGAACCGTCATAAGATTTTATGTGTGTACTATGTTTGAAAGGTGACCTGTACAAATCTAATGCAATCCAATGTGGGTACACCTCACTAGTCTTGTCCATTGTGGGCCGCATGCCAATGAATTTCAAAATAAATTGACAAGCACATCTCTCTGCTTGTCAATTCTGAGTACATCGCTCTACTTGTCAACTTTTAATGCCCATTTCTAGGTCTAATGATGACGTTTTTTAAATTTTATTCTCTCACAATGTTGCATCGTCTGAACAAACAAATATTGCTACTTTTACGGGTAAAGCAAGCTTTAATCTTTTCAATTGTCGGCCGCAAACAGAATCGCCTTACTTGTCAATTTTTAGTAGGTATATTATTAGGTAATTTTAGAAGAAACTTGACAAGCACATCGCCTTACTCATCAATTTTGAGCATACCGCTCTAGTTGTCAATTTTCAGTATGTCTCAATACTTGAGTCACTTGTAAATGGGAAATGACAAGCATCAATTAATAAATTAGCGCTTGGTCCTTCCACTTCTATCATATCATAGTGAGGTCTTTATTGCTATCTGGGAGGAATAGAATGAAGGAAATTATATCTCTGAACTTAACAGAAATGGAGCAATGGTATGGTCATTTCAACACAATGAAGGAAATTATATTGCCGACCTTAACAGAAAAGGAGTGATGGAATGCTCATTTGTTGTTTAGGAGTCTTTTTGCAGAGGGCAACGCTTCACTGTGAGTACAAAAGAAGTGGCATGCTTAAATATTTTGTTTTTACTTTTTTAACTGCAAGCTCATTTCTCCTTGTTTTGAATTCAGAAGAGTTGCGGCACAGAGGAATGAAGGGCAGATAGGAGGAAGAAGTGAGAAAGATGTTTGTTTGCATCCAGAACGTGAGAATAATATGAGGGATGATTCACAACAAGGAGATCATAATTTGTAGCAGAATATTATAAGGCGCATTAAGGATCATCTCATGTCGGATGACTACGAAATTTGTGATCAATTGGATAAAAAATTGCGGGGTTCGCAACAATTTCAGCTACAACGGAATTTTAGCTTTGAGGATATTGACGATTTGCCATGGGAAGCTATTCAGAAAATTGGTTGAAATGGGAATGTCAATGTGAAATGGAAATGTATTGTGATAGAATTATGTGAAATGGATGTAAAAATGAGAATCATTTGTAGACATAATATGTTTCATCACTTTCTTTGCTCTAGCAATGCCTACCTTTGCTCTTTTAGACTTCGTTCCTTTCATTTTTTCAGTAATTTTTAAGTTTCACTAATATTCTTATTTTTCAAATAAGATCAATACTATAGAATCTGAAACCAAGCCTAATTCCTGCACCCACAGGTTATGAGATAACAGCAGAAATAAACAAAGCAAATAATCCAGGAAAACAGGGCACACAAAAATCTGTATTTGTGGGCTGTAAAATACTGTCTTTCTTCATGCTTTTATAAAAGAGAATTACATTGCTGCAACTAACCGCTGTAACTAAATATAGACTGAACATCTAAAAACAAACTATGCACCTGCATGTGGAGGGGGCTTCCTAAAAAAATTCTGTGGGTGCCGCTGAAATTTTTTAGGAATATTTTAAAGCTAAAGGTTCCATGAATTTAATTTTGCAATTCAACTTAAAAGTTTGAATTCCAAAATTTAAGGAATGAACTGGGATATTTGATAAAAATTAATAAATAAATAAAAATTCTCTTATTTTTATTTTCTTTTAAGAATTTAAAATTTTAAGTGATAGACAAGTGGTAGAAAAAATTCCTAAGCTGTAGGGGCAATTTCTAGCTCCATTCCAATTTCATCCGCTGAAATTTGTAGTCCTAATAAGTAGGGGCTTCTATTTTTCAGGCAAAGATTCCAATTAATACTATAGCATAATTTTTTTTGCTTCATGAGACCGCTTGTTCCATAAAAATAGATCCTGAAGCCCCTCCATGGGACCGCACTCTAAAGACTGGCAGTTACGTTGATAACAAAGTTTATCAACTAAATAAAGTAAACTACACTTAAACTAACTCTCTAAACATGCTGTGATAGGTCAAAATAGAGCGTTAAAAATCAAGCAACAAGTTAAAAGAGTGCAAATAAAAAATTTAAAACAACCTACACTTCAAGATTAGCCTAAGTTGGAAACAAAACAAGACAAAGCCACAAAATGGAACTTTATACCTTGCGTTGAGTCGATCCTTTGGTTGGCCCTTCGATCTTTGATGTGTATGCTCCTTGGATGGCAAGTAGGTGCAAGCAAAATGAGGATGTGAAGATGGATGCAAGTGGATAAAAACAAGAAAATTGCTAAGTGTTGGTTGAGAAACAAAACTGCAAGAGTTTGGCTAGCACAAATGATCTCCCCAAAATGAGAGAAAAAAGGGGGTATTTATAGGATTTTTGGGAAATCCTAGGGGAAATAGACGGTCAAGATTGATCCACCAAATATCAAGATGTAGGGCTAAGGTGAGTTGAGAACTCACAAGCCCTCACATTTTGACATATGGCATGTGAGATAGCCCTAAAAGGTGAAGTGGACATGAGGTGGAAGGAGAAGGACATGACATGGAGAGGGGTACAAAGTACCTTGGGATTGGACAAGATCTCCTCATAAAGGAGGTCCTTGTCCTCATGTGGGAGAGGACAAGTGGGTAATTAAAAATTCCTCAAATATTCTCATGGGGAGAGGAAGAATTTTAAATTCAAAGGGTGCATTGGGGATTAAAAGGTGAATTAAAAATTCACATAGGGAAGGAGATGCCTTGTCAAAAAAAAAAGCATTTAATAGGGTTGACTAAGGACATGCATGTCATGAAGGACATGGGGAAAGAAAAATTTAATATTCCTTGGAAGGATAAAAGGAATTAAAAATTCCTCGAGAGGTTGATTAGGCTAGTTAGTGAGGATTAGAGGATGGTTAGGTGGCTAAGAGAGATTAGAGGCCAACTTGCAAAAGTTGGAGGATGTGACACATCCTAATCAAGGATTAGGCATGTGCACATCCTAATGATGGGATTAGAAGAAGGATTAGAATAAGATAAAAATGATGGAGGATGTGACGTGAGGGGAATTAAATAAATGGAATATTTATTTAATTCAATTGATGGAAGGAGGATTAAAGATATAAGGTATTATTAATTAAATATCTTAGGGATTTGGTAGAAGTAAAGCTATTAATTAAATAATAACAGTATTACTTAATTAACGAAAATAAGATGAAAGGGGATGAATTTGGATAAATTAAGTGTCCAAATTTAGATGTCCACACATGCAGAACTGTGCATGGCACTTAAACTAATTAAAACGATGCAATGCATAGAGATTACGATGAGTTGCACTTGGTGAAACTCGCGCATCAATTGTCAACAAACTCCCCCTTGATGCTAAGAGGGCTCACAATCTGATCTCTAAGTGTCATAAACTGATCCTTTGCAACTGCCTTGGTGAAGATATCCGCTAGCTGTTCTTTAGTGTTGATGTTCTTCAATTCTATTGCCTTCTTCTGCACCAAATCTCAGATAAAATGATTGTACCTGCTGAGGTGATTGCAACATACTTTGCTTCCATGGAACAAAGGGCAACAATACTTTGCTTCTTTGAGCTCCAAGTAATCAAACCATAACCAAAAGAAAAACAATTACTAGATGTAGACTTTCAGTCATCCAAACTATGTTCCCAATCATAATCACTAAAACCAACAAGATTGAACCTTTTAGAAGTGTAGTAATGAATACCAAAATCTAGAGTGCCTCTCACATACCTCAAAATTCTCTTAGTTGCCTTCATATGTATTTCAGATGGCTCTATCATGTATCTTGAAACAAGTGAAATTGAATAAGCAATATCAGGTCTTGTGTGAGTTAGAAACATCAAACTTTCAACAATACTCCTATAAGCTGTCTCATCAACTATTTCAACACCATCATCTCTACACAACACAACTCCATGAGTAGTTGGAGTGCAACAGGGTTTACAATCAACCATATCAAATTTCTTCAACATATCTAAATGACATACTCTGCTTGACAAATGAAAATTTCATTTTCACTTTGATGAACCTTCATGCCTAGAAAATATTTCATGAGACCTAAATCTTTAATCTCAAATTCATTCATCATAGCAACTTTGAATTCATCCTTCATCTTAGAACTGCTACCCATCATCAACTATTTTGACTTGGCATGTAGTTTTCATGATAGCAAGCCCCACCTAGATGGGGAGTTGGATCATGCCTTGAGACACCCGTTCTTGATCATCATAGGCTCTTATAGTAATACTTTTTCCTTTCTCAATGAAATCTTCAGAGAAACCAAAATTTTTAATCAGCTGCAAGGTACAAATATTTAGACCCACACCTCCATCCACCAAGACTCGTTTGACTTTGTTTTTGTGAGCCATGACCTCAAGATGCAATGCGTGATTATGGGATGGTTGCATTGGGAGGTCATGTTTAGAGAAGGTGAGAAGATGAGGTGTGGCGATATGTCCAAGCATAGCCTAGAATTGGTCAACATCAATGTTAGTAGGCACATAGGATGCAAATAAAGCATTTTCTAGGATATCTCTATGTGTAGGCGATATTTTCAGCAACTCCAAGATGGAGATCTGGGCTGCAATTTTCTTTAGCTGATCCAAGAAACTATAATCACTAGGGTTGGATTTCAGAAGTCTAGGTGGTGTCCTAGGTTGTTGTGATGCTCCTTGGATAGTGACCTTTCCTCGTCGTGTGGTGACTCCACACTCTGTGCTAGGCCCTTTAATTGTGAGAACAAATATGAAATCATCTAATGATGCTACAACATTATTGTAGACATGATTCACATTGGTATAGTCCTTTCCTTTGCCATTTTCATTTCCTTTGTTATGATCTGGCATTGAGTTTGTGTATATTTTCAAATCTTGGTTTCCTGCTTGTTGATCAACTGTTATGTCTTCATTGTCAATAAGGTCTCGAATGAGGTTTTTAGTTTCATATGTACAACTAGCTATTGTATGTCCCTTTATTTTATAAAAATCACAAAGATGCTTCTCGTTATACCACGGTGGTTTTACTTGAGGCTCTTGGTAATTCAGATAAGTAGGGAGTGTGATAAGATTTGATTATACTAGCTTTTGCATGATGGACTCGATGGGTTCCCCCAATGGTGTGTACTTGTGTTTCTGCGGGTAGTTATTCCTAGGGGGTGGTCCCTTTTGAGCACTAGCATTGTTGACCATTTGTTGATTATTTTGCTGTTGTTGCATGTTTGGTTGTGGTATGTTCTGTTGATATGGTTGTTGTGGGATGATTAGTTGCAGTATGTTCTGTTGTGTGTATGTTGGTTGGGTGATTGTTTTCTTTGGACCACTTATGACCACTTTGGCATCAATGACCCCATCATTGGTAACATTCTTGTTCTTATCCCAAGTGTGGGGCTTGTCATTATAACTAGATGAGGTTTGGTTATCCCTATATGCTTGTGTGTTCCCTTGTGCTATAAGGGCTCTCTCGATATTAAGAGCTTTAGAGATGAGTTGATCATATGTCGTAACACATTGCATCTTTAATTAAAAGGATAAATCCCCATCAAGGTTAGCAATAATGATTCCTATTTGTTGTTCCTTAGGAATAGGCCATTTTCTCTTGCTAGCTCTGTACCTCCATCGTTGTAAGTAATTTGCAAATGTTTCACCCTCAGGTTTTGTTTTAGAGTGTACAATTCTTCCAAACTGACATCCATGTCTAGGTTGAAAGAGAAGTGATTTACAAATTGATCTATTACTTCTTGGAACATTTGGATTCTAGGAGGTAAATGGTAGAACCATTCAATTGTTGGGCCTACCAAGCTTCATGGGAAAAACCACATTAAATAGGAATCGTTATAGGCCACTTCCATGCATTGCACATAGAATTCTTTGATGTGGTCTTCGAGATTTCCATGCCCTTTGTATTTGTCAAATTTAGGCATTTCAAATCCAGGTGGGAATGGTATCATTGCAATGTTTTTGTCAAAAGGATAGGGACAAAAATCATGTTGAGCAATTGATCTTTTTTGTCTTTCCCGCATGAATATCTTGTATTTGTTGAGAGAGAAATCTGAATTGCATGGAAAGATCATCTTGAGGATTAGGGGGTGGAGCATATGTATTACATGGTGGAATGGTGGATGAATTGAGTGTGTGGTATTGTGTATGTGGTGGGTTCTCTTTATAAATTGTCGTGTGAATGGTGACAGTGGTGGAGTGAAGTATGCTACTTGCGTATTTGGATTCAATATGTTTTGTTATGTGCTCAAGTGTAGGGTTGTTGGAAGCCTTGTTGTTGTGCAAGCAATGCTTGTTGATAGGCTTGTTGTTGTTGTTGTTGTGCTAGCATTGCTTGTTGTTGAGCATGTTGTTGTGCTTGTTGTTGTGCTATCAAGGCTACTTGTTTTTTTTGTGCTATCAAGGCTTGTTGTTGTTGTTGTGCTATCAAGGCTCGTTGTTGTGCTTCTTGTTTTTGTAAGGCTTGTTGACAGGCATGTTGAGCTTATGCTATGCTTACTACTATTGCAAGGCTTGAGCTTGGGCTTGTGCTTGTGCTTGTTGTGCTTTTTTTTGTTGCATCACTTGTTGGTAGGCATGTTGTGCTTGCAACATTATACTATATTGACTTGTAATGTTTTGATTTTGAGGTTGGGATGGTGAATTTTGGTAAATGGTTTGTGATAGTGGGTTGAGGGGTTGTTGGGGTGGTTGTGTGATTAGAGGTTGGGTGGTAGATGGTTGATTTGGATTTTATGTATTCTGTCCTTGGTTTTGTGATATCATCCCTTGCGAGATTTGGGTTTGGGATGAAAGTGTGTGTGTTTTGGGTCCCATTTGATTTTGTGTTGTTTGGGGGAACAATGTTTGAGATATTTGATAGGATGCCACTTGGTGTTGCGATGTTAGTGGCATACTTGGATTTGGGACCATGTTTGAAGGATTGATCGGATTTGTTGTGATTGATGGATTAACTATATTTGTTTTATTTTGGATCAACATGTGTTGATGGATTGGTTTGATTTGTTGGATTTTGGGTCAACATGCATGATGGAGTGATGAGAGGGACTTGTGGACCTATTTTTGATGTTTTTCCTTGTGTGAATGAAGATAAACCATGTGTTAGGGTGTTCACTTGTCCAAATAAATCCACTTGAGGTGGTTGACTTGTTTGATCTTGTGGAATGGTAGAATCATAGAATTGAGTACCTTGGGTAGAGGTAATGAGTTGAAATGATGGTGTAGCACATAAGTTGGTGCCATAGTGGTGTTATGAAACATGAGTGACCGTATGTCTAGATGTTGAGGGATTTGAGGGATGGAGGTGTTTGTGGTACCCAAGTTGGTTTTAGTTCCTAAGTTTTGGTTGTTAACAAGTGGGTGCCCTTGAAGTGCAAGAAGTAATGAAATCCCTTTAGTAGTCATGGGTTGACTTGGTGTATGTGACAATGATGGTTGGGTAATAAATTGAACCACATTTTGAACTAATGGTTGTGTGATGAATGTTTGAGGAATTTAGATGTTATGTTCCCCAAAGGTTGTTCTCTAATGGTGTCCAAATAAAAGGTAGAAGGTAGTTTAGCTCCTTCTTTTTCCAAAGCCAACATGTATTGAGTAGGGCTCAACTTCATCATGGCATTGACAAGGTGATGGGTTTTTGGGTCTTGTGATAGCTCAAGCATTTCGTCTGCAGTCATCTCATGTGGGTTGTTGGTAACATCCTCTATTTCAAATGGACCCCGTTCCTAAAAATCGTGGGGTTGTTGAGATGACACTGGTGGAGGATTTATGGAAGCTCTTGGATCAAATTCGGTTTGGTTTAATGTACTCATGGTAGATGAATCTTTGTTTTGTTCCATGTCCTTGTATTGTGATCTTGTTTTTACCATAAATTTGGGGATCAACTTTGGGAGTATTACGAAAAACTCTTGGGTTGATTAAAATCTAGGTAAAAGAGATCCTCTAAGATGTTTTAGGATCAATGATGATATGAAAGATGAAAGGGTGGGTAATATGGGTGATGAACTTTCAAACTTTGGTCAAAACTAGACTTTGGGGTTTGATGTTTTGATGTTTAAGGATTGATAATGAACCTATGAACCCTAAGATAGACTCGTGACCTTAGGAGAAATTTGTTCAAAATGGATTGTTTGCTAACTTAACTAGGTGTATGAAAAAGGATTCATCCCCACACACTTAGCTAAACAAGGTGATTCGGTTTGATGATTACCCAAGTCTAGGAGGTTGGTGTATCCAAAGTTCTAAAGTTGTTTGTGAGATGAAATTAAAAATGTTTTAGTGTGGATGCAAAGATTGATTTGATCCTAATATGAACCTAAGAGGGACTTGTTTACAAGACCAAGGTGTTGAAGAACATGCTTTTCCCTAAGAGTATTTCAAACTAGAAAGATCAATGTTTGCTTGAAGGACCATATGTTTTGAACATAGGACAAAAGATAAACAAGCACATGTGTGGGGTTCAATTGATTTAATCTTGATTAATGAATTTATTTTACCACAATCAATGTCTTGATTAAGTTTTTCAAACTATATTTCTATAACTTTCAACAACTTTCATTCCACAAAGCTCAATATGTGAAAATCTAGAGGTTTAAGTCATAGTTCCCTAGGTTTACTTTGGAATAAATGTGGATTGAGATGTGACCTAAAAAATATGAAGCCTCAAAGATATTATTTTGAGAAAAACAAGATATTTTTAAGGGCATGCAATAATATAGGGTTTAATATGTTGAGAATATGATGTCATTTAATTGCAATCCTAAACATATTTCATGTATCTCCTAAGTCCTTGGAAAGTGTTCCCCAACACTAGGATTAGAAAGAGATTGAATTTGAATGAAATGAACATGTAAATTGACATTTATGATTATTCCTAAGTGATAGGAACATGTGGGGACGTCCAAGAAGAGATCCTACAAGATAGGAGCACCTAGGGCACCCACATGGAAGGTGGAACCCACCTTGCTTTAGTTAACTATTTGGGGGATTGATAACACTTTAGTAATGCATGTTTTTGATCCTAAAAATTAGGGATTGATATTTACATGAGTGGAGTGGCACTATCAGTTCAGTTCAGTTCAGTTATGGCTCATTTATCTTTGAAGTTGCATGTAGTTATTTTGAGTTGAATGCTAGTTGACTTGAGTTGAATGACTAATGACTTCGGTTGCATGAAAGATAATAGGTGGATACTCTTAGTTAGGTGGGGATGATCAAGCATGCATAATTTTTGCATGAATTGGTGGAGAGATATGTTTTAGTTAACTAAGATTGACTTGGGTCCACCTTGGGCGCCCAAGTTGGCATCTTTCAGTTAACACCTTTTGCATGAGAAGATATTTACAAGGCTCAGCCAAGTGGGCCCATTCTTGGGTGCCAACTTTGAAGTGAAGTTTGCATGATATCTTCTTGACCAAAGTTCAGTTAAGTGTTCAGTTTGGGGTGCCTAAATTGAGGAAGACTTTGGTTTGACTTTAGATTACATTGTGGAACTCTACTTGCCCAATCTAGGCGTAGATTTTTTTGAGGAGCTTTATGCTCTTGTATTGTACAACTCTTATGAGTTTACATGCTCATATTATTGTCTATTAATTGTAGCAAGTGCATGAGAGTTCCATGAGAGTTTATTGCAGGTTGTGAAGAAGGATTATTGAAGGCAAGGAAACATATCAATCAAGGATTGATACAATATTATTGTAATCTTATTCTAAGGTTAAATAATACAACCACTAGTGATTTTGGTGGAGTTTTTCCCGAAAGGGTTTCTCCACATATATGTTGTGTCACTTCTATCTCCTTGTCTCATTCTTCTATAATCTTCTCTCTTTCTACAATTGGTAAAATTGATCTAAATAGATTAATCATACACAAATAATTGTGACAAAGAACACTTAATTAGATCTACAGTCTTATAGTTTTACAAGTTTTAAGCTACAATATTACCTTCATTTTTCAGCATTTGTTGTCAGATCAATGGTTGGTTAGGGTTTGGGATACATTTCTCTTAAAATTTTGAAGGTTTTTGGCTATAGTGGGAGCTTTTACTATTGTGTTATTGCAAATTTGTAAAAGAAGTGTGTTACAATGAGTTATACTTCTCATCTAGATATTGAAAGATTTAATGGATCTTGTTATGAGATGTGGAAACTAAAAATGGAGGATCTCCTTGAAGAGAGAGATTAGTGGTTAGATGTTTGTAAAAAGACAAAGCCATCTACAATGATGTCAGATGAGGATTGGGCTAAGCTTGATAAGAAGGCAAGAGGGACCATAAGGTTACGTCTTGCTGATTTTGTTCTCTTGAAAGTTTCAAATGAAGCTATGATGCAAGCAAGGTGGTGGAAAACCCCAAACATACTCAAACTGATTAGATACAAACAACAACCAACCCTTTCACTAAACACTCAATTTGAATCAAGATTTCAACAATAGGCAAGTGTAGCCTTCAAACACCAACTCTACCCAATATATTTTAGAGAAGGCCATCTAAGAACCTTCTTACCACCCTTTGAGATTCACAAAACAACTCAAAACAACATGCCGATTGACTCCATAAGGATTCTTTGAGACAATTTTGAAATCCTTAAGTCTACCCCTATTTTTAGGACACCAATTAGCCTTGATTTACAAAGGAGGCCCCTCTTAAACACCACCCTATCACTCAAACTCAACAAATAGTGATAAGTTGTGTCTCAAAACATCTGAAACCAACATTATTTCTCAAATCCAAACCTTCTAGAACGTTGTTCCCCAAAACCCCCACTTTCAAGCAAAACATCAAGGGTTTACTCAAAGTCTATCCACCAGGGCTTATTAGACTCAACCAATTCATCAATCATGTTACAATTACCTTGCACAAGGTTACAAAACCTTCACATAGATAGATCCTTCAACCATTTATCAAAACACTTCATTAATGACTCATTTTCACAAGAAAGATGCCTTATTCTACCCTAGGGCTTCTCCCATTTCATACCAACTCAACTCCCATGGAAACACCTTAATTAAATTGATTATAAACCATTCCATGAGAAATAGTAAGTACATAAAGTGGAATGGGTCAAACCACCATTTTAGGAGAAAATCGGACCTAAAATACAAAGATTAGAGGCTGGTTCAATTTTTTTAAGAATTCTCCCACAATACTGAGTGTTAGACTCTCAAATTTGAAACATTTAAAAGCTAACACATGTACCTACATTACACTATGAGACTCAGAAAATTTATTGATTGTATGGGTCTGTACAATATATGAGAAGTTCAAAAAAATAGTGAAAAATGCATAAAAGCATTGTATATTGATTGGAATCTTCAATAAAATAATCAACCTCCTCTCTTTGAGCCCTTGGAGAGGCTTATATACATGTTTCAATTCAAATTCCAATGGTTTAACTCCTATAACTATATTTTGAATCACTAGACCCTTCATATTCCCATATATTGCATTGTTTTTTTGATAATTTTACACTTGACAATATTTCATTTTTACAACTTTTACTAATTTAAAACATAAGACTCCAAAATCACCCCAATATAATGAGAATTTTCTTTTTTAGACCTTATTTAGCATAAAAAAAACTCTAACACCCTGAAACTATCCTAGACACACTCAAATTCACCTTGCTACATTGTCACCAAATCAAATTTTGCATTATGGTTGTAGGTGCTCCTGCACCAAGCTGCCACATATAAATTGTGGAAGAGGATAGAACTATGATATCTATCAAACCAAAAGTCTTAGTAATAAGTTGTATCTGAAAATACAGTTGTATTCTTTAAAGATGAAAGATGGTGATTCTGTTTCACATCATTTAAATTCTTTCAATTTGATTCTAAGTCAGTTAGCATATGTAGATGTAAAGATAGAAGATGAAGATAAATTCATTTTGTTACTTTATTCTTTACCAGAGTCTTTTGAAAATCTAATTGTTGCTATTAGTGGTAGTTGTGTGTAGATCCTAAGATGGACACTATAATTCCTACTCTCCTATCAGAGGAGATGAGGAGGAAGTCTAAAATGGGATCCCAATATGCCTTGTTTGTAAGAGGTAGGCCTAAGGAAAAGGAACCTAAGGGAGACAAGAAAGGAAAGGGTATTTCCAAAGGACAATCTAAAACCCTTGGTAAGATTAAGGTAAATTTTTGGAACTATGGGAAACTAGAACATGTAAAGAAGGATTGTAAGAACAAGAAAAAGAGTTATGATGCTTCTATAGAGAAATCCTCGGATGACAGTAATGATGCATTGATCATTTCATGTAAAACTGTTAGTGATGACTCTTGGCTTATTGATTCAGGTTGCTCCTATCATATGACTCCTAACAAGGAGTGTTTCACTAAGTATACTACATATGATGGAGGGAATGTCTTTGGAGATAATAGCACAACAAAGACTGTGGGAAAAGGGGAGGTAAAGTTGCGTTTCAATGATGGTAGGGTTAAGAACCTTAATGACGTTTTACATATTCCAGAACTTGCTAGAAATCTAATTCTTTTATCTAAGTTCAATGATTCTGGAATGCATGTGACATTTGACAAAGGTGGTTGTAGATTGGTGAGAGGGAATATGATTTTTGCTAAAGGATCTCGGATTGGGACTTTGTTTAAGCTTGATACCTCCAATTTGAATAAATCAACCAATGTAACTGAAGCTGAAAATACATGTATGTTGTGGCACCATAGATTGGGCCACATTGGTGAAAAAGGTTTAGGACCACTCTTAATAAGAAATTGGTTGATGGTATTCCTAATTATAATATTGGAAAAAATGATTTTTGTGAGCATTGTGTGTTTGGAAAGCAATCTAGATCTTAATTTCCTAATGGAACAAATAAAACTAAAGTTATTAGAGATTATTCATTCAAATGTTATGGATCCTGTGGATATTCACTCTATTGGAAAATATAGATATTATGTCATATTTATTGATGATGTCTCAAGATACACTTGGATCTATTTTATGCATAACAAATCTGACGTGTTCAATAAGTTTAAATAATTTAAGGCTTTAGTTGAGAAACAATTAGATCATAAGATAAAAGTGTTGAGATCAAATAATGGTGGTGAATATTGTTCTAAGGAATTTGATGATTATTGTAAGCATGTAGGAATTGTGAGATAGAAAACTACTCCATATACACCTCAAAAAAATGGAGTAGCAGAAAGGATGAACCAAACCTTAATGGAAAGATCTAGGAGTATGTTAAGTAGTGCTAAGCTAGATTGGTGCCTTCGGGTCGAGGCTATAAGTATTCTTGTTATTTAATCAATAGATCTCCTAGTCCATCTATTGAAGATAAAACCCCTTATGAAATGTGGTTAGGTAGGAAACCTAGTGTTGCACATTTAAGGATTTTTTTTTAGTTTATTGAGGGGCTTTTTTTTTTCATGTGCCTAAAGAAAAGTGGTCTAAGTTGAATCCAAAAGCACATAAATTCATATTCATAGGTTATGGTGAAAATGTAAAAGGTTACAATCTTTGGAATCCTCTAACCTGAAAAATTACTTTATCTAGAGATGTGATTTTTAGGGAATTTGGATCTTATTCAGGAGAAGAACAACCAAAGGAGAAGGATACTTCTCGAACAATGCATTTTGAGATAAATACTGAGAAGCGAGAAGATGCACATGTTGAAGAAAAATTGGATGGATTGGATGAGGAGAGTTCATAGAGTTCTAAGATAGATTTTATTGATGAGCATATTGAGGAACAAGAAGAACCTTCTTTGAGAAGATCCACAAGACAATGAAATCCCATTGATAGGTATAGCCCACTTGATTTCCGTTGTATATTTGCTTTGATGAGTACTAATGATGAACCTAGATCTTACAGGGAAGTTGTGTCTTCAGATGAGAACAATCTTTGGTCACAAGCTATGCATGAGGAAATGGAATCCTTAGATACTTGTGACACATGGGATCTTGAGTTTTCTAAAGGAAGAAAGGCCATTGGTTGTAATGGATCTTTAAGAGAAAGATTGGAGCATATGGTGTCTCGAAGGTACAAGGCTAGTGTAGCCAGGGCTACTCCCAAAGAGAGGGAGTTGAATTTAATGAAATCTTCTCTTCTGTTTCTAAATTAACTTCTATTAGATTCTTTTTATCTATTGCTGCTTCTTATGATTTTGAGATAGAGAAATGGATGTGAAAATTGCTTTCTTACATGAGGATCTTGATGAGAAATTTATATGATACAACTTTGATGGTTTTGTTGTAAAGGAAAGGTATTGGTTTTACGAAGTTAAAGAGATATTTATATGGATTGAAGCGATCACCTAGAGTAGTAGTATAGGAAGTTTTGATGCTTTTTGCATTGAAAATTGGTTATGTTAAGTGAGGAAGATAGTATGTTTACATAAAATTTTATTGATGATCAACTTTAATTATTATCTTGTATGTTGATGATATGTTATTTGTGGTAACAACGGGGTAATGATCAAAGAATTGAAAGCACAACTCTCTAGCACATTTGAGATGAAAGATCTAGGGGATGCAAAATATATCCTTGGTATGGAGATCAATAGAGATAGAGGTAACAGAAAGCTTTGCTTAAGTCAAAGAAACTATGTTGATACTATTTTGAAATGGTTTAACATGCATGATAGTAAACCAATTAATATTCCTTTACCAGTTGGCACGAAGTTAAGTTTAGACATGTGTCCTAAATATGATTTTGATCATGAGGAAATGTCTAAAATTCCATATGCTAGTGCAATTGGTAGTTTGATGTATGCAATGGTTTGTACAAGACCAAATATAGCCCAAGCAATGGGAGTTTTGAGTAGGTTTATGTCTAACCCTGGTAAAGAACATTGGACTTATGTTTAGAGGATTTTTAGATATTTACAACGTACTTCTGATTACTATTTGTTTTATCATGGTGCTAATGATATTGATATTATGCACAAAAAATTAGACATACAGGGTTTTCTTCATTCAAATTGGGCAAGAGACCTAGACAATCGGAGGTCGACAAGTGGCTATGTGTTTACTTTGTTTGGAGATGTGGTTAGTTGGATGAGTAAGAGGCAGCCCATGGTTTCTTTTTCCACCATAGAAGTAGAGTACATGGTTGCTACACATGCCTCCAAAGAGGTAGTTTAGTTATAGAGAGACTTGAAGGTATTGGTTTCTGCTTCAAGGAAAAGAATTAGCAGACTTAGATGTGATGATCAAAGTCGGTATTTGTTTAGCCAAAAATCATGTATCGTAATGCCATTGCTAAGCATGTTGATGTTACGGTATCACTTTGTGTAATGGTTGAAATTGGGAAGGTATTGATTGAAAGTTAGGCTTTTTGATCAATGTTGTAAGATTATCTTCTGAAACAGTTCCTGAATAAGTTCTCTTGGTGTAGAGAGCCATTGGCCTTAGGTCCTCTACTTGATTTGTAATAATGATTACTTGTTTGACCATTGCAATGTATAATGTCAAATTAAGGATAATTTTGGGAATAGGATGCCATTTAATTGCAATCCTACTTTATATTTTATGTATCTCTAAGTCCTTGGAAAGTGTTCCCCAACACTAGGATTGAAGAATTAGAAATTTGAATGAAATGAACATGTAAATTGATATTTGTAATTAATTCTAAATGATAGGAACATGTGGGGACGCCCAAAGAAGAGCTCCTACAAAATAGGAGCACATGGGGCACCCATATGGAAGGTGGAACCCACCTTGCTTAAATTAATTGTTTGGAGGATTGATAACACTTTAGTAATGCATATTTCTTGATCCTACAAATTAGGGATTGATATTTACATGAGTGAGTAGCTTTTCTCCCGGTTCAATATTAGTTTAGTTTTAGTTCCAATTTAGTTATAGTTAAGTCATCTTCAATTGCATGTAGTTATTTTGAGTTGAAAGCTAGTTGACTTGAGTTACATGACTAATGACTTTAGTTGCATGAAAGATAACAAGAGGATACTTTCAGTTAAGTGGGGATGATCAATCATGAATAATGTTTGCATGAATTAGTGGAGAGATACGTTTCAGTTAACTAAGATTGACTTGGGTCCACCTTGGGCGCCTAAGTTGGAATCTTGAGTTAACACCTTTTGCATGAAAGATATTTACAAGGCTCAATCAGTGGGCCCATTCTTGGGTGCCAAATTTGAGGTGAAGTTTGCATGATATCTTCTTGACCAAAGTTTAGTTAAGTGTTTAGTTTGGGGTGCCTAAATTGAGGAAGACTTTGGTTTGACTTTAGATTACATTGTGGAACTCTACTTGCCCAATCTAGGCGTAGATTTTTGTGAGGAGCTTTATGCTCTTGTATTGTGCAACTCTTATGAGTTTACATGCTCATATTATTTTCTATTAACTGTAGCAAGTACATGAGAGTTCCATGAGAGTTTATTGCAGGTTGTGAAGAAGGATTGTTGAAGGCAAGGAAGCATATCAATCAAGGATTGATACAATATTATTGTAATCTTGTTCTAAGTTTAGATAATACAAGCACTATTGATTCTAGTGGAGTTTTTTCCCGAAAGGGTTTCTCCATGTATATGATGTGTCACTTATATCCCCTTGTCTCATTCTTCTACAATCTTCTATCTCTTTCTACAATTGGTAAAATTGATCTAAACAGATTAATCATACACACAAAATTGTGACAAAGAACACTTAATTAGATCTACAGTCTCATAGTTTTACAAGTTTTAAGCTACAATATTACCTTCATTTTCAACATAATAAAGGTATCTATACTTAGGTCCAAAGGGTTTGAAATCTTAATTCCAGTGTTCAATGTTTGTTTAAGTTGTTTTAAATCCAAGCAATGTATTAGATATCCAAGGTAACAAATACATTTTTCAAATTTTCTTCATAAGATTCACTTGGAAAGTTCACAAAAGACAATCATTACAACCTAGAGAGTAGGTACGTTCTTTGAGGTGGGCCTACCTCATGCCCTGAAGGGATGATTTTACATGCGACTTATGGAGGGAACACATAGAGGGATATCACCCCTCAATCTTTTGTACAAGAGAATGAACTCTTAAGCTCTATGCCTCAACCATAAATGGGACTTGGTAAGTAACTTCTTGGAAGTAAATTCTGATGCACCACTTTTGAAGAAAATTTTGGAAAACAAGGTTTGGCCTCTATACAAAGGTTTTTAATGGTACACCATGAACACCGAGATGTATATCCACCCACAAGCCACTTAAGGAAATTAAACTATTCCCTTCCATCCCATATTTTTGGAGTTGGATTAGGTGTAGTATGTTATTTGCCATAGATTGAAGCTACTACTCTTTCAGGTTCGCAACCTTTATATAGTCCATCAGTAAACGTGTTTTTATTCAAGTCACTTATATGAGTTCTCCATTGTAGGATGTGTCTCATTAGTAGGCCCTCTCTTAATAAGAAAAATTCTATTTCTATTCACCCAAGATCGCATGAGGTGCGAGGGGAGAGGATACGTAGCAAGTTCTTAGGGTGACTCAAAAAAGAAAGTTTTGTAAGCTTAAAGTGTTTCTCTTTATCCAAGATTGCATGAAGCGCAAGGGGAGAGGATACACACTAGAACTTTACATGCATAGCAAGCACGAAAAAAAAAAATCATTTTAACCAACATTGCAAAATGACTTCATTCTAAGCACAAATGGAAGCATTTTTTTGTATTGTTCAATTTTAGCCAAAATTGCAATAATGAGGAAATGAGGGGTTCAATTCATAACCAACTTTGAAAAGATCATAGCAATGGTAAATTTTAAAGCCCAAACCAAATCTAGTAGCCCTAAAGCATGAAAGAAAAACAACATATGATGGGTTATTTTCCCATGAGTGTTTGAAAACACTATTACAATGAGTATCAAATACTTTTCAACTTCAATGCTCCATTCTTCACCTAAATCTTGTAATAGCGACTCTGTGTTAGAAAAAACAATGTTGTTCTATCAATGGCGGCATTATTTTGGTAATGGTGTGGCACTCTGGTGAAATGAAAAGGCAATGCTCTGTGTAGACAATGAACTCAAAGGCAGGCGTTGTATTGAAAAAAGTGATACAATATCAGAAGTGACGATCTAGTGAAAATTTGCAAGTTCATAAGAAAATAGAGAGGTCAATAGAAATGGTATAGCAAAAGCAATGCGATAATGAAAAGACAAAAGAGCTTAACTACATCAAAAATGACTCCCTATTTCAATAGCGATGTTGTTTACAAAAGTGGCTTTGTATTTCTTTACAATAGTGACGCTCTGGTAATGTCAATGGCAACACCATTTTCTAGAACCTACAAAAAATGTGAAACTCAAGAAAAAAAATCAAAATTAAATGGTTAAGCCCTCCTAGCACCAAAATGTGAGCATGATCTATACCTAAGCCAACATGATCAAAACACAAGGAAATTAGTCACATTAGCTAGGTTAAACCAAGCTCCCTATGAAATTATTGAAAGCACAAAACAAGGAAATCATGAATACAAAAACACGAAGTGACAAGAAATGCATAATGAAATCCTTGCTAAATACCCCAAACCTCATCCCATAGTGGGATTGGTGCCATATTGATGTGGAGTATTGGCCCTTTCCCAATCCCTTTTGATGAACAAGCTTCAAGGTTGTGGATGAAAGATGAAATTGATGCAAGATTAGAACTCCAGTGGTGAAAATGGATGATAGTGAGGATGAAATCATGTAGCATAAATTTTATTCAAGAAGTGGATCCCTTTCTCATAGAGGTGACTTCTATTTATAGAGAAAAATGATGAATCAAGGGTTAAGATTCATTTTCCCAATTAAGGGTTGCAAACAAATCTAAGGATTAAAGGAATGATTAGCCTTGTAACAGGTGTCACAAGGATAAGAGATGTGAGGGGATATGTTCCCACACATGTGTGTGCATATTTTGGGAAGAGAGTATGTAAGAAGGAGTAAATATTATTGCATAGGTGGTTGTCGTTGCACCAAAAGATCGACCTATTAATGCTTGATACAACCGTTGGATTTATACAAGATCTAAGATCCAAAAGAGGAAATTAAACCATGTCACAAACCCTGAGCATTGCATTGGCCCACACCAAGGAGACCAAGGGAGACACCTTGCAATAATCCCCCTCCCAGTGGAAGCAAGGGGTTCAAACCTATGACCTCATCTCTGATACCAATTGTTGCATAGGTAGTTGTCATTGCACCAAAAGATCAACCTATTAATGCCCAATATAGTTGTTGGATTTATACAAGATCCAAGATCCACATGAGGCAATTAAACCATATCATGAAGCCCAAGCGCTGCATTGGCCCACATCGAGGAGATCAAGAGTGAAACCCTTAACAAAGACATGTGGGTGAAGAATTAAAGGCATGTGGGTGAAAGATATTAAGGCATGTAAGAGAAGTAAAGACTTGTGTAAGGAACAAGATGGCTTGTGTAAGAGCCATTAAGGATTGGGTGGGAGACAAGATGATTTGTGTAAGAGCCATCAAGGCTTGGGCAAGAAATTTAATGAAGGGAGTAAATGAGGAAAGAATATTCCATGGGAATATTCTCATGCAAGTGTGAGGGGAAAATAGCCTTTTACTTAATTTGAGAAAATTAATTAGTTGTGCAAGTTGGAGTAAATAAACCATGGGATTATTTAACTAGGATGGAGTTAAATGTTGGAGAAAGGACTAATTAGGATTAGCAAGTGGATAAGGTTAATTAATCATGGATTAATTAACTTAGTTGGGTTTAGGGGATTTTTTAGGAAAATGTGACATTTAATTAAATAATTTAGGGTTATTTAATCAAATGAGAAGACATAGGATTTTTAATTAAATTATTTGGATTATCTAATTAAATGGGATGAAAATTTGTAGAAAGGGGGGTGAATTAATCCAATAAAATTAATTATTTGATTAATAGTATAAAGTGATCAATTTAATTAAACAATTTAGATCATTTGATTAAATAGTTAGAAAAGTGGTAATTTAGGAGGAAATGGTGTTAAAATCAAATTCAAATGCGTAATATCAATTAGAACAATTTGAAGTGTCTACAAAAACCAAGGATTTTGAGGAGTTTGTGTGGAGAGGAAGGAGAGATGAGGATGATGAAAAAATTAGGATGGGAATGGTCCAAAGTCCAAAGCTCCCTCAAGAGGTTATTGAACAAAAATTACTTACTGAGATGAAAGCAAAAAATTAGAACATCACACTTGATGAGGGAAAAGAATTGGTGAGAAAAAGTGGTGTGCTTTTGCTACCAGAGTGGAATATGGCTTCAACCATTGCTTTTGACACTAATAGAGGGCATGCCAAACAAATTTTTACTATAGAGGAAGAGGCATCAACTGTCTTGCAAGGATTAGTTTTGAGCCCTGAATGGGACACCTTAGTAATTTGGGCATTGGCCCCTAACATAGGAAAGCTAGAAGGTATAGAGCCTGCATCTGACCTAAGGGGAGAATTGATAATAAAAAGGGTGTTAAATACTAGTTGTGGAGGCAACCACATTGGTTGTGAATTTTTCATAGTTCATTAAGGAAAATACAGAGGGCATTCAAGAGAAGTATGAAGCCAAGAATAAAGAATACAATGACTTGGTGGTAGAGTATGCAATTGCAAGCGTTGCAATCAAGGAAATCAAGAGCTCAAGTTCAAATTCCACCCCCACCAACTTCTCCTATCCCATCACCTCCTACTCATTCTCCACCTCCTACTTCTACTTCCACAAAGCTAATATGATCTTGATGATGTACCCATTGCACATTTAACTCCAAGCACATTGATTGCTCCTCAGTAAAGGAAGAAATCTAGTAGGATGGAGTTGATGGAACTAGAACAACTCCAAGTATATGATGAGTTCCTTGAGCATGTTGATAGGAATATGTATATAAATAACATGAGAATTGTGACTGTGGTCTTGGAGCACCTAAACAAAAATATTGAGAGGAAGAATCTTAGTGTACATTCAACCTACTCAACTATGATTGATGCCATAAGGATATTTGATAGGGATAGGGAATTGGCTATCTCATTAATGAATAAGTGGATCCCTAGGTTGGAGACCTTAAAAAGAATGGTTATTGGATTGAATCATGATGCCAATAAACCACCACTCATTTCCCCAACCCACAAAATTGTGAAGGGGATTGTTGAATTTCAGGTGTTGATGGATCCATTGGAGAAGAAGATAAGGGAGCTTGTGAAGAGATTTGATGTTGTTGACTTTGGTTTGTTACCTAACATTTTGAATGGTACTGGTGGAGTTAAGCCCCTACAACAATGGATTGATCAAATAAATAGTTCAGTTGCCACCTTAGCTACACTAATTTGTGAAGGAGCAGATGTTGACATGTTAAAGGATAGTTTGGATAAGTTGTCTTTCACTGATTCTTTCCTTGAAAGTTTTGACAAGGAAGCAACTCATGCAGTCATCTATGGCCCTTATAGGAAAAAATAGATGAATTTATTGCATATGAATGGTCGTCTAAGGAGGACTTTGAACTATGGAAGCATAAATATGTTGATATCCTTGACTTGTGAGTTGTTTTTTTAGTGGTAGGGTGGCAATAAATTTTGATCTTGGTGCATACAAAGGTTATTAAATGGTTTACTAGGGATGAATACAATGCATGGCTTGAAAATAGTATAGATTAAGCCTTTGTTATGTTAATGTTTAAATGTTGTATCCTCCTCAATTCAAAAGTTGATGACACGGGAGTGCTGATGTGGAGATGCTTTATTCTTTTCTTCTTTTTTTCATGCTTTTTGTCCTACAATTTTGGAAGCATGTGGAAGAAGTGTTGCTACTCATGGAAAGGATATTCTCATTGACTAAGGTGACTTTTGGAAGGTAGGAAGTATCTTCACCAATGAATGGGAAATAAATTTTGTCTCATATGGATATTTTCCCCCAATTTTGCAAATATAACTGTATTTTGGAATGAATTGTAATTTTCAAATGTAAATGTGATAAGTGTTAATTGGCTTGAAGCTTATTTTTCTCCCTTGATTTCTATAAAAGGGATTTCAAGGAAAATTACACAGGTTGTTGTTGAATGAATTTTGAGAAGCAAATTGTAATAGAGAATATAGATGCATATTTGTTAAGTTTTTTCTAGGTTTTGGAGTTTGAGTCTTAGTTTTTTAGCATTGTTTACTAGTACTATTACATATGAATGCAAATGGCATATTTCTTAGCCTTTGTTCTCCAACTGTATATCTCACATGAATTATAAATAAAATGAATCAAGTATTTTTCTATTCATCTTCATTGTGTTTCAATTGAATGTTTAGTCAGTGTTGATGCTCTTGTTCAAAGAACAAGTTAATTTTCTTTGACATGAATGGAGATTTATGTGAGTGTATGGATGGATAACTAAGTAATATTGGTCTAGAATTTTGAGTTGGATAATGTAATGCATTGTTCAATAGCTCTATTGTGATAGGTCAAATGCTGTTGTATGACTTTAATTGAATGATTTAATACTACATGCCCTGAGATAAGTCACTAGTCCATAAGCTATATTGATATTGCATTCCTCTGGTAATTCATATAAACACATACAACATCATTTAAATCTTCACTTTTAGTTGGATGTATGTCTTGAGTTGAATTCCTACCATATTCTCAGGTTATAGAATGGTAAATGTTGTAAGATTCACCATGTCTTTTAGGTATTTCATCTATTAAACAATAATTTGGAGAATATATATGTTATTATAATCTTCATGAGAGAAATGGCACAAGAGAGCTTGAGAACATTATGTGGGATCACCCTCCCAGATTTTGAAGAGCCCAAAGTGTAGAGGGAAAGTCTCAAAGATTTTCACTTGTCAAGTTGGCCAATCCCTCGTAATTATTGACCATTGAATTTGGAAAATTCATAGATAATTAGTGAGATCAACTTGGTTTATTTAAAACACCAACAGATTGGTGACTTTGTTGGGGACAAGCTTGTCTATGTGTCTCTAGTTGTATATCTAACACAACCAGTGTCATTCATTTGCATTGTTATTTGTTGAATGAAGAACAATTTTATCAAATCTTCATCATATGCTAAGTTTGTCGTCAGCTAGTCTAGGATCTGAATTTCCTTCCACTTTCCTACTAGGTTTTGTTTAAATTTGCTCAGTCTTTACAATTTCTCTCAAGAATTCACCATGATATTTCCAATTCCCATAAAGTGGGTGGTGACTCTAAAAGTCTTTTGTTCCAGTGCATTTTAAAATTCAAGAAGAGAGAGAGAGAGGGAATTGTGAGGAACAATTTTTAGAGATGAAGGGAACCAAAAGTCACATGAAGAAGAACATTGAGCAAAGGTTAGCAGGAGAGTTGCCTAACAAAACCAATCCATCATGGAAGGAAAAGGCTGTGGAAACAAGTAAGTATATGAATCCTCCTATAACTATTTCAAATGAAGCTGATGAAACTAAAGTATCTAAATATCGTATGCCTCCTGATAATGAGGAGGAGCTCGTTATAAAAAAGGATACTACCACAAGATAGCCTACTACTCTTAGTAATCTAGTTTCTTCTCCAAACATCTCAGAAGATCTTGGGCTTTGGAACTTCTAGGATAGGCAATTGGCCACTAGAAGAGGGGAGCCTGATGCTTCTACCATTTTTCAGCCGATGTGAAATCCTAGGGGTAGATCTGAAATAGAACCCCTAAAGCCACAACACAAAGGTAAGAGGTGAATTTAACAAGTTATACTCCTGATCACTCTTAATTAGAGGTCACTTTGGAAGAACAAGAGGACATATTTAAAGATATGACTACCCTTAGAGAGCAAGCTTTAATGCTCAGTGAGTTAAAGAAGAAACAAGAAAAGGAGAGGGAAGAAAAGATATTGGTTTCCATGCATGAAAGGGATGAGTTAAGGAGAAGATGTGGAGAAATTGAGGGAAACAGTTGTTGAAAAACCCATTCCTACTACCACTTACTAGCCCATTATAACCCCAAGTATAGATCATCTTAAAATGAATACCCCTATTGTTACCACAACCACTAGCACTTACATAAGCTCTATTGTAACCACTAAGGTTTCAGATCCTCCAAAGAATACCCAAAAACCCCAACATATTGACCTTGGGAAAAAACTTGTAGATTAACCTAAAGCCACAACCATTACTGCAAAGATAAGTATTGCATCCATTGCCATTCCCACAAATACAAAACCCGAGCCTACAATATTTAAATTGCAATTAGTCAATGAAAAACTACAAAAGGAGTTGGATAAAATGCAAATTATGGCTACAAATGTTGAGATGGAAAGGAAAATTGCTTTCCTTAAGTTATCAATTCCTAACCCCCATGCATCCACATCTCATAATACCTCCCATTCAAAAACTCAAACTATAGGCATGAATTCTACTTTTGCATCTAGTCATTCCATCCCTACATCCCAACCACAAAACGATCAGTCTGGTGGAAATATTCCTAGTGGGGGTGGAGGTGGTAATCAAGGAGGTGGAGGTGGTGGAGGAAAGAACACTTCCTCTAGAAATTAGAATATTGGTAGTGGGGGTGGAGATTCAGGTCAAGGAGGTCAAAGTGGAGGAAACCAAGGTGGTTGTGGAGGAGGACATGGTGGTGAAGGTTCTCATTCTTCTCAATCTAGTCAAGGTGGTGGAAGATATCCATTTACTAGGAGCCCAATGCAATTGGATAGGTATAGTCAGCTTTGCTTTCATGGGATACCTAGTTATCCTAACCCTCTCCTTCAAGATATAAGAAATGTACTGATGATATTTATTGGAAACAATGCAATTAGTGGAGAAGACCATCTTAAATCATTCATCAATATGATGGATGATTTTGAAGTAGAACATGAAGATGTCATGATGAAAATTTTCATGCAATCATTAACTGAAGATACCAAAGACTGGTATAAAAGTCTACCAGTAGAAAGCATTAGTTATTGGGAAGAATTCAAGAGGGGCTTTAGGGAACAATATGGAGACAAGACTGATCCAAGGTTCATGCTATGTGAGTTTAATAACATCGCCAAAGGTCCCAATGAAATGGTTTCTGATTTCAATGCTAGATTTTAGAAAGTGATGAATAGGATGCCTGTTGATTTAAGGTTGAATGATCAAGTATGTTTGGTAAACTATTACAATGCTTTTGATTCCAAGATGCGCTATCATCTAAGAGACAAGAACCCTCAAAATTTGAGGGATGCATTCAATACTGCATTACACATTGAAAGCAATAGGAGAGCATCAAGGAAGGTGGGTAGAAGGGATGATGTTAAACTTTTGAAAAACCCTAAACAGGATAAGGGAGTGACAGAAAAGGCCTCCTAATTTGACGATAAACTAGATAAGCTTATTAGTTCAATGAAGGACCTTAATTATAGACTTGCAAAACAAGAAAAGGGGTTATCAAGTGACAAACCTAAGTTTTAAAAAAATGACAAGCCCCCAAGGTTACAAGACTTCCCATACAATACAAATTGGCACAATGGTAAGCTAGTGTAAAATAATAAAAAAGGTGCACAAAATTAGGTTACACCTAATCTGTTGTAAAAAAATTCTACTAACTTTGCTAATGATCTATCATGGTGTGTGGCTTGTTAGTTTCCACACTCACCTCACCAATGTGTAGTTGCACAATCTCTAGAAGAGGAACAAGCTACACCTGGTGATTATGATCCATCTTAGGATCAAAGTGAAGAAATAAATTTCCTCATGAGTAGGTCCAATTTTTTTCTAATGAGGAGTTTTCTTTGATGAGATTCTAGTAAATTGAAATTGATACTTGGACACCAAGGGGTGGGTTATATGCCTCAACAAGTCTTCTCGATGATGAAGACAGAACA
>VDFB02000015.1:509366846-509404583 GCA_007258455.2 Sequoia sempervirens
CTCTTTCACACCCAAACATGCAGAATCGCTCTGAGCTACATTCAACCGAATGGATCCCTTAAGGGTCCTAAGTGCAAAATGACTGCAAACTTTAGAATGTTGTTACTTAGATATCTTGACGCTTAAATTTTTTTCATCTGATTCAATGAAATAATGTTGGGTCCCTCTACAATAAAATCCCTCGGTTTTTGTTATTTCAGAGTGGTTTTCCTATGGTGTCTAGTTTTCACTTGATGGAAAAAAGTGTCAAATGCAAGTAATGGAAAGTTGCAAAGTGGTGCAACTTTCATTATGTAAATCATGTGACCAAAAAACTATTCCAATGCGTCTGAATAGGTATGTTTATGCTAGGAATGGTCCTCTTTCACACCTAAACATGTGGAATTACTCCGAACTATGTTCAACCAGATCGATCTCTTTAGGGTCCAAAGTACATAATGACTGCAAACTTCAACATGTTACTCGGATAATTTGAGACTTAGAAACTTATTATATGATCCTATGAGATTATGTTGGGCCCCTCTACAATAAATCTCTTAATTTTTATTATGTTGGAGTGGTTTTCCCCGTGGTGTCCAATTTTTACTTGATGAAAACGTGTCAAATGCAAGTAGTGCAAAGTTGCAAAGTGGTGCAACTTTCGTTTTGTAGCTCGTGTGACCAAACAGATTGTTCCAATACATCCAAATAGGTATGTTTACACTATGAATGGTCCTCTTTCACATCCAAACATGCAAAATCACTCTGAGCTATGTTCAACCAGATTGATCCCTTAAGGGTCCAAAGTGCAAAATGGCTGCAAACTTCAGCATGCTATTATTTGGATACTGTGACACTTAGAAACTTCTTATTTGATCCTATGAGATCGTGTTGAGCCCTTCTACAATAACCTCTCATTTTTTTTATCTGAGAGGCATTTTCACGTGGTGGAAAATTTTCACTTGGGAAAAAAGTTGTCAAATGCAAGTAGTTGAAAGTTACAAAGTGGTACAACTTTCGTTTTGCAACTCATGTGACCAAATAGACTATTTCAATGCAACTAAATAGGTATGTTTATGCCAGACATAGTTCTCTTTCACACCTAAACACACAGAATCACTCCGAGCTACATTCAACTGGATCGATCCCTTAAGGATCCAAAATGCAAAATGGTTGTAAATTTTAGCATGTTGTTATTGAAATACTGTGATACTTAAAAAAATTCTTGTCTAACCCTATGGGATCACATATAACCCCTCTACAATAACCTCAATTTTTGTTATCTTAGAGACATTTTTCTGTGGTGGCAAATTTTTACTTTGAGAAAAAGCTGTCAAATGCAAGTAGTTAAAAGTTGCAAAGTTGTGCAACTTTCGTTCTACAACTTGTGTGACCAAACAAACTATTCCAACACATTCAAATATGTATGTTTACATTAGACAGAGTCCTTTTGCACACCCAAACACATGGAATCATTCTGAGCTATGTTCAATCAAATTGATCCCTTAAGGGTCCAAAGTGCAAAATGGTTACAAACTTCAACATGCAATTATTTGGATACCATGATACTTAAAAACTTCTCATATGATCCTATGGAATTGTGTTGGGTCTCTCTACAAAAACCTCTCTCAATTTTTGCTATCTCGAAGACATTTTCCCATGGTGGCAAATTTTCACTTGGGGGAAAAGTTGTCAAATGCAAGTAGTTGAAAGTTGCAAAGTGGTGCAACTTTTGTTCTGCAACTCGTGTGACCAAACAATCTATTCCAACATGTTTGAATGAATACATTTAGGCTATACATAATATTTTTTTGCACCTAAGCACACATAATTGCTCGAAGTTACATTCAACTAAATCCCTTAAGGGTCCAAAGTGCAAAAGGGAAACAATCTTTGATGAACTATTACTCAAAAACTATGATGCTTACGAACTTTCTGTCTAAGCCTATGGGATCATGTTAAGCCTCTCTATAATAACCTCTTTCAACTTTTTTTATTTTAAATTTGTTTTCGTATGGTGTTTGGTTTTCACTTGATGGAAAAAGTGTCAAATGCAAGTAGTGTAAAGTTGCAAAGTGGTGCAATTTTTATTTTACAATTTGTGTAACCAAAAAAATTGCTTGAATACATCCTGATAGTATGTTTACGTTAGGTATGGTCCTCTTTCACACCTAAACACATAGAATTGGTTTGAGTTATGTTCAACCAACTTGATCCCTTATGATGGCATGCAAAACAATCAAAAATAGAAACATACACACAACGGTTGATTAGAATCTATTATTGTAGAATGGTTTTAGATTTGATTAGAATCCATTATTGTGGAATTCTATTAAGTTCCAAGCAACTTAGAAGTAGATTTTTGAAACAGGTTTGAACTTGCTCATACAAGGGTTTTAGTGTAATATGTTGAAATAGGCCACCTAGTTCAAGTTGTGTATCGGTGATATGGGCTTGATGTAAGTAGAATAGGGAGTAGAAATAATAAAATAACATTGGTAAAGGCATTAGAAGAGATTACTAATGCTGCCCCTATTGAAAATTCAAAATTGAGGCCTCTTAAAAGCAAGGCTAGAAGAGGTGAAAAGAAGAAATTGTTTGAAAATAAATTAGAATAGGTTGGAAATAGGGTGAGGTTGTGGAGCTTGATGTGTTCAAAAGGTTTGCAAGGACAAGGGAGGTCAAAAGTATGTTATGGCATGATGCCTTAGTTGGGAAAATAGAGGTTTTGAATGAAAATGAGAGGTTTAAGGGAGTAAAAGTGTGTAAAGTTAGGGGGCAGCGTAATTTGGTGGTCAATTAAGTTTGTGGATGTAGAATGAAGAGTGTTGGAAGAGGTTTTGAGATTGTATGAGGTTCGGGTTTGAGTTTAGAGGTTCGGTTCACCGGTTTGGCCAAATTTTTTTGAGGGGGGTTCAGTTTGGTTCATTAATTTCATTGGTACAATTATATATATATATATATATATATATATATATATATATATATATATATATATATATATATATATATATATATACAGCCTAAAAACATGAATTGGGATTAGAATATCACACACCATCATATAAACAACAAAACCACCATAAAATTGAATGCCATTTAAAACATGCTTGATAAATATTCATTGTTGAAACTTGAATTGTGGTAGCTTGATAGACAAAGTCTATTGATGCTAGGGTTTGATTTGTATGATTTTGAAAAAAAAAGCCAACTGAGTAGAGTTATCAACGTTCTTCAGAAATCATAAGAATTTGTTTAGTACACTAGCCATTTTGATGTCTTCTTGTAGTCTCAAACATTATTTTGTATCATTGTTACATTGGTCTTGAGAGTGGTAGCTTAATATATCCCCACAATAAAAAAATTGGTTTACCTGTGTAGTGTAATAGTGGCATAGGCAGATTTTTCTTTCAAAGAACCAAAGGGTGACTGCACAATTGAAGTGTATAAACACATATTTTTGTAATATCAAGCATACTTTTTGAAACTTCCATGCATTTCCAATCTAAAAGGAAAAGTCTTTTTCCTAATCTGTATGTATCCTTGCTTTTGACATTGTCAAAAAGAGAAAAACTTTCTAAATGATGCAAAGGCATAGCCAAGCAGTTCTAACTCTTCACATGAGAGAAGAAAGATGTTGGAGAGTACATCAAGTTAGTGAGAATAAAAGTGTAATGTGTTTTAGTTTTTACTATTCCTCTATTTCTTTACAAATGTGTGATAAATTCTTAGTTCAATGATGTAGAACAATTTTGAAAAAAGAAAGTTGTCACAATCCTCTTTCAATATAGCAATGAAAAATGAAAGCTCAACCTCTTGGAATGAAAATGCTTGTTTGCAAAACAAATTAATAAGAATGAGGTAGTTAAGGTGTTTGAAGTGATTTAGAGGTCACTTTTAGGGTTCCCTTGGGCTTGGGTCAAAGTCAAACTCCATAAAACATTAAAAGTTTTTCCAAAAAATCACATTTTGGATGCCTAGGCATGTGGGTTCTGTCTTGGTTTGCCTGGGTTTTGTCTGGGTTCTGCCTGGGTTCTCTTGGGTTCCACTTGGGTGAACTAGACCCAAAAATTAAGTACCTTGGTCGAACCTATAGGCAAACCGAATGAGGACCTGCATTAGGAGTGAACCAGGAGTAGAACCAAGGCTAAAATAGAAGAACTCAGTAACATAGATAATGTGTCAAGAAGTTGACTACTTCATCTAGTCTGAATATTATATTTTGCAAGTGTTGTGAATATTGTGTATACTTTTCTTAATTTATTTGTTCCAATCAAAGGATTAAATATATTATAATATTTTTACGAATCATTTCATGGAATACCAATTGAAAACATGTTTTTGACTTTTAGATAAAGTTCTTTAGCATCAAATAATTAATTTATTCAAGACAAACTATGAAGGACAACAATGATCAATGCTAGGGCTAACCAATTAATAAGTATACATGTGAATAAGTCAAGCATGTACATGTGTGAATAAGGGAAGCACAAGTAGTCACAAACCCGCAAGCCTTGAAGTATACATATGAATACATAGTATACACAACTTAATACAAAGTATATGCACAAATACAAGGTGTACACATGAAAAGCATAAGTCACAAAGTATACATTGGAACAAACATAGGTCACAAAGTATACATGTAAGTTGTAAAGTATACACTCGAATACATGTAACTCATATAGCTATTGAACCATGAATTTATAATGCAAATATGGACACCATCAATAAAAATATTTGCATTAACCAGATAGCCATGTACACATACATCAATATATGTCGATATAAGTATAAAATATAGGTACTAAATAACTATATAGGCTTACGAGAATGCCATATAGGCATACAATGTCAAATATATCTAATATATAATATGTACAAAGCTGCCATATAGGCATACAACAAAGGGCTATGGAATCAAAATTCATTTATTTCCATGCTCTGGAAATACATTATTTCCTTTTGTTTGTTGATTTGATGGTGATTAAGTCTGTTACTCATTTGTGTTGTACTTGAGAAGTGCTCCTACTGGTCCTACTGTTAAGTTATTAGTGAAGTTTTAACTGTTACAATAAAAAGTAAAGACATTGATATATATAAATTACATTATAAAAAATGATATATTTAACAAAATAATCACTTACTGCCATCTCACGATCACTTTCCATGAGGGAAATATTCACACACCCATACTAAGGTGTGATCAAGCCCTGTATAAACCATCCAAATATAAATTAAATTACAAATTAATAATGGTTTGATTTTTCACTAGAACTAACATTTATAACAATGAATGTAAATTGAAATTTAGTAATTTGTCTCATACCTCCTCTGTCAGAGCCATCGAGGATTGTATAGCGGATGAAACACCGATATCCATTGCCCTCATAACATTTGGAGGTGTTTCCGCCATCAACATCTAAAAATAAAACAACAAATTATTCAATCACAAAAACTACAATAGTGATCCGCATAATGAATTATAATGTATGAGGTTGTCTAGGTATTTTCATGATGTAATAAGGCTTAAATAGCCATTTTTGAGTTTGTAATGGTCTTTGGTAGTCATTTTAGGCATAAATTGTAAAGTTACAGAATCTTAACAAAAGTTGTCAATAAATGTTGTGAAAATGCAAAAAGGTGACAAACAAATGCAATTGGAAGCTGCTCCTAGACTTATTACTTATGTTATGTGAAGTAATTACATCACTGCTTATGTTGACTTTCTAAACAACTATATTGTAGTTGAAATTATGTCGTCTATCAACATCTAGTTATTAGTTATGTATAATTCATTAGTTAAACTCTTTATTCTATTACTTGCGTGTAGGTTTGAGTAAATCCACTGGCACTGGGAGGTGTTCCCTGGAAACCTCTAATATTAGCTTGTTCAACATCCAAAATCACATATTAAAATATTATTTATTAAACAATGCTATTAACATGTAATAAATTTATAATTTCTTACTAGTTACATACCCCACCGATAGGTGTGCTGCAAAAATAAGTTGGTGGAGGCCCGGTGTATCCAATCTCAACACTGTGACCTTGAAATTTTATTAAAATCATAATCTTGCTTTTCAAAATCAAAATTTAATAAGTTAAATTAAATGAACATGCTAAATTTTACTTAACTATCAATGCCATATGCCTCATGCAAAATGTTAGTTGCCATCTCCATCTCCATATTTGCAGATGAATCCTATGTAGTAGCCTCTTGAGTGTTAGTGCGGTCATATGAACAAGTTGCCCTAGAAGATAGACACACATGGGTTCAAAGGCCACCACGTGAAGACTCCCCTGGATGGCGCTGTAGAATAGGGCTAGTATGATGGATGACACTCTAGGTCAAAGTGCCAATCACCTGCAATGTCTCTACATCGACACTCTCCTTTGCAATGGAAGGCATAACAAAATATCTTGAGCACCAGATATATCCTAAGCCGACCCCCACCTCTCCCTTGGAAGTCCCTCACATCAAAATAATTTGGGATTTTGTTCAATATGAACTCATTGTATAGTTTCTTAAGAAAATATTACTGGACTTCACAATTGTTGCACGGTGGATAATCAAAGACCATGTACCACCTCATAAAAATAGTTCATAATCTTTTGGTGGTGGCACCAATGAATATGGAATCTCTTCACATTGAGGGTAAGATTTTTATTTGTGCATGGGTTGGTGAATAATGAGCACAAATCATCTTTTGTAATTTTTAAATCCTTCACATCTTTATATGATAGATTATTCGAATAATAATCCCTAGCCGCTTGTCTCCTATCTTTCCATCTAGTTATTTTTTTTCTAATTTAATCTACATTTTTTAACATATCTTTCAATGAACTTGCTAGGGTCATTCTTTTAGTGGTTGAACCATTTGGATCACTCAATCTACTGATTAAATCCTCTATTTGTTTTTTGTTGTTCTCAATTTCACTCATTTAGTTTTGTTGAGTGCTAGGAGGGTGTTGAGTCCTTAGTAGAGGAGGTTGTTGTTGAGGTTTATTTTGTTGTTGAGGATTTTGAGGGTTTGCAGGTTTATTTGAATCTCCTACACATTTTAAAAAATAAATATCAAATACGATCTAAAACTAACAAATTCAAAACAAAAAGAAAACTATCCTTACCTCTCATACCTCCTCATCATCGTGGTGCCATCCTTGCGAAGAAATAGCAACCATTGGTGAATATTTTTGCACAATTTCTCCTCCTAGAATGTGAGCGCGAAAATGGGGGTTTTGGCCACAGGCATATCAAAAAACACAGTCAAAATGAAGAATGAATGAGAGTTTCACTTTTTTTGCTTTTAACTTGCCATAACATGAGCATGTTATAACATGCTCGTGTTATGGGCTCATTGTGCCCGAGCCTCAGGCTTGACACACTAAGCCATAACGCGAGTAGGTTATAACATGCCCGCATTATGGACTCCTTGTGCCCGAGCCTTAGGCTCGACACACTAAGCCATAACATGAGCACGTTATAACACGCTCACATTATGGGCTCGTTGTGCCCAAGCCTCAGGCTCAACACACTAAGCCATAATGCAAGTGCATTATAACATGCTCGCGTTATAGCATGTTCATGTTATGAATTTTCAAAACTTTTTTTTGAAAGTGTCAACAAATTTGCTACCCATCTCCATGCACCCACCCAATTCACACTCTGGTATGGAAAATCTAGTTTTTTAAATTGATTCATTTAAAGAGTATGCGTTTGAACTAAAAGAAAAACTTGAAAAATAAATAGACAAGATGGGTGAAAAGAGGCTAATGGACATCACACAGAAGTGCACGCACATGCACAATTTTTTTTTTAAGAAAGTATCAAGGGTGCACATGCTTGTATGGTTGAGGCCAAAACTTTATTCCAATTTTGTATGAAATGGCCTAGAGCCACAAGGAATATAAAAGATGAAATGGACTCAATTGACTCATAGATAGACAAATATTATGATGCATATGATCCAACACATGAGCTAGATGGAAGCACAAGGTCAGCGGTAGAAGACTTGCATGAAAAATAATTCCAATTGCAAGGTCAAAAAATAAAATCATTATGCAGTTTGGGAACCTCAGGGACCTAGTGAACTCAAAGTTCACATCTATTTCTAGTGCCTTAGTAAGTGTTGATAAATCTATAAAGATCAATCCAATATCCAACACTCTAGAAAAGGGGAAGAATTCCCAATGGAATTGGAGACACAATGCAGAATGCTTGGCATAGCCAAGAGGATTTGGGAGGAAGGTAGAAAAAAGTGGCAAGCCCACATTGAGAAGCTCCAAAACTCAACTTCCTCTAGTTGGCAGTCTTTCTATTTATTTATGCATATTTTTAGTTTCTTGTTTCAAATTCCTGTGTACATATACATATAGTGTAAAGTTATTTTTGATACAAGTTTTTGATCTAGTTATGGCATATAGCTCTTTTAAGGGGAGATGGTTTAGTTTTTTAGCTTGTATATATTAATATATTTGTCAAGAGGAGATCCAGTATGTAAGAAGGTTGTTGTATGTGCCCTTTTCCCTTGATCTCAAAGGGGGAGAATGCTTTTGGAGATAATTTTCATATGTTTCCATCAATGTCAAAGAGGGATATTGTTGGAAGAATAAGGAGATGTCATTGATGCATTTGTTGGAAACATGAGCATGTGGAATAAGCACAAGGTATATAATTATGCATTGTAGTGTTGTCATTGATGTCAACATTGTATGGCTTGAGTATGTTTGAGGATGATAGTAAGAGAAAATTTTACAAGAAAGCTTGATTTGGTGAAGATGATTATTGTGGTTATTAACTAAGTGTCAATATAAGTGATTATATGTACAATGGATTCAGTATTTGGGTCTGCATTGGTCCACTAATGAAGATCTTGCTTTGTGCTTCTAATACTTTGATGGATCGTAGAAGAACCTAATTCTATAGTTTCACCTTGTTTTGGCTCCTCGTGTGGAAGTTATGAGTAACGAAAGTTCAAACTAGTAGTTACATACATTTTCCAATTAATGTATATGCTTTGGTGAATTTGCACTTCTTCGTGGATTGGAATTTGACTTTGTGGTTTTATGGAGTTGTTGATAGGTGTCAACAGAGTGTGTATTCTAGTTGGCATAGAGTTTGGTGGTCCATGTGTCTGAATGTTGGTGTACAGTTGGAAAATTTTGTTATTAGGTCATATCGGTGTTGACCTAATAAGTTGGTTGTGTTGCAGAAGTTGAATATGTTTTGATCCATTATGTGGGAGCTAGTTTAGGTTTGTGCTGACCTATTTCATATTTTTTAAGGTTTGAAGCTTGGTGTGAAGTGTGTGTGTATACATCTTGAGCAACACATTGCATTTTGTATATTACATCCAATTAAGTCGACACAATTGATGTTTTGTGTGAAGCAGATATATAAGAAGGATCTTTTTTTATTTTTGTGTGTTATAAGTTGTATAAGAACTTGTTGCTGCAAATTATGTGAATATAGAGCAAATGCAGAGCAAATAAAAGTGTTAATTCATATCAATATGAAGTGTGTGAAGTCTTTATTTTGAGCTTCAATAGAATTGTATTCTACCATGTAGATCTACATTTTATAATAGTTCAAAACTTGGTTGTGTACCATAATCTCTTCTATCTTTTCTTTCTTTAAGTGGAAATGAGTCCACCTACTATGACCACTTCTATAATATATTGTAATGAGCTAATACTCACCATGGTTTTTTCCATATTGGGTTTTCCACATAAAAATCCTAGTGTTTATGTGTTATGTGATTTTGTTGGATGTTTGCATACTTTCCTTTATTACTACAAGTTGAATATGTTATGAGTTGAATAATTAAATGTTTAAATGGTTTAAGAGAAAATTGATTCACCCCCACTCTTAGTATTCTGATTGTTCAACATGTGTTTCATGAGTGCTTAGCATAATACAACTTGCTAGCCACATGAAAACGCCTATTATATAAAAACATAGAATAATACAACTTGCTAGTCCGTCCTTTTTTCTTTTTTTCTTTTCTTTACATTAGTTTTAAAATTGTATGTTTGTGTATCTTGTTTTGCTACTACATGTGTGCATTCCTTTGTGATTATGTTGGTTTTCCATGGGATCTTGGATTCTAGGGGCTTGATCATCCCTCTAGATCCTTTTGGTGGAATTATGTGTCTCAATCTCATAGGATGAAACCTCTGAAAGAGAAAAGTTGGTGTGAAATTATTTTTGTCCGACCGACTAACAGTTGTGCAGCCTTGTGAAATGTTTAGGTGGCCGAGACCTTGTTGATGTCTTATTGACTGCAACTATCACTGTGACATTCCTTGTCGTTATGATCTCTCTTTTCCTAGTAAGAACTCTCGCCGACTGTGGTTCATAGTGGTTGTCAGGGAGACTTGTGGTGACAATAGTTATCGGGGAGAGATATGAATGTTCGTATGACTCATCTCGACAAAAGATTTCTCACTGAATGGTTATACATTCGAAGTCATCAGGGAGACCCTTGGCCGAAAGGCTTGCTTTGGTATGATGTATCATTGAATAGTGGAAGTCTTGCCGACTGAGCTACATGTGTTTGTTATCAAGTGTCTTCGGTGAGATTCTTGTCGACTGAAGTCATCGGTGAGAGGTGTGAAAATTCGGTAAGAACTCTTGACGATGAATGTTTGGCTTGCTGATAGTATGATCTGTTTTCGGTATGACTCCTAGCGAAAGGTGGTCTTGGGGTACTTGGAGGCTTCAGTAAGAACTCTTAGCGATAGTTGAAGTCTCACCAATGGTATGATCTCTTGGTGAATAGCGATAGTCTTGCCGATGGGAATGCTGATGTCTATGTGACCTTTGGAACATCAGTATGACATCTCAACGATATGGTTTATCTTGTCGACTACTTTTGAACTCGGTATAACCTCTTGCTAAAGGTGATGAATCTTGGTGATATCGATGGTTGGGATTTGTGGCATCGGGGAGACATGGTTAGTGTCTCACCGACATGCGACATAGGTTGACACTTTTGACTGGATGACTATCCTATGTGGTGTGTCTTTGACCAATCAGAGAAGCTGAATGGGAACCGTTGGCAGTTAGACTGTTGTGGCCATTCTTGTGAGGAAGTTCAATAGACAGTGGCAACATGGATATACTCTGAGATCGAAGATGATGTTTGGTTCGATGAATGGTTGGAGGAAAAATTCGATGAGTGGTCAGTATGAATTCAATTTTGAGAGCATTGTAACTTAAATGTTTTGTACAAGGTTGATCAAGGATTATGCTATTGTAAATTGACATCAAAAAGATAAGTCTGATCTCTGTATGTAATCTCCATTGCTGTAATACAAAGAGGTTTTTCTTGGTGTGGTGGGTTTTTTTCTTGTAAGCGTTTTCCCACATAAATGTGGTGTTCATCTATCTATGTTAATTTCTCTATTTTTGTTATTACTTTCAAGTGTATCTTAATTGGACTGTAATTGAAAATTTAAAAGCACCTCTACATTCTTCCCTGAGGTTTTGACGTTAGGAGAGTTGTTTCCACACCTTAGCTTTCTTTACAAGTGGTATCAGAGCTTGGCCAATTGTGTTATCCTTGTGGGTACGTTGGATTTTTTTTGTCAATTTTGTTCAATGGGAGTCTTGTAGAGGTTTGGTAATTTGAATTATAGATTAAGATGGCTAGCACGTCAGGAAAGATTGAAATTGAGAAATTCAATAGCAATAATTTTGAGTTGTAGAAACTTAAAATGGAAGACCTGTTGGTTGATCATGATCTGTGGATTGCCGTGTTTGTAATGAAGCCTATAGGTATGAAGTAAGAAGATTGGGACCTTGCAGATAGAAAATCAAAGGGGCTGATACATCTTCCTTGTGGAAAATACTGGTAGCTATTTATCAGGGCAAGTCCTTGGTGAATAAATTATTTTTGAGGAAGAAGCTGTACTCTTTGATAATGCAGGAGGGAGGATCTATTGCTGATCATTTGAATGCTTTAAACATGTTGATTGTGTAGTTAACATCTGTGGGTGTGAAGATTGAAGATGAAGATCGTTGTATGCTGTTATTATGTTCTTTTCCAGATTCTTGGGATCACTTAGTGATGGATATTAGGAGTATGCCATCCACTTTTAAGATGGAAGATGTTGCTTCTTTGTTATCAGAAGAGATGAGAAAGAAATCTTTTGAGATGGCGAAGGAGGCTCTTGTTGTTAGAGGCAAATCAAAAGAAAAAGACAAGAAGAAGGACAAAAAGTCCAAATCCAAATTAAAAGGGAGATCAAAGTCTCATGGTAAGAAGTCCAAGGTGAAGTGTTGGAATTGTGGGAAACCTTGTCATGTCCGAAAGGATTGTAAAGAGGAGAAAAAGAAGAAGAAAAACTCTTCTGACAATGATTTTTCTCAGAGTGATGTAGATGCTTTCATTGTAGCCCTGGCTACACAGACATCAGATGATGTCTGACTGATTGATTTTGAAGCATCTTTCCACATGACATCTCATAGAGATTGGTTCATGAAATATGAAAAATACGATGTGGAAAGGTGTATTTGGCAAGTGATTCATCTTTAGAAATAGTTGGCTGTGGAAGAGTCAAAATTTAATTCCCTGATGGAAGAGTGAAGGGAATCAATGATGTAATGCATATACCAGGTCTGACTCAAAATCTACTTTGTGTTAGTAAGCTGAATGATATTGGAGTGTAAATCATGTTCTCTGGAAATGGCTGCAAGATGTCTAGAGGCTCAATGGTGCTAGCAATGGGTGCTTGTATTGGTACCTTGTATAAGTTGGATGCACATGCTATACAATGCAATAGTGTCTTTGTAAAGTTAGAGAAAACTACTCATGGAGAAAAGAAGGAAAATGTTCCCGATGGTGTAAACTCTATGGAAGTTAAACTTCCAGCATAAAAGACTATGCTTTGACATCATAGGCTAGGTCACATTGGTGAGAAAGGTTTAAAAACCTTGAAGAATAAAAACTTGGTTTAAGGGTTTGATGATTGTAACCTTGAATTTGAATTCTGTGAACATTTTATATATGGAAAACAACACCGTGTTTCATTTTATTCTAGTCCTCACAAATCTTCTGGTTTGCTTGATTACATTCATTTTGATGTTTTTGGTCTAGTGAATGTTCCTTCTTTGTCTAAGTTAAGGTATTATGTATCATTTATTGATGATTATTCAAGAAGGGCATTTGTCTATTTTTTAAAAAGTAAATCAAAAGTGTTCAGTCGGTTTAAGGAATTTAAGAACCTTGTAGAAAATCAAACTGGAAGAAAAATAAAATGTTTAAGGACTGATAATGGTGGTGAATTTTGTTCTGATGAGTTTGAGAGGTATTGTAAAGATCATGGGATTAAAAGACATAAAACTACACCTTACACTCCATAGCAAAATGGAGTTGCAGAAAGGTTCAACATGACAGTGATAGAAAGAGCATGAAGTATGCTAAGTAGTGTTGGCTTGGAGGAGAAGTTCTGGGCTGAGGTAGTTTCTACAACATGTTATTTGATAAATCGTTCTCCAAATTATGCTCTTGTTGAGAAAACACCTTTGGAAGCATGGTCTAGTAGGAAGCCCTCTTTAAGACACATTCATATTTTTGGCTGTGAGACATATGCATATGTGACAAATGAGAAAAGATCTAAATTGGAGAACAAGGCTATCAAATGTATTTTTATTGGCTATAGTACTGGAATAAAAGGATAAAAACTTTGGAATCCTGATACAAAGAAGGTTCTATACAACATAAGTGTTTATCTTTCGTGAGCTGAAGTCTTCTACCTTGGATTTGTAGTCAGAGACAAAATTAGAAAACAAAAAGGATGTAGTTGAAATTCCTCTAACACTAGAGAAAGAGGAATTGAAAATTCAAAATGTACCTGAAACTGAGGAGAGCTCAAGCAATTATGAGAGTTCTGAAGAAGAACAACCTCAGCCTCAACAAGTGAGGAGGTCAACTCATGAAAGAAAGCAACCTAATAGGTATGGGTTCTCTTTGATAGATTCTACTTGTGTCTATGTTTTAATTTCGAGCACTGATGAGCGTAGGACTATAAAAGAGGCATTTAGAATGTCTGATTCAAATTTTTGGTTGGAAGCCATGAGTGAAGAAATGAAATCATTAGAAAAGAATGATACTTGGAGTTTGGTGCCCTTGCCTGAAGGAAAAAAGGCTATTGGCTACAAATGGGTATTTAAAAAGAAAATAGGTCTGGATGGCAGTGTTGAAAAATATAAGGTGAGGTTGGTTGTGAAGGGTTATTCCTAGGTAGAGGGAATTGATTATGGAGACATTTTTTCTCCTGTAACTAAGATGACATCCATTAGATTTCTTTTGTCACTTGCAGCAGCATATGAATTAGAGGTTGAACATATAGATGTGAAGACAACATTTCTTCATGGTGATTTTTAAGAAGAAATTTATATGTCCCAGCCTGAGCACTTTGTGGAGAAAGGTAAAGAAAAATTGGTTTGCAAGTTGAAAAAGTATCTGTATGGATTAAAGCAGTCTCCTAGAATGTGGTACCAGAAGTTTGAAACTTTTGTTTTGTCATTGGGATTTGTAAGATCAAAATATGATCATTGTGTGTATTACAAAGCTGAAAGTGATCGAGTTCTTATTATTGCTCTCTATGTTGATGATATGTTGTTCATGGGCAATAGCAAGCTAATGATTTCTGATCTTAAGTCTCAATTGTCTGTAAAGTTTGAAATTAAAGATTTTGGTGCAACAAGGTATATTCTGGGAATGGAAATTACCAAGGATAGAAATAGTATAAAGCTTTGGCTCAGTCAGAGTAAGTATATCAAGACTATTTTAAAGAGATTTTGCATGAATGATTGCAAACAACTAGTTGTTTCAGTTTTGTAGGGAACAAAACTATCTTTTGAAGACTATCCAAAATCTCCTACTGAGATGGAGGACATGACCAGTGTACCTTATGCTAGTGCGGTTGAATGTCTAATGTATGCAATGGTATTTAACAAGGAAAAACATTGCCCAAGCAGTGGGAGTACTTAGTCATATTATGGCTAATCCTGGAAAAACACATTGGGATGCTGTGAAAAGAGTATTTAGATATTTGAAGGGCACTTTAGAATATGCTTTGTGTTAGCATGAGAACTTGATTGAATCACAAAGGACTCTCAACATTCGAGGCTATGCAGATTCTGATTGGGCATGGGACATTGATAGCAAAAGATCCACTATTGGATATATTTTTATGATGAATGGTGGTGCAATGAGTTGGATGAGTAAGCGACATGCTATAGTTGCTTTGTCCACTATAGACGTAGAATACATGGCAGCAACACATGCCTGTAAAGAAGCAATTTGGTTAAAATGTTTGTGTTCTAACATTGGTTTTGATGCAGGGAAAATAACAATTTACTATGACAGTCAGAGTGCTATTTGTTTGGAAAAGAATCCTACTTTCCATGCCAGGAAGAAACATATAGATGTATAGTATCATTTTGTATGAGACATGGTGGAGGATGGAAAGTTCTCTTTAGAGAAAGTGGATACTTTGTAGAATGTTGCAAATGCGTTGACGAAGCCAGTGAGCATAGACAAGTTCAGGTGGTGTGCCAGTTTGATGGGCCTCAGTTCCCATGAATTTCAATAGTTTTATTGTGCTTTGGAGGTGCCTATGTGATCTTCGTCAAGTGGGAGACTGTTGGAATTATGTCTCTCAATTTCACAGGTTGAAACCTCTGAAAGAGCAAAGTCGGTGTGACATTCTTTTTGTCTGGCCGACTAATAGTTGTGCAACCTTGTGAAATGTTCAGGTTGCTGAGACCTTGTTGATGTCTTACTGACTAGAGCTATCATTGTGACATTCCTTGTCATTGTGATCTCTCTCCACCCGGTAAGAACTCTCACCAACTGTGGTTCATAGTGGTTGTCGTGGAGACTTGTGGTGACAACAATTATCGGGAGAGAGATATGAACGTTCAGTATGGCTCATCCCGACAAAAGATGTCTCGCCAAATGGTTATACACTTGAAGTCATCGGGGAGACCCTTGGCCAAAAGGCTTGCTTCGGTATGATGTCTCATTGAATAGCAAAAGTCTTGCTGAAAAAGCTACATGTGTTTGTTATTAGGTGTCTTCGGTGAGACTCCTAGCGATTGAAGTCATTGATGAGAGGTGTGAACATTCGGTAAGAACTCTTGGCGATGAATGTTTGTCTTCCCAATAGTATAATATGTTGTCGGTATGATTCCTAGCGAAAGGTGGTCTCAGGGTAACTTGGAGGCTTTGGTAAGAACTCTTAGTGACGGTTGAAGTCTCACCGATGGTAGGACATTTTAGAGTAACATGAAGGTTTTGGTATGATCTCTTGGCGAATAGCGATAGTCTCACCGATGGGAATGCTGATGTCTATGTGACCTTTGGAACATTGGTATGACGTTTCAACAATATGGTTTATCTCATCGACTACTTTTGAACTTGGTATAACCTCTTGCCGAAGGTGATGACTCTTGGTGATATTGATGGTTGGGATTTGTGGCATAAGGGAGACATGGTTAGTATCTCACCGACATGTGACACAAGTTTACCACTTTTGACCAGATGACTATCCTACGTGGTGTGTCTTTGACCAATTAGAGAAGCCGAATAGGAACCATTGGTAGTTAGACTGTTGTGGCCATTCTTGTGAGGAAGTTCAACAGACAGTGGCAACATGGATATACTCTGAGATCAAAGATGATGTTCAGCTCAACGAATGGTTGGATGAACAATTTGATGAGTGTTTAGTATGAATTCAATTATGAGAGAATTGTAACTTGAATGTTCTGTACAAGGTTGATCAAGGATTATGTTGTAAATTGACATCACAAAGATAAGTCTGATCTATGTATGTAATCTCCATTACTGTAATATAGAAATATTTTTTTTGGTGTGGTGGGTTTTTCTCCCGTAAGGGTTTTCCCATGTAAATCTGGTGTTCATCTATGTATGTTAATTTCTCTATTTCTGTTATCGCTTTCAAGTGTATTTTAATTGGAATGTAATTGAAAATTTAAAAGCACCTCTGCATTCTTCCTTGAGGTTTTGATGTTAGGAGAGTTGTTTCTGCACCTTAGCTTTCTTTACACCTTTATCATCCCATCTTTCCAACATTTGTACAATTGAACCCCTCTTGACATATATTTCTTTGTACTTTAGTGTGACTCTAAGTGTAAGTTCATACTCTGACTAAAGTGTGGGTTAAATATAGTGCAAAAAATTGTCACCCTTAATAATTTCACATTACATTTCATCTCCCTAATTTATTGGACTCAATTAAGCACCTAATTTTCCAAATTATGCATTACAAAGCCTAATTTTTACTATTTTTCAAAGGATTGCAAGCATTGAATAAATACAACCAATTCTTATTTTTCTCATGATTAGGTGTGTCTTGGAAATTTGGGTGAGGACTAGGCACCCATGGGTGATTGTGAACCCCTCCTTAGCTAGGACCCAAACTTGAATATGTTGGCGGCATTTTAACACCCAAAATTCAAATTTAAAGTGTCAATTTTTAGAATCTAATTTTTTGGGAAATTAGGATAAATGCCTATAAATACCTAGTTATTGCATCATTTCAAATGTAAGTGAAAATAAATTAAGGAAATCATTGAACTAAGAGAACTCAAGAGAAAAATGAGAGAAACAAATAGAGGATTTATTGTAGCAATTCAAGATCCAACATCATGTCAAAGCTTATGTGTGTTCATATTATCATTATTTTGTGAAGGCTAACACATTTTTGTAGGTCTCCAAAGCATTCAAGCAATCAAGATCCAAATCATTTAGGAGATGTGTATGACTTCAGTCCTTCGAGGAAGCCATTCAAGGGTGGTGAGTTGCAACACATTGCGATTTCATCATTCCTTCCTTTCCATTATCATTATCATTATCATTTTTCCATAATGGAAGTGAAAACACTTACTTGGGATTGACTGAGGCAAACCCCTATATGGCACAATATTTTCTCTCTTTGTGAATGTGAGGTTATAGGTTTGATGAAGACACAAGGAAGATTGGAGGAAATTTGTCAATTGTTGCATTTGTTGTCACAAACCTTTTCAAGACACAAAAACTCACCTACAAAATTTATTTATGATGCTTTGACAAATCTACAATAGGGAAACAAGATCTCAAATCTGCCATCAGAAGACCTCAAAAATTGGGCATGACTCCATTACAAAGACTTAATCACGCATTAGTGACTGTCCTTTTACAGTGGTTGAAACAAGCTTTTCTAGGTTGGTACATATCACTTTGCCTTTCCAGATCCACCAACAAATTATTATTTCTATCAATGAGTTGTCAAGATCTTGCATTTTTAATATTAGGACACAGTCTAATTAGGTTAATTAAGCTAAATCAATTCCAATCCATTTCAACCCTCAATTAGATATAGATCCAAGCCCAAATGGCTCACCTTCATGGTTGGAAGTCAATCTAATCAACTTGTTGGTCTACATCTCAATGAAACCCTAGAAAAATCCATTGAATTCCTAGGTTCTACACATTAAGATCTAGGGATCTCTTTTTCTATATTTCACTCTCTAGCATCTTACCCTAGTATCTTGTGTGTGTATTATTAAAGCTATTGGTGAGTTGGCCTAATGAAGTTTGTGATGTGACATTGGTGATTATGCCCAATGTGGATTGCATTATATTATGGTGTTTATACTAGTGATGGCATGCATTTGATCAATTATGTGATTGGATGATTGAGTGTGTATATGTTCATTTGGAGTGTATATTTTGTGTATGGTGTGTAAGCATTCTCCCCAAGTGTTTAGCATGAGTGTCATGTTTGTGGCCCATGTGACTATCTCTTAGCATGGCAAGAGTTGATCCTTTCAATTACATGAGGTCAGGTGGCATGGTAACCATAGTTGGATACCTAAGGTTCGTGGATCAAGGAATGACATGGAATCATGTAATTTCAAGTTTAATTCATGTTGATTGATTTATTTCATTCATTTATGTTGTAATATATTGATTCAAAACCTTTCTCCAAAGACAATTTATAAATCATAAATGAAAATAACATTTGGTTCATTTATGTTTCTTGGTGTTGGTGCTAGGAATGAAATCTTGTCATTTATTGTCATGATGATGTTTAAGTGTTAATTAAAACAAATGAAAATTTATTTTGGTGCTTAAATTAACCTAACTATGCAAATTTATAGTTGGGTGGTTTGGTCCTATATCTAGGCAGCCTTATCATGCATCTAATTGAAATCTAGACCTCAAAAATTATCCTAACACTATTGCGGCAGCCTGGTGGAAGTAGGGTTGGCTTGGTAGAAGTAGGGGTGACATGGTTTGACAAGCCTAAAAATCTAAAACTCAGAATTTTTCCTAAGGTTGTTGTGGTGGCTTGGTCTTGTGTAGGGGAAACCTCATTCCCATAAAAAATCCAAAAAGTGAATCCTCTCAAGCATTGATAGGTGAGGGATTTCTAAGCCCTTTGACCTTTTCAAATATTTTTTATGCCTTTTCATTTATTTGTTTTGACTATTTTGGTCGTTTGAAACCTTGCAACCTAGTCAAAATTTCTCTAACTCTAAACTTGAGTTTCCTTTCTTTTTTGGGACTTCGTTTGGGAAAAATTTGTGAATCAAAGTTGTTCACCATAGTCTTTGGGTCATAGTATTTCTTTTAACTAGTTCTCAAGTGCCACCATTAAGGACTTATGCCACATTCTACATCATTTTGTATGTAACCTCCTAATATGACCCAATTGTCAAACCTAGGGTTAGGGAGAGGATTCTTCTGGTTTTATGAAGTATTATGAAAGTTATAAGCCTTTGTGGATCATCTTGTGAGTTTCCTAAAAAATACTCATAGTTCATGGGGTGTTGTGGAGTAGTTTCTCCCCTTAGGTGATGTTGCCTTGCGATAAGATGTCTTGGGAAGCATGAGGCTATTTGGAAGTGACTTGTTGTCATTCTAGTTTTTGGTGAGTTGTGCCTTTTTGTTAGGTAACATATTGTGAAGGGTTTCCTCTATGTTTAGTGCTGTTTAGTGTGCTTAGATGAGGATTGGAGGTTGATGTTTCCCTCACCCTATTACAAAATCCTATTGTGAGAGAATGCAATTGCATGGTGTAACTGATTGTTATGTGGAGATGTCCTCTTTCTCCCTCTCTTGTTCATCATGGTGGATCTATCCCATGATTGGTTAGTCTTATGATATTTCCATCTTGCTTATGCAATGATGGAGTGCCTTGCTATCTTTGGCATTATGTTGTTGTGACACTTGTGTGCATATTATCATGTAAGTATGACATGTCATTGTTGCATTATCAATGTTGTTATCCTTTCAAAAGGTTTTTCGGTTTCCATTTGTTAAGGATTTTCTAGCTTGGAGACAGCAAAAATTGGATCTAAAAATACTGCTGTTGCTACATTAGGAACACACATGCTAAAAAATAAATAATGCAAACTATTACATAATGATTTCTTTAAAAATCCCTTCGATAAGATTCCCCACACTCTAAAGATACACAATGTATTATTTAGTAACAAAATAAGTTACAATGCACTTGTAGAGAAAGGTTTTACATGAGCATAATCAATTGTCAACTATAGAGTGGTTTCAATAGCATTCCATCTCTCATTTTAAATTTGTCAAAATACAATGCACCCAAATTGGGTCATAAATTCTAATCCCAAAATCATGGAGAGCGAAATCAACCAAAAATAGTATATTTGATGCACCCATCATTAGCTATCATAAATCATATTACATTATTTAGAATAGGTGCTCCATTTTAGGCTCCATGATCTTCTACATGCATGATTTTGGCATGCATCATAATATTTCATAAGATTCTAATGTAACTCCTCTTTACTCTCTCTTGCACATCATATTGAGACATGTTATATGATCCCACAAAAATAAGGGATCCCACATCTTCCTCAATGATGTCCCATTTAATTACATCTACAAAAAATTCAATTATCCAACATGTGGCACACACCATGCTCAACTTAGACCATTTAAAATATAAAATATAAATAATTAAATGATAAAAATTCTAGGAAATTGCAAAGGTCGAGACACTTTATTTTACAACAATGTATTCATTCCTTAGGTTTCGGGAAGCTTCTTAATTTTTAGTTTCTCAACAAAGCAATCCTTCTCCTTGCCTTGTGCCACAATGCATGCACTATTAGCCTTGACTGTAAATTTGATTTACATATATTTCAAAAGTGTATAGATATTGGTAAACCATTTTTTATTATAAACCTTCTATTTAATCATATATGACACTCCTATAAGTGTTTGTAATCTATACACATTTTTTAATATTTCGTTACTACATGTAAATGAATAGATTTTTGAGTCCCATAACATTATTTTTTCCCTTTTGATCTCATTGAGAAAGTAGAAGAATGTGAAAAATTGGTGTATGGTTTGTAAGAAGAAGCACGGTTTCTCTATTTATGGAAATCTCTTTATAAATCTAGTAAAGAGTGAGGTTAACTTGCAAGGGAGATTCCTTTGTAGCGGTTAACTTTTTTCATCTTTTACATAACCTAGAAATGGTAAATTAAATAACTAGATATGAAATTAGGTCCTATTTACACTAATACCTTCTCACTAGGTAAAAAGTGGTGGTAAAACAATTATCATGAATCTAATAGTAGGTGGAGAAATTTTAGTTTTATTGGTTGTGCTAGATCCATAAGCTAGTTGGTTTGTGTGTGAGAAAGACTTGACCTAGCAAAATCAACTTCCTACACTAAACCATGAGAGGAGTGATGTATAGAAACTTTAAAATTGATCTAAACAATTACAAAAGATGTTGAAGAATATATACATAACATAAATAATGGAAAACCTGGCCATATTAAAGAATTACATGGAAAAAACCTTCAATAAGAAATCCCACAATTGAAAGTACTAAAATGTATTGTTTGGCAACAAAATAAGTTACACTACACTTGTAGAGAAAGCCTTTATATAAACATAGTCAACAGTCAATTCTAGAGTGATTTTTAGTAGCATTTTAGCTTTCAAATTAAACTTGTCACAATACAAATCTCCACAACTCCCAAGCACCAATGTATAGAAGATTTAATATAAGAAACCACCAAATGAAAACCCAAAACCATGAGCAAAAACGACTCACAAATTTGACACCTAGATTGGGTCAAAATTCTAATGCCCCAAATCATGGAGAATCAAATCGACCTAAAAAAGTAGATTTGTTACACACATCATGAGTACTCATAAATTATATTTCATTCTTCAAAATATGCACTCCATTTTAGGCTCTACAATCTCCTCAAAATATGCTTATGACATAGATCACAATCCGTCATAAGATTCCAATGTAGTTCCCCTTAAATTTTCTCTCTTACACATCATAAGATCTACCATACGCTCACACAAACATAATGTATAGAAGATTTAATATAAAAAACCACCAAATGAAAACCCAAAATCAAGATAAAAAGCCACTCACAAATTTGACACCTAGATTGGGTCACAATTCCAATGCCCTAAATCATGAAGAATCAAATCCAACAAAAATAGTAGATTCGTTACACCCATCATAAGTTGTCATAAATTATATGCCATTCTTCAAAATAGGCACTCCCTTTTAGACTCTATAATCTCCTCAAAAGATGTCTCTGACATTAATCACAATCTATCATAAGATTCCAATGTAATTCCCCTTAAACTCTCTCTTACATGCCATAAGATCTATAATATCATCTCACAAACACAAGGTATCCCATATTTCCTTATGATGTTTTATTTAATTACATCTTACAAGAACTCAAGATATCCAACATGTGGCACAACTCAAAATGGATTACTTCATTTCCTATTTAAGACCATTTAAAATACAAAAAAAGAAATTAATTAATTAGAATGTTAGAACATTGCAAAAATTGAAACATCTTAATTCACAACAATATCTAGATTTCTCCTTAACCTTCTTAATTAATGTTTTCTCAACAAAACAATCCCTTTTTTTCGCCATAATACATGCTTAATTGTTAGCCATTAATTCAAAATTTGGTTTAGATATGTTTTACAATTCCATAACTATTGTTAAATCATTTCTTATTATAATCCTTCTATTTGATCATATGTAGTACTCCTATAAGTATTTTTAGACTATACACAAATTTCTACATGAGTCCCATAACATTGTCGTTTTTCTTTACATCTCATTGAGAAAGTAAAAGAATGCGAGAAATTGGTGAATATTTTCCTTGAACCGTCATAAGATTTTATCTGTGTTCTCTGCTTGAAAGTGACCTGTACAAATCTAATGCAATCCAATGTGGGTACACCTCACTAGTCTTTTCTATTGTGGGCCGCATGCCAATGAATTTCAAAATAAATTCACAAGCACATCGCTCTGCTTGTGAATTTTGAGTACATCGCTCTGCTTGTCAATTCTGAGTACATCGCTCTGCTTGTCAACTTTTAACGCCCATTTCGGTGTATGATGTATCATGACCTTTTTTTTATTCTCTCACAATATTGCATCGTCTGAACAAACAAATATCGCCACTTTTACGGGTAAAGCAAGCTTTAATCTTTTCCATGGTGGGCCGCATACAGAATCGCCTTACTTGTCAATTTTCAGTATATAATTAATTTTAGAAGAAACTTGACAAGCACATCGCCTTACTTGTCAATTTTGAGCATATCGCTCTACTAGTCAATTTTCAGTATGTCGCTCTACTTGTCTCTTCTCAATGGGAAATGGCAAGCATTAATTTATAAATTAGCGCTTGGTCCTTCCACTTCTGTCGTATCATAGTGAAGTCTTTCTTGCTTTCTGGGAGGAACAGAATTAAGGAAATTACATTTCTGGAGCAATGGAATGTTCATTTGATGTTTGCAAGAGCTACCTGGAGTTTTCCTGTAGAGGGCAACGCTTCACTGTGAGTAGCAAAGAAGTGGCATGCTTAAATATTTTGTTTTAACTTTTGTAACTGGAATCTCATTTCTTCTTTTGAATTTGGAATTTGAGTTGCGGCACAGAGGAATGAAGGGCAGATAGGAGGAAGAAGTGAGAAAGTTGTTTATTTGCATCCAGAACGTGAGAATAATATGAGGGATGATTCACAAGAAGGAGATCATAATTTGCAGCAGTGTGATGAGAATATTTGTATAAGGCGCATTAAGGATCATCTCATGTCGGATGACGACGAAATTTGTGATCAATTCGATAATAATTTGCGGGAGTCGCAACAATTTCAGCTACAACGGAATCATTCCCATCTTAGCGTTGAAGATGTTGACGAATTGCCATGGGAAGCTATTCAGAAAATTCTCAAAGCTAATATGTAAAATGGATGTAAAAATGACTTCCTAGATGTCAAGAAGAATCATTTGCAGGCATAATATGTTTCATCACTTTCTTTGCTCTGGCAATGCCTACCTTTTTTAGATTATAGCTTGCTCTTTTAGACTTCGTTCATTTCATTTTTTCAATAATTTTTAAGTTTCACTAATATTCTTATTTTGTAAATAAGACCAATACTGTTCACTTTATTTCCTCTCCTCAAACTTTAACATAAAAGAGGGGTAAAAATAAATTAAAACAAGAGAAAATTACAGAGCAAAGTCATTACATAGCCTTATCCAGCTCCACCAAATGGTCCAACTGTTGAGACAAATCGGGGGGTAATTGACCCCGATCAACCAAATTCCAATCATGAATATGATCAGAAGCCCATTTAGCCAAACAATCAGCAACACCATTCCACTCCCTAGGAATATGAGTGAAAGTAATAGACTCAAGAGAAACACAGAGATTGAGAATTTGTTCAATAATCAAAGCCAGGTGCCAACTGACATCATTTAACCTACGCCTGTTCAACAAGTTCACCACAACCTGGGAATCAAATTCACAAATAATCTTGCGCCACCCCAATTGATTGCTACGCTCCACAACCAGTAAAATTGCCTGAGCCTCCATAGGATTATTAGTATGTAGATCCTTATAAATAGAGAAAATAAATTGAACATCCCCAGAGCTATCCCGACCAACACCACCAATTCCAGCATGACCAGGGTTTCCACGAGAAGAGCCATCCGTATTAATTTTTAGGATGCCTTGAGGAGGAGGAGACCATCTTCCCTCCCTATTCACCTTTGGTGTTGGATGCCTACACCTGTTGTGTATAGGCTGCCGATGTGAAGGAGGAAGATGAAGGCGGTTGAAACAACCAACATCAGAAGGAGCAATCAAATCAGTCAGATCACACTTAGCCGTGATCGTTTCTCCCAAAGAATGCAAAATTTTCCACCACAAGCGAGGGGCCCCTATCATCACATCCTGAAAAATCCGACGATTCCTCTCCAACCAAAGATTTCAAATAATGAAGGAAGGGCCGATCGCCCAAGCAGCTTGAAGAAAGGAAGTAGAAACAGGGGCCTTACTCCCCCAATCCACAAACTCAGCCAAAGAGGAAACATGCGTATAGGGCACATTCCACAGCCGCCACCAAAGATGCCAAATCTCCCGAGCATAGGAACATTGGAAGAAGAGATGAGAAGCACACTCCTCAGCCTCACGACACAACACACAACAAGAGGGACCCTGGAAACCCCACTTGCATAAATTATCCCAAGTAAGACACCGATTTTGAGCCACCAACCACATGAAGAAATTGCACTTGGGCCAAAACAACTTATGCCAAACATACTTCCACCAAGGGACCTCAATATCCCCAAACAACTGTCGACCCAATTGCTTATAGCCATTAGACACAGAATACTTCCTAGACATATCAGAACCATCCCAAGCTAAAATATCAGGTCCCCTCAACGAATTACAAACCCGGGAAGCCAAAAGTTGAGCAAGCTCCCGCTTATCCCCCTCAGAGCCCCCAGGAGGCCACTCAGAAGGGTGCTTCCAGCAAAAAGAAACAACAGAGCCACAATGCTCAACAATCTTGTAATGCTCAATGGTGTCCCAACTAGCAGCAGTAAAAACATCACAGAGGGGTTGAAGATGAGGAAAAGCAGACAGAATAGGTGGGTGACCATCCTAAGAATCCCACCAAAAAAGAGCCTGAGATCCCAAGTGACAGATCCAAAAAAGCGTATGCTTAATCAACTGAGCTCCCACTTTCAGAGTAGACCAAATCATAGAACCACTCCCCTCTAGAGGATAGCGGGGAACCTCATGAGAAACAACACCACGAAGATACTTACAGTTAAGAACACGGGCCCACAACTGGTGTTGATTAGTACACCAACGCCAATAAAGCTTCGCCACAAGAACTTGCCCATTCAAAATAGAAGAGCGTAAACCAAGACCACCTTAGGCTGCTTTGGTCTACACACAAAATCCCATTTAACAAGGCTCCACTTAGAAGTCATCAAGTTACCACTCCAAAGGAATTGCCGAGAGAGAGCATCAAATTCTCGAAGGAAATACATAGGGGCCGATTGAACAAAACACTTGTAGATGGGAAGGGCCTAGATAACAGACTGAAGGAGGGTAACTCTAGCAGTAGTAGATAACCATCGATGAGTCCAATGTGTTACCTTCTTCCTCAACTTATCAAGCAACATCTGCCAAGAGGATCTGGGTTGAGGACCAACGGCAAGAGGAATCCCCAGATAGACAAAGGGGAGAGAACCACTTTGAAACCTCAAAATAGCAGCAATCCTCCTCTGGATGGCCAAAGGAGTATTAGAGAAAAAAATAGAAGACTTATGCTCATTAACTTTCTGACCCAAAGCAGCAAGGTAGATGTCCAAAGCTTGCCTAAAGGATTCAACTTCATGAAGACGAGCCAACCCCATAAGAGAGGTGTCATCCACAAACTGGAGGTGAGAAAGAGTAGGCAGACCCATCCCCCACTGCCAACCATGAATCCCACCTTGAGAGACCCGAGACTTAAGAAAGCGACCAAACCCCTCAGCCATAATAATAAAGAGATAGGGAGAAAGCAGATCCCCCTGATGAAGGCCCCTGGTAGCACCAAAAAGTTCAGAAGGTTCCCCATTCACAATAACTAAAAAGGAGGAGGAGGTCACACAGTTCATAGTCCAACTCACCCAGTTAGAAGAAAACCCAAAGGCCAACAAAATCTTCTGAAGGAAACTCCATTTAACTCTGTTATAAGCTTTAGCCATATCCAGCTTGATGAACATAGACCTTTCCTTAGAGATCGCCATGGAATGAATGACCACAGAGGCGATCACCACCCCATCCAGAATCTGTCGACCAGCCACAAAACCTCCTTGTTCCTCTGAGATAAAAACAGGCAAGCAAGATTTAAGCCGCTCTGCAATCAATTTCGTAATAATCTTATACACCACATTATAGAGCGCAATAGGTCAAAAAAAATCAAACCTATCCGTACCCTCCTTTTTAGGAATGAGGACAAGAAAAGTAGCATTCAAGGCCCGAAGCATCTGCTTGTTATGAAAAGATTCCCGAACAACCTCCACCAGATCCAACTTCACAATTTCTAAAAACTCTTGGAAAAATTCAATAGGGAACCCATCAGGGCCAAGAGCCTTCCCCTTATTCATCCCAAAAACAACCTCCTCCACTTTAGACAAAGTAATCGAGCGCATAAGAGAAGCATTCAACTCATTAGAGACCAAAGAAGGAATACAAGAAAGAATCATATTATCCTCAATATCAGAAGGAAGAGAATCCTCAGTAAACAGAGAGGAGTAGAATTGGCGAGCTTCTCTAGATAAAGCCTATTGTGAGGATAAAACTAAGCCTTCAGAGTTAACAAGAGAAGAGATATAACACTTATTCTAACTAGCCTGCACAGAGTGATGGAAGAAGGCAATAATCCTATCGCCCTCTTGAAGCCAGTCAACTCGAGCCTTCTGTTTCCAGAATATCTCCTCACAAAGTTCCCACTCCACCACTTTAAGAGCCTGGGACTCAACATGCCCAAGAACCTCTGAAAATCCTAGATCCCTAATTTGGCGTGTAACAATAGCAAGACGCTCCTGTGCTTCCCTTTTCTTGGCCCAAAAATTGCCAAAACAAAGCCAATTCCAACGCTTAAGATGATACTTGACACTTTGCAGCTTCTTAACAAAAGAGTACATAGCTGAGCCATATGCCGGGGCTCCATCCAACCACCACTGCTCAACAAGATTATACAAAGAAGAATCATGGAGCCACATAAGCTAAAATTTGAAAGGAGGATTCTTTGGATTAGGAAAGGGGGAAGCTGAAAACTTAATTAGCAAATGATCAGAGCCACACCAGTCCAGAATCTCAGAGCCAATAACTAGACTACCCCCAACCCAAAAACAAGAAACAAGAAACCTATCCAACCGCTCGGAGATCGCCTCTGGCCCACTCCGCCTATTATTCCAAGTAAATAATCCATTAGCAGGTTTAACATCAACAAGAGCAAGAGAGTCCACATTAGCCCAAAACAAATCAAAAGCAAGACGTAGTCTTGGCAGCCCCCCTCTTTTCTCCTCCAGACACAAAACAACATTGAAATCACCAGCTAGGATCCAAGGTAAGTAAGGTGCACATGACCTAACAAACCTAATATGGGCCCAAAGCTGGCCTTTACCCCAGAAGTCAACTGAAGCATAAACATTACTAACCAAAATAGTCTCACCAGAGTCCAAAATCGAAGCCACTAGCGAGATAGAGGAATGGCTAGAAATCCACCAGTGAGGAACAACCTTACGAGGATCCCAAAAAAGAGCCAAACTTCTAGAGCTTCCCTTAGAACCAATACATTAACACTGACCCGAGAACCAAATATGAGGAGCATGCTGAAGCATAAGGTCCACCTGAAGCTTGGTCTCCTGAACACAAAAAAATCTGGAGAATGAACCCCAACCATATCCTGAAGAGCTTTCTGATGGTAGGTGCTATTCAACCCCCTTGCATTCCAAGATAGAATAATCATGAGGAAGGTTGAGAAAAGTGGGTACCAATGGTCTTAACAGACCCAGACTCAACCAACAAATCCCCAGTAGATTTAATCTTATCTGCATCCTTTTTACGACCAACTTTAGAGGAGTGTTCAAAATGCCCCTTCTTGAGAGGGCGTTGTAGCACCCCTAGATAAGAGAGCCCCCAACCTTTACCAGAGGATAGAGCCTCCTTAGCTAAATCAGCTAAAATGATATCATCCTATATGCCAGCAACATCTGAAAGCCCAAAATTCTCCTTTTCTGAAGGAAGAGAAGGGTTCTCAATAGCAGCTACCTGCTCCAGCCCTGTATCCATACTGATAGCCCCAGGTACCATCTCAACAGGAATCCCCTCCTTTAAGGCTTGATTATCCAAAACCTCAAAACGATTAAACCCTTGATCAGTTTGTTTGTCCTTAAAGGGCCGCTTTTGACCTCTCCCCTTAGCTTTTGGCTTGACAGGAGTGAAACCATCCTTATCATGCCCCCCTTCAGCCATAGGCACCTTGCTTTTATCTCCCTTATCCACCGAAGGCCCCGAAGGAGGAGGAGAAGAAGCCCCAGCCGATCTAGAGACCTGAGGGCATTGTCGATGAAGGTGTCCATATTCATGACAAAATCGACATTGAAAGGGGAGGGACTCATAATCTATCTGCTGAATCCATGAAGCCAAGCCAATATAAATTTCTAAAGAATCTGGCAAAGGATTATTTAGGTCAATTTCAACACAGATGCGAGCAAAAGAAAATACCTTCTTAATCAGAGTAGTCTGAACAATGGCAACAGGCTTCCCCAACAGAGCAGCAATTCGTTGCAAAATGTCTTCTCTCCAAAATTCCAAGGGCAACCAAGGCAGGTGGACCCACACCAGAACCCGAGAAGGTAAATCCTTTGCAACATTGAAACCCCCATGCTAGGGTTTCATGAACAAACCCAACAGGTTGAAAAAATACAGGTCTCCCTCAAAAACCCGATTACGATCCGAAATGCAAGAAAAATCAACCAAGAAAAAACCATTCCCAGCCACCAAAATATCAAAATCACCCTCCACCTGCCATGTACGCCGCATCCAAGACTCCAAAGCCAAGAGAGAGACACGGATACCCAAAAACTTACAAATCAGAACATGTTGAGTCCAGTAAGAGAAATCCTCTTGAACCGATTCTGAAGAGAGAACCAAAACTGGACGATCTTGACTCCGTGGCAAACAACCATTCACTTTCTTAAGTTTAGAGCTCTCACCCACAAATGAGGTATCCTTCAAAGGAACATGCACATCCTTAGACACACCTGGAGACAACTTTGCATCCGCAATCACCAAACCCTTAGAGATCCCAGCCATTGCACCACACTTTGCACCCACCACAGCCAAAAAAAGAAAGAGAACCCCACCCTACGCAAATTAACCCCACACCCACCAACACCCCCTAGACGCCAAACCCAAAGCTCTAGCCTCCACCCCCCACACAACCGCAATCTACCACACCCAACACCCTACAGCCACTCCACTCATGCCTTCAAACCACAACACACACCAGAAGAGCGACAAGAGACACAAAGAAGGAAAGCCCGCAGCCTAGAGCAGGCCGCAGGCACCCAACATGCCCCTACGCCAGCTGCCCATCCAATCCATAATGCTCACTATCATGAATACTCAATGAATATTTTTGCTTGACTACTGTTTATAGAAAGAAAGTGTTAGAAATAACTAGCAATCACACCTTAGTGCGCAATGGGTACGCCGAAGAGTGTGGAAGGTCATTTAGGAAATTTTTTTGTCTATTTCTGCATACATTTTACAGTACATGAGGTCAATAAGTAAATTCCTCTTACATGGGTCTAAATATGACTAGAGATGAAGATAATCTTGTTCCATTACCAATAGGCTCATGTTATGTTTACAATAGAGAGAGGGAGATATAGGGATAGAAATAGGGGGAGAGAGATGGCGTAAGGAGATAGAGGGAAAACTAGAGTGAGACATAAAACACAAAGAGAGGGGATCTGAGAAAGAGAGGGACGTACACATTTCCATGACCAACAACTATGTAGGCAGTTGTTCGTTCTTGGGAAAAGGGACAAATTCAACCATATACCTCAAGAGAACAAGAATCTAGATCATTGAAGTGAATTGACAAGAGGAGAGAACCAAGTATGTGAGTGCGTTCAATGGTTGTGAAGGTACATGTTATGGAAAACATTTTAAATATAAAAATATCAATAAATATGTTAAAAAGTACCAATCATAATTTATTCTAACACATGCCATTAATACACCGAAATGTGTGCAACTCCTCTTAATCTCATAAAAAAATATGAATAATAGTAATCAAAATTTAGCTCAAAAAAGGAGCTTAGGTAATCTCATTTATTGATGATAAGAACACATATTAAAACATCATGTACTTGTCCTCACATTTAATAGTTTGATCTTATACAATCTAGCAACTACTCGGTCCAATGATGTCCAAAAATATACATACTTGTAATTTAAAATACACAAGTGTACAACTTCTCATCTTCACCAAATAAAAATAAGATGTCATATACAACTTCTAGTCTAAATACACACAACTATGATTCACAATGTGTTCATCAACAATCCATATGGATTAGAGATCTTGCAAGCAGGTAATGGTAAGGTTGCTTCATCTGTTGTGATTATTACATCTACTTCTTCCTTTCTCACTTTGACCATTGGTCCATCCTCTACTATTTCACCTCCTACCACCACTCATCCTCATAATACTACCACTACTAGTGTTTATCCCTTCTTCACTTTCCCTCCTCAATATAGAATTCCTCCTAACTTTAACTCCTTTCAAGATATTCACATCTTAGATAATGTATTACACCTCCATACCTATCTCATTCACCACTACTCAACCTGTCACAACCCCTTTTAGTGATGCCATCCCCAGATCTACTATTCCATCCCATGCCATGGCCATCCCCATTTTACATCTCCATCCACCTCCACGAATACCGTCGATTATCTTTCTTCTTTTATGCCTCTTCACTCTAGCACCTCTTTACATCCTTCCTCACACCCACTCTTATACAAACCAAAGTGTCCTTCTATCCTCCCTTATTACTCTACAATCTTCTACTCTAGATGCTTTAATTCATAAGATAAATCAAGTAGAGAAAAAGTTGGATACAAGACCTAGTGGGAAAGATAACGAAAGACAACGAAGAATTTAAAATTTAGATTTGATAGTAAGATTTTTTCTAGATTACTATTTACCAAGGTTTTCTAAAAAAATTATATTAATTTAATAGAATCACTAAAACATACTTGTATTAAACTTGGAATAACCACTATATATCCTTCATATGAGTAAATTCAACTGTTCATTCTTCACTGTAATTGCTTCTACAAAACTTTTTTCAATGAGCTCAGTGGCGCACTAGAAATCACCACATATTGGAATGCTCTTTAATGATCTAGAAGTTGTTTATAATTGTAAACTCAGTTGAATCCTGATATAAATATCATAATTGTAAACTCAGTTCTCTGTTTCCCTCCAAATGACATGGGAAATCATTTCAACTCCTCACCATGTAGCACAAATATTATGACAAGCTCTACTGTGTTTCCTTAACATGTCTGAAGTCTTACTTATAATATGTAGCCATCATCTGTCACCTGCAAGTAAAGTGTCCACTTTTCCATTTACCTCAATCCAGTTGCACCTTGGTTTTTTTTGACATTTCTTTCTTTCATGATTTTTCTATAATTTTTATTGTCATCCCATCTATTGACTGCTGCATAGATCTTTAAGAGAAGGAGATAATGTGCAGCATTATTCAGATCGAACCGAAACAAGTGTTCTACAACATGTTTTCCTACCACTACATTTGAATGGGTTCTAAATGAACTAAGCAGAGACACCCACACAACAGGATTTGGTTTTATCAGCATTCTTTTAATAAATTCTTGTGCCTCAGCTAGGTGACCAGCACGACCAAGTAGCTTAATCGTGCAGCAATAGTGGTATACTGTAGGTGTGAATTGGCATAACTGGGATATGAAACGAAAGTATATTATGACATCAATTTACTAGGTCTACATGGCAGCTGGTAGATAGCATTCCAACAAAAGTAACATTGTCTGGGTTTGTTCCAGACTTGCATTTAAAATAAAAAATGAATGACCTCTTTATCACAGCAATGAATGGCACATCAAACAATCATTGCATTCCAGAAACCCACATTCTTTACAATGTTACATACATTCTAGCAAACAGTTTACGTGCATCTTGAATGGTTACGCATTTATATCCCTATAAACATCCATCTGAAATCGATTTATAGTTATATCTTGATGAATTATCTTTCTTTTTGATCAAGTGTCAAATTGGCACAAGCAGAGAGAATGCTGGCATAGATGTTAGAGTCTGGCTTTACATCTGTCAATTGTATATTTTGGAAGAGCTCGAGGGTTTCACAAAAATATATATTTTTGTATTTAAGTCCTGAAATCATCGTATTCCATGAAATCACATTTCTTTCAAGCATTTTCTGAAAGATCACTAAGGCTTTATCAATCTGTCCATTCTGTATGCAGCCTACAACCAAGTTGGTCCACGAAACCACATTTCTTTCTCGCCTTCTCCAAGAGAGTCCTATGACTTCATCAAAACACTCGTTTTGCACAAAATTCCCGTTACCCGATTCCAAGTCATCGACATTGGTTCTGGCATTTTCATAAAGGGTTTCAGAGCATTCTCTGCAAATCCAACATTCATTGCTTTGCATGAGACAACATTCCATTCAGGCATTTCCAGAAAAAACATATTGAATCCCTCTCTAACATCACTATTATTTGCATAAGCAACAATCAGAGCAGTCCATAAGACTACATTCCATTCACTCATAATGTGAAATAGCTTCAGGGCTTTCTCAAAGTGCCCATTTTGTGCAAAGTCCAAAATCACTGTATCGTTGAAAACTTGAAACCACATTGAATTTAGGAATTTTCTCAAAAAAGTTCATAGCCTCTTCAAAATATCCATTCTGGACAAAAAACCCAATCATTGCATTCCATAAGTCAATATACCTTTCAGGCATTTTCCAAAAGATTTAGAGAGCTTTATCAAGAAGTCCATTATGCGCATACCCTAAAATCATTGAACTCCATAACACCACATCTCTTTCAGAAATACTCTCAAATGGTTCTACAGCCTCAACAACATACCAATTCCATGCATATCCTGCAATCGTTGTGTTAAATGAAATCACATTTCAAGGATGCTTTTTAATCTACCTGCATGAAATGCCCTATCCAAACCTCCCATTTTGGCACAGGCAGGGAGGATGTTGGAAAAGGTTAGTCGAGTTTGGCTTTACACCTACCAATTGCATTTGCTTGAAAGTTTCTGTAACACTTTCCAACAAATCCATTTTGTCCTGTAATCATTGTGGTCCATAAGACCACATCTCTTTGAGTAATTCTATCAAACAATTCACATGCCTCATCTATGCTTCCATATTTTGCATACATGTCTGCCAGGGTAATTGCAACTATAATGTCTGTTAAAAATCTCCCTTCCCTTACGCTTTGATGGATGTCCATGCCCTATTCCAAAGCTCCCATTTTAGCACAGGTAGGGAGGATGTTGGCAAAGGTGGTGGAATTTGGCTTGACACCTGCTAATTATGTACAATTAATGTCCATTTTTTTAACTTGCACCACCAAATATTAAAGTACCTGCAAGAAAAAAAGAAATTGTAAGGCTTATAATTTGATACATAAATTATATTAATAGATATCAAATATAAAATTTAATTATTAAAATCCCAGTTTTAAAATAAACATATTTTCTTTTCAATTTAGATCATAACAAATTTGTATAGCTCTCTAATTTAGGATTAAAGAAGGATTTGGAGGTTTTAATGTTTTTATAACCTTATGAAGTATCTATGTCTAGTCCATCATAACCTTCCCTTGTTGCTCTCATAAAACCTATGGTGTTGTTGTCTGGTTTAAAATCAGATGGTTAACGTTTCTTCGGTGCTCACTCATTTAAATTTTTCTCAACCTAGACCTTTACCCTTGATGCTTATGAAGTTTGCAGAAATTTCCTACTAATGGAATGCCATTATCATCATCAGTAGCATATAGGTTTACTTTCTTCAAAATTGTTTAATTATTTTATTGAAAAGAACTCTCAAGCTAGCAGATACCGAATTGACAAACTTGTATGTCTCTCAAAACTAGTAATTTTGATATTAGATCAATACTAAACTGTGTTGTATTCCATGCATGATAGTGGATCCTCTTTTAGTCTATTCTTTTTTTTTTGCAGATCATGCCTACTTTTCAATATCTACAAGCTCGTAATTTTCTTAGATAATGTAACCCTTTCTGCAGACCATGCCTACTTTGCAATATCTACATGCTGGTAATTTTTTAATGTTATAAATTTATAGATAATGTAACATTTTTTTGCAAACTATGCCTACTTTGCAATGTCTACAGGCTGGTATTTTTTTAATGTTTTAAATTTATAGATAATGTAACATTTTTTTGCAAACATGCCTACTTTGCAATGTCTACAGGTTGATCTTTTTGTAATGTTTCAATTTTGCAGATAGACCATACAATGTCTACAGACATGCCATTTTGTAAAGTTTTGATTGTAAGTGGAGAAAAATAAACCTTTTGATTGTGACTTGGATTTGTTTTCAGATCCTCCCCATTTCAGAGGCATTTGATCCCCAAAAGGACTAAGATAACATTTGTTCTCCAAAAGACTAAGATAACATTTGTTCTCCAAAAGGACTAAGATAACATTTTGGCCATTTTGATCACAAAAGAAAGGATTGTCTCATGCAAATAATATGCAGAACATTCTATGAATGCCAAATTTTCATAGCAAAAAAAGAGCTGCTCATTTCTACCTCATAGCTTTTACGACATTCTAGAAGTAGCGTTTGTCATATGCATCACATATACACAATGTCATTTGTGAGAAAGGACTAGGATAACATTTTGGCCATTTTGATCATAGACAACAGAATTGTGTCTCATGCAAATATTATGTCGAACATTATATGAATGCCAAATTTTCCTAGCAAAAGAAGAGTTACTCATTTATAAATTTATAATTGATAGATTTTATGAGATACTTAAGAACCTACCAGTCTTGCTTGTGATATTACGTTCATTGACGTGTTGTAGTTTCTCTTTATTATGTAGCACTGGAACCGCTCACAATTCTATTAATCGTAGAACTCATCCAAAGAATGGTTGCTGCAAATTCTTATAGGAATGTAAATGATTGTTAAATGTGTTTAACAGAATGATCAAATCTCAAGCAGATGGCAGGAATTTTTATTTTATTTCACTTACGAGTAGATCATAATAGTTAGCAGGTATTAAGCTGAATTTGATAATCTTTGCCAACATCCTCCTTGCTTGTGATAAAGTGGATGCTTTGGAACAATGTATAGATATCAATGAAAGCATAATGGAAGGTGGGGTTTTGTCAAATATTATAGTGGGGAACGGTCTGGTACGCATCATGAAAAAAGATGAAGCATAGACAAGGCAACAAAGTGTTAGATAGAATGCCTCAACGAAATATGGTTTCATGGAATGCCATGATTGCAGGGAATGGACAGACTAGATTTTTAAATAAGGCCTTACAAACTTTTAGTTGAATGCATTGACAAGTGTCAAGCCGAATTTTGGCATCCTACTTGACCATGCCAAAATGGATGGGTTGGAATAGGGATCTATCAATGGATAAAGGAAGGGGATTTTGGCTAGGTGTTACAGTTGCAATTTCCCTATTAGAGATTTATCCAAAATGTGGAAGCATATGCAAGAAACATGAATTGTTTAACACAATGCCTCAAAGAGCAAGAGATCTTCATCTCCTTTCTTGGCTCTGAAATCTTATTGAAATCTTATTCTTAGAATGATTCAATATGATTGTAGGATATAAACAACATGAAATGATTTTTTTTAAAAAGGCTTTCCAAACTTTCAAGTAAATGCTATTGGCAGGTGTGAAGCCAAACTCGACAACTTTTTTTAACATCTTGCCTACCTGTCACTTTGGAACAAGGATCCAAGATAGTTTTCATTTGATTATTTCATCCATTAGAGTATGATTAAAAATATTTGTAAACATGCCTAATAGTAAATAACACCAACTTAACATACCTGGATTTTATTAAGATTGATTTTGAATATGATAGAATATAATTATAAAGGTGTGTAAATAACACCAATTTAACATACCTAGATTTGAGTGACCTGTTGCACAAGATCAATTACTCTATCCATAACAATATCACAAAGAAGAAATTTTTTCTACAAGTTATTACAAGATTAGTTAAGATTAATTTGGCTCTTAGCATAGGTGGCATTTTGTTTTAGACATTGTTATGAAAGAAATGTCATTGCCAGTATCTATATAATTTTACACTCATAGGCAAGTAGTAACCCAATCTAGAATTCAAATTTGTATCCCTTGCAATTACTCAACAATTAATTTTTTTGTTTAGTGAAATGTATGTCACGCTGTTAGGGTTAGAGATGGCAGATCTAACAATTAAATGCAGATTTAATAAACAAAAACAGAGAAACTAAAACATTCACAGAATAAATCATAACACAGAGATTTAACGTGGTTCACCCAATCCGGGCTACATCCACCAAACCGCAGCCATCCAACACTTTTATTATCCAGTGAAAAACCTATTACAATCTTGCGAATAATCGCGTTTTTCATCATACTGAAATACCCATCCGAACCCCCTTTTTACCAAGCTTAGAAGCTTCCAGATTTTCGGGTTCTACAAAATCGGATTTTTCCTTTTTCATTGATTTTTCCCTTTTTCGGTGATCACG
>VDFB02000015.1:509404683-509588694 GCA_007258455.2 Sequoia sempervirens
CAATAAGAAATCCCACAATTGAAAGTACTAAAATGTATTGTTTGGCAACAAAATAAGTTACACTACACTTGTAGAGAAAGCCTTTATATAAACATAGTCAACAGTCAATTCTAGAGTGATTTTTAGTAGCATTTTAGCTTTCAAATTAAACTTGTCACAATACAAATCTCCACAACTCCCAAGCACCAATGTATAGAAGATTTAATATAAGAAACCACCAAATGAAAACCCAAAACCATGAGCAAAAACGACTCACAAATTTGACACCTAGATTGGGTCAAAATTCTAATGCCCCAAATCATGGAGAATCAAATCGACCTAAAAAAGTAGATTTGTTACACACATCATGAGTACTCATAAATTATATTTCATTCTTCAAAATATGCACTCCATTTTAGGCTCTACAATCTCCTCAAAATATGCTTATGACATAGATCACAATCCGTCATAAGATTCCAATGTAGTTCCCCTTAAATTTTCTCTCTTACACATCATAAGATCTACCATACGCTCACACAAACATAATGTATAGAAGATTTAATATAAAAAACCACCAAATGAAAACCCAAAATCAAGATAAAAAGCCACTCACAAATTTGACACCTAGATTGGGTCACAATTCCAATGCCCTAAATCATGAAGAATCAAATCCAACAAAAATAGTAGATTCGTTACACCCATCATAAGTTGTCATAAATTATATGCCATTCTTCAAAATAGGCACTCCCTTTTAGACTCTATAATCTCCTCAAAAGATGTCTCTGACATTAATCACAATCTATCATAAGATTCCAATGTAATTCCCCTTAAACTCTCTCTTACATGCCATAAGATCTATAATATCATCTCACAAACACAAGGTATCCCATATTTCCTTATGATGTTTTATTTAATTACATCTTACAAGAACTCAAGATATCCAACATGTGGCACAACTCAAAATGGATTACTTCATTTCCTATTTAAGACCATTTAAAATACAAAAAAAGAAATTAATTAATTAGAATGTTAGAACATTGCAAAAATTGAAACATCTTAATTCACAACAATATCTAGATTTCTCCTTAACCTTCTTAATTAATGTTTTCTCAACAAAACAATCCCTTTTTTTCGCCATAATACATGCTTAATTGTTAGCCATTAATTCAAAATTTGGTTTAGATATGTTTTACAATTCCATAACTATTGTTAAATCATTTCTTATTATAATCCTTCTATTTGATCATATGTAGTACTCCTATAAGTATTTTTAGACTATACACAAATTTCTACATGAGTCCCATAACATTGTCGTTTTTCTTTACATCTCATTGAGAAAGTAAAAGAATGCGAGAAATTGGTGAATATTTTCCTTGAACCGTCATAAGATTTTATCTGTGTTCTCTGCTTGAAAGTGACCTGTACAAATCTAATGCAATCCAATGTGGGTACACCTCACTAGTCTTTTCTATTGTGGGCCGCATGCCAATGAATTTCAAAATAAATTCACAAGCACATCGCTCTGCTTGTGAATTTTGAGTACATCGCTCTGCTTGTCAATTCTGAGTACATCGCTCTGCTTGTCAACTTTTAACGCCCATTTCGGTGTATGATGTATCATGACCTTTTTTTTATTCTCTCACAATATTGCATCGTCTGAACAAACAAATATCGCCACTTTTACGGGTAAAGCAAGCTTTAATCTTTTCCATGGTGGGCCGCATACAGAATCGCCTTACTTGTCAATTTTCAGTATATAATTAATTTTAGAAGAAACTTGACAAGCACATCGCCTTACTTGTCAATTTTGAGCATATCGCTCTACTAGTCAATTTTCAGTATGTCGCTCTACTTGTCACTTGTCAATGGGAAATGACAAGCATTAATTTATAAATTAGCGCTTGGTCCTTCCACTTCTGTCGTATCATAGTGAAGTCTTTCTTGCTTTCTGGGAGGAACAGAATTAAGGAAATTACATTTCTGGAGCAATGGAATGTTCATTTGATGTTTGCAAGAGCTACCTGGAGTTTTCCTGTAGAGGGCAACGCTTCACTGTGAGTAGCAAAGAAGTGACATGCTTAAATATTTTGTTTTAACTTTTTTAACTGGAAGCTCATTTCTTCTTGTTTTGAATTTGGAATTTGAGTTGCGGCACAGAGGAATGAAGGGCAGATAGGAGGAAGAAGTGAGAAAGTTGTTTATTTGCATCCAGAACGTGAGAATAATATGAGGGATGATTCACAAGAAGGAGATCATAATTTGCAGCAGTGTGATGAGAATATTTGTATAAGGCGCATTAAGGATCATCTCATGTCGGATGACGACGAAATTTGTGATCAATTGGATAATAATTTGCGGGAGTCGCAACAATTTCAGCTACAACGGAATCATTCCCATCTTAGCGTTGAGGATGTTGACGAATTGCCATGGGAAGCTATTCAGAAAATCCTCAAAGCTTATATGTAAAATGGATGTAAAAATGACTTCCTAGATGTCAAGAAGAATCATATGCAGACATAATATGTTTCATCACTTTCTTTGCTCTGGCAATGCCTACCTTGTTTAGATTATAGCTTGCTCTTTTAGACTTCGTTCATTTCATTTTTTCAGTAATTTTTAAGTTTCACTAATATTCTTATTTTGTAAATAAGATCAATACTGTTCACTTTATTTCCTCTCCTCAAACTCACTGTCATGAATACTCAATGAATACTTTTGCTTGACTACTGTTTATAGAAAGAAAGTGTTAGAAATAACTAGCAATCGCACCTTAGTGTGCAATGGGTACGCGGAAGTGTGGAAGTGAATTAGGAATTTTTTTTGTCTATTTCTGCATACATTTTACAGTACATGAGGTCAATTGGTAGGTCATTTAGCAAATTCCTCTCACAGGGATCCAAATACGACTAGAACAAAATTTTTGAATGAGGAAGATAATCGCGTTTCATTACCAATAGGCTCATGTTATGTTTACAATAGAGAGAGGGAGATATAGGGACAGAAATATGGGGAGAGAGAGGGCGTAAGGAGATAGAGGGGAAACTAGAGTGAGACATAAAACACAAAGAGAGGGGATTTGAGAAAGAGGGATGTACACATTTCTATGACCAGCAGCTATGTAGGCAGTTATTCATTCTTGGGAAAAGGGGCAAATTCAACCATATACCTCAAGAGAACAAGAATCTAGATCATTGAAGTGAATTGACTAGAGGAGAGATCCAAGTATGTGAGTGTGTTCCAATAGTTGTGAGGGTACATGTTATGGAAAACATATTCTCATTATTGTTTAAATACAAAAATATCAATAAATATGTTAAAAAGTACCAATCATAATTTATTCTAACACATGCCATTAATACACTGAAATGTGTGCAACTCCTCTTAATCTCATAAAAAAATAAGAATAATAGTAATCAAAATTTAGCTCAAAAAAGGAGCTTAGGGAATCTCATTTATTGATGATAAGAATACATATTAAAATATCATGTACTTGTCCTCACATTTAATAGTTTGATCTTATACAATCTAGCAACTACTCGGTCCAAAAATGTCCAAAAATATACATACTTATAATTTAAAATACACAAGTGTACAACTTCTCATCTTTACCAAATAAAAATAAGATGTAATATACAACTTCTAGTCTAAATACACACAACTATGATTCACAATGTGTTCATCATCAATCCTTATGAATTAGAGATCTTGCAAACAGGCAATGCTAAGGTTGCTTCATCTGTTATGATTATTACATCTACTTCCTTTCTCACTTCAACCATTAGTCCATCCTCTGCTATTTCACCTCCTACCACCACTCATCCTCATAATACTACCACTACTTCTTCCCTCCTCAATATGGACTTCCTCCTAACTTTAACTCTCTTTACGATATTCACATCTTAGATAATGTATTACACCTCCATACCTATCTCATTCACCACTACTCAACCTATCACAACCCCTTTTAGTGATGCCATCCCGACATCTACTATTCCATCCCATGCCATGCCTATCACCCATTTTACATCTCCATCCACCTCCACGAATACCGTCGATTATCTTTCTTCTTTTATGCCTCTTCACTCTAGCACCTCTTTACATCCCTCCTCACACCCACTCTTATACAAACCAAAGTGTCCTCCTATCCTCCCTTATTACTCTACAATCTTCCACTCTAGATGCTTTAATTCATAAGATACATCAAGTAGAGAAAAGGTTGGATACAAGACTTAGTGGGAAAGAGAACGAAGAATTTAAAATTTAGATTTGATAGTAAGATTTTTCTAGATTACTATTTACCAAGGTTTTCTAAAAAAATTATATTAATTTAATAGAATCACTAAAACATACATGTATTAAACTTGGAATAACCACCATATATCCTTCATATGAGTAAATTCAACTGTTCATTCTTCACTGTAATTGCTTCTACAAAACTTTTTTCAATGAGCTCAGTGGCGCACTAGAAATCACCACATATTGGAATGCTCTTTAATGATCTAGAAGTTGTTTATAATTGTAAACTCAGTTGAATCCTGATATAAATATCATAATTGTAAACTCAGTTCTCTGTTTCCCTCCTTCCCTCCAAATGACATGGGAAATCATTTCAACTCCTCACCATGTAGCACAAATATTATGACAAGCTCTACTGTGTTTCCTTTACATGTCTGAAGTTTTACTTATAATATGTAGCCATCATCTGTCACCTGCAAGTAAAGTGTCCACTTTTCCATTTACCTCAATCCAGTTGCACCTTGGTTCTTTTTTGACATTTCTTTCTTTCATGATTTTTCTATAATTTTTAATGTCATCCCATCTATTGACTGCTGCATAGATCTTTAAGAGAAGGAGATAATGTGCAGCATTATTCAGATCGAACCGAAACAAGTGTTCTACAACATGTTTTCCTACCACTACATTTGAATGGGTTCTAAATGAACTAAGCAGAGACACCCACACAACAGGATTTGGTTTTATCAGCATTCTTTTAATAAATTCTTGTGCCTCAGCTAGGTGACCAGCACGACCAAGTAGCTTAATCGTGCAGCAATAGTGGTATACTGTAGGTGTGAATTGGCATAACTGGGATATGAAACGAAAGTATATTATGACATCAATTTACTAGGTCTACATGGCAGCTGGTAGATAGCATTCCAACAAAAGTAACATTGTCTGGGTTTGTTCCAGACTTGCATTTAAAATAAAAAATGAATGACCTCTTTATCACAGCAATGAATGGCACATCAAACAATCATTGCATTCCAGAAACCCACATTCTTTACAATGTTACATACATTCTAGCAAACAGTTTACGTGCATCTTGAATGGTTACGCATTTATATCCCTATAAACATCCATCTGAAATCGATTTATAGTTATATCTTGATGAATTATCTTTCTTTTTGATCAAGTGTCAAATTGGCACAAGCAGAGAGAATGCTGGCATAGATGTTAGAGTCTGGCTTTACATCTGTCAATTGTATATTTTGGAAGAGCTCGAGGGTTTCACAAAAATATATATTTTTGTATTTAAGTCCTGAAATCATCGTATTCCATGAAATCACATTTCTTTCAAGCATTTTCTGAAAGATCACTAAGGCTTTATCAATCTGTCCATTCTGTATGCAGCCTACAACCAAGTTGGTCCACGAAACCACATTTCTTTCTCGCCTTCTCCAAGAGAGTCCTATGACTTCATCAAAACACTCGTTTTGCACAAAATTCCCGTTACCCGATTCCAAGTCATCGACATTGGTTCTGGCATTTTCATAAAGGGTTTCAGAGCATTCTCTGCAAATCCAACATTCATTGCTTTGCATGAGACAACATTCCATTCAGGCATTTCCAGAAAAAACATATTGAATCCCTCTCTAACATCACTATTATTTGCATAAGCAACAATCAGAGCAGTCCATAAGACTACATTCCATTCACTCATAATGTGAAATAGCTTCAGGGCTTTCTCAAAGTGCCCATTTTGTGCAAAGTCCAAAATCACTGTATCGTTGAAAACTTGAAACCACATTGAATTTAGGAATTTTCTCAAAAAAGTTCATAGCCTCTTCAAAATATCCATTCTGGACAAAAAACCCAATCATTGCATTCCACAAGTCAATATACCTTTCAGGCATTTTCCAAAAGATTTAGAGAGCTTTATCAAGAAGTCCATTATGCGCATACCCTAAAATCATTGAACTCCATAACACCACATCTCTTTCAGAAATACTCTCAAATGGTTCTACAGCCTCAACAACATACCAATTCCATGCATATCCTGCAATCGTTGTGTTAAATGAAATCACATTTCAAGGATGCTTTTTAATCTACCTGCATGAAATGCCCTATCCAAACCTCCCATTTTGGCACAGGCAGGGAGGATGTTGGAAAAGGTTAGTCGAGTTTGGCTTTACACCTACCAATTGCATTTGCTTGAAAGTTTCTGTAACACTTTCCAACAAATCCATTTTGTCCTGTAATCATTGTGGTCCATAAGACCACATCTCTTTGAGTAATTCTATCAAACAATTCACATGCCTCATCTATGCTTCCATATTTTGCATACATGTCTGCCAGGGTAATTGCAACTATAATGTCTGTTAAAAATCTCCCTTCCCTTACGCTTTGATGGATGTCCATGCCCTATTCCAAAGCTCCCATTTTAGCACAGGTAGGGAGGATGTTGGCAAAGGTGGTGGAATTTGGCTTGACACCTGCTAATTATGTACAATTAATGTCCATTTTTTTAACTTGCACCACCAAATATTAAAGTACCTGCAAGAAAAAAAGAAATTGTAAGGCTTATAATTTGATACATAAATTATATTAATAGATATCAAATATAAAATTTAATTATTAAAATCCCAGTTTTAAAATAAACATATTTTCTTTTCAATTTAGATCATAACAAATTTGTATAGCTCTCTAATTTAGGATTAAAGAAGGATTTGGAGGTTTTAATGTTTTTATAACCTTATGAAGTATCTATGTCTAGTCCATCATAACCTTCCCTTGTTGCTCTCATAAAACCTATGGTGTTGTTGTCTGGTTTAAAATCAGATGGTTAACGTTTCTTCGGTGCTCACTCATTTAAATTTTTCTCAACCTAGACCTTTACCCTTGATGCTTATGAAGTTTGCAGAAATTTCCTACTAATGGAATGCCATTATCATCATCAGTAGCATATAGGTTTACTTTCTTCAAAATTGTTTAATTATTTTATTGAAAATAACTCTCAAGCTAGCAGATACCGAATTGACAAACTTGTATGTCTCTCAAAACTAGTAATTTTGATATTAGATCAATACTAAACTGTGTTGTATTCCATGCATGATAGTGGATCCTCTTTTAGTCTATTCTTTTTTTTTGCAGATCATGCCTACTTTTCAATATCTACAGGCTGGTAATTTTCTTAGATAATGTAACCTTTTCTGCAGACCATGCCTACTTTGCAATATCTACAGGCTGGTAATTTTTTAATGTTATAAATTTATAGATAATGTAACATTTTTTGCAAACTATGCCTACTTTGCAATGTCTACAGGCTGGTATTTTTTTAATGTTTTAAATTTATAGATAATGTAACAGTTTTTGCAAACATGCCTACTTTGCAATGTCTACAGGTTGATCTTTTTGTAATGTTTCAATTTTGCAGATCATGCAATGTCTACAGACATGCCATTTTGTAAAGTTTTGATTGTAAGTGGAGAAAAATAAACCTTTTGATTGTGACTTGGATTTGTTTTCAGATCCTCCCCATTTCAGAGGCATTTGATCCCCAAAAGGACTAAGATAACATTTGTTCTCCAAAAGGACTAAGATAACATTTTGGCCATTTTGATCACAGACGAAAGAATTGTGTCTCATGCAAATAATATGTAGAACATTATATGAATGCCAAATTTTCCTAGCCAAAAAAGAGCTGCTCATTTCTACGTCATAGCTTTTACGACATTCTAGAAGTAGCGTTTGTCATATGCATCACATATACACAATGGCATTTGTGAGAAAGGACTAAGATAACATTTTGGCCATTTTGATCATAGACAACAGAATTCTCTCATGCAAATATTATGTAGAACATTATATGAATGCTAAATTTTCCTAGCAAAAGAAGAGCTACTCATTTATAAATTTATAATTGATAGATTTTATGAGATACTTAAGAACCTACCAGTCTTGCTTGTGATATTACGTTCATTGACGTGTTGTAGTTTCTCTTTATTATGTAGCACTGGAACCACTCACAATTCTATTAATCGTAGAACTCATCCAAAGAATGGTTGCTACAAATTCTTATAGGAATGTAAATGATTGTTAAATGTGTTTAACAGAATGATCAAATCTCAAGCAGATGGCAGGAATTTTTATTTTATTTCACTTACGAGTAGATCATAATAGTTAGCAGGTATTAAGCTGAATTTGATAATCTTTGCCAACATCCTCCTTGCTTGTGATAAAGTGGATGCTTTGGAACAATGTATAGATATCAATGAAAGCATAATGGAAGGTGGGGTTTTGTCAAATATTATAGTGGGGAACGGTCTGGTACGCATCATGAAAAAAGATGAAGCATAGACAAGGCAACAAAGTGTTAGATAGAATGCCTCAACAAAATATGGTTTCATGGAATGCCATGATTGCAGGGAATGCACAGACTAGATTTTTAAATAAGGCCTTACAAACTTTTAGTTGAATGCATTGACAAGTGTCAAGCCGAATTTTGGCATCCTACTTGACCATGCCAAAATGGATGGGTTGGAATAGGGATCTATCAATGGATAAAGGAAGGGGATTTTGGTTAGGTGTTACAGTTGCAATTTCCCTATTAGAGATTTATCCAAAATGTGGAAGCATATGCAAGAAACATGAATTGTTTAACACAATGTCTCAAAGAGCAAGAGATCTTCATCTCTTTTCTTGGTTCTGAAATCTTATTCTTAGAATGATTCAATATGATTGTAGGATATAAACAACATAAAATGAATTTTTTTAAAAGGCTTTCCAAACTTTCAAGTAAATGCTATTGGCAGGTGTGAAGCCAAAATCTGTAACTTTTTCTAACATCAAACAAGGATCCAAGATAGCTTTCATTTGATTGATTCATCCATTAGAATATGATTAAAAATATCTGTAAATATGCGTAACAGTAAATAAAACCAACTTAACATACCTAGATTTTATTAAGATCAATTTTGAATATGATAGATGATAATTATAAAGGTGTGTAAATAACACCAATTTAACATACCTAGATTTGAGTGACCTGCTGCACAAGATCAATTACTCTATCCATAACAATATCAGAAAGAAGAAATCTGTTCTACAAGTTATTACAAGATTGGTTAATATTAATTTGGCTCTTAGCATAGGTGGAATTTTGTTTTAGACATTGTTATGAAAGAAATGTCACTGCTAGTATCTATATAATTTTACAGTCATAGGCAAGTAGTAACCCAGTCTAGAATTCAAATTTGTATCCCTTGCAATTACTCAACAATTAATTTTTTTTGTTCAGTGAAATGTTTGTCACCCCTCCCTCTAACAATCTGACAGCATCCTCCATCCTTTACACTTTAACCATTTTTACCACTTTCTTCTTCATCCTCAGCTCCTTCCTCACCCTCACTTAATGTTGTTGCAAGATGGTGTGTCCCTTGGTCTTCCTTGTCCAATACGGCTTGGGTTTGTTATATGGTCTAACTACCTTTAATGTTGTTGCAAGATGGTGTGTCCCTTGGTATTCATTGTGCAATACGATGCTTGGGTTTGTTATATGGTCTAACTACCTCTTGTGGATCTTAACTGACACTTGTATCAGGCATTGATAAGTTGACCTTTTAGTGCAACGATAAGGCCAACAATTGGTATTAGAGCAAAGGTCATGAGTTCAAACTCCTCACTTGTGCTGGGGGGATTGTTCCAAGATGGTGTGTCCCTTGGTCTTCCTTGTCGTGCATGACACTTGGGTTTGTGACATGGTCTAATTGCCTCTTGTGGATCTTAACTGATGCTTGTATTAGGCATTGACATGTCAACCTTTTGGTGCAACGACAAGGCCAACAAATGTTATATCAGGTTTTTTAACAAAAGAAAATGGGTTGTCTTCTTCTCAAGCAACAAGAGCCATGAGAATAAAACCAACCCTCTTGAGAATAAAATTTGATCACATCGCTAGAGAAATTATCTATGACAAATTTTGGATTTACAAAAAACTAGATTAAGAGCACAATTGTCAAAAATCCATCCATTCTTACACTCAAAGTGGATGAAGAGTTGAAGCCCAAGATGGAATTCTTGAAACAAATAGGCTTGGCTCCTCAGGCCTTGCCACCTATTATGTCTAGCACCCCAAAAGTGCTTACCCTTGGTGTAGAAAACTCTCTCACTCCTAGAATCCTCCATCTTTGAAACCTATTTCACTCAAATTTCCATCTGTACTAGGTGCTCAAAAGGGTGCATCAACTTTTGATGGCTAATTTTGAGATGCAAGTGAAACCTAAAGTGAACTATGTGAATAATTTTATAGGCATTTTGGAAGGTTCCACTACATTTTTAGGATCCCTATGAGCAATTTTTGGGTATACTTTGAAAACCCTTGAAAAGAAGACTAAACGCATGGCAAGCCCTGGTCTGGCAGAGGATGGGATTCATCTAATTATTAAGAGGAGCCATGGAGTAATATTTTCTTAATAAAGAAACTAAAGCAAAACATGGATTTATTGATACATAATGCAATTTTTTATCTTAAGACTCTTACTTTGAATCCTGCGGTTTTGAATTTAAGCGTAGAGAAAAGGCTTAAACCCTGCTATGAAGTCTATAAATATCTGACAACCAATCCACTTAAGCATATCCCTAGTCTATTTAGATATTTTAAACTAAGTGAAAAAGAAACATTGATCCGATTTAGGATCTAAGACAATTACTTAAAGAATGCTTAATGATTACAATTTAAAAATCCAAATTACTAAAATGAAATCAACACCACAACATAATTAAACTAATGGAATTGACAAAAATACATAATTCAGAAAGAGACAAGAAAGAGAGAATGCAAACAACTTGATAACGGAGTTCGTCGTAAAACGACTGTCTCTGGGCCCCTCTCCAAAGAGTAGACCGATCCGATTAAATTCTTCAGAAATTTGGCATTACATTTGTTTACAAGCTTTTCCCTTCAAGCATGACGAAATTCCAGCATTCCCTCGACGTATAGGATCAGCAATTCGTCTCTCCGGAAATTATCTCAAGTCTCCAACACCTAAATTATGCATCATTTGGATAAATCTGAATAATATCCTTAAGCCTCTAAACCCCTCCTTTTATACAAAATTTTTGCTCAATTTGGTTGATAGCCAAATGATTTACAAATATCACCTTATCTCGCAATTTTACATAAAATCTCCACTATTTTCCCTTATTTACATTTTAGGATTTATTGATAATCCTAATTAATCTTTTTAAATCATTTAGGCCTTTCATTTTATCTTTCTCAGGCTTTTGTTGTTTGGAGGTTTTGCCATTAATCCTTAAAAGGATTATTGTTTTTTTGAATTTTGGAGGGAGTTGTTTTAATTTTAAGGCATTCGGTTTTAAAATATTTGACAAAAGAAACTGATGCCAAATATAACTTAAAGCCATCGAATGGCTTGTTGGTGGCCTATTATTTTGGTAGCCAGCTGGTTCGGGGTTCCAAACTTGCCGACCACCTTTTATTAAGGAATTGACGTTTTCCCTTCAACAAAATCAACTGCTCACTATTCTTAGCTAAGGGTGGATTGTTTGGTGCAACGGTTGAGCGGCGGTTTTTGGTTATGAGTGGTGACGGGGTTTGAATCCCTCCTCTTACACATTTTGTTCAAATTGACTTTGACCCAACTAGAGGAGGTAGAAAAGCCACGTGGCAAAACCCGATTCGCTTAGGATGATGACATGGCGGATGCTGACTGGACTGCTGACGTGGACGACACTGATGTGGCTTGTGGATGCCACCTGTCATCCTGTGATTGGTCTATATTGTTGACTGTGCGTTGTACATGCTGACCGTGCCTTGCTTATGTCAGCAAAGTCAACCCAACTTTGACTGCTTATATCTCATGCAAACGGACTCCGTTTTCTGTGAAACGAATGTCGTTGGAAAGCTTGCGACGAAACCTTTGCATTGGCACCAGTTTTGACCACTTTTGATGATGTCAATTTTTGGCCCCTTTTTTCTCTAACCTAGGTCCAAGGTTGACCAAGGTTTGACTGAGCATATCTTGGGCTCCATAGCTCCATTTGACCCTATTCGATTTGTGTTGGAGTCAAAATTTTGCCCTCTTTCTGATGATGCCAATTCTAAAGATAAAAGAGAAACTTCAATTTTTGATGAAGATCCTCTGGATTAGGCCAATATAGTACCAAGTCAAGTTTAACGATCATACAATCTCCTTAAGCAAGTATTTTGGAGCAGTGAAGAAATTTCAAAATATAAATTAGCATAGATTCATGAAGGGTTGGACTGGTGTTAAAGGGCTTGGAACTCACCTAGGCCAAGTTAATGATACAAATATATTTACCTTCCTGATTTTGTTGTTGTCCCATTTTGATGAACAAAACATTGAATCTATCACAATTTCTCTCAATTGATGGTTGATTAGCAAAATGAAAAAATGCACTCTTTTAATTATCTGGAAGGCTTTCACAAACATTGTTAATGATTTGATTAAATAGAGATCAAATAACACAAGCATTGGCTTAGGAAATAAACCCCAACCTTAGAAAGTTGTCAAAAGACCGAAAACCTTGTAAACCCTAACCTTAGAAAATTTTCAAAAGACCGAAAACCTTATAAACCCTAGCTTGTGAAATTCAAACTAGAAAGAAATTGGGTCATAGCTCCAGTAAGATCAAAAGACCTTGCCTGCTCCACAAGTTCCAAACCCTTGATATTTTTTGTGTCGATAGACATAGTTGTAGTTGATCCCTCTTCAGCTGCTCTCTCAAGAAAGTGGGAAGACCCCTCTTCAACCACTCTGCTACATTTCAAAACATGAGGTGAAACAACTAAATGGTTTTCATTGGAGATAATTTTAGTGAAAATCAAATTTAATGGGATATTTGTTGGTCGAGGTCATCAAAACATAGCAAGATAGATCTATTGTTACACCCCATTGTGCATTTACCTATTTACTATTACTATGTTAGGGTAAATTATTGCATATGCACGAATGTGTTTGGGATTTTGAATGGAATACACACACACACATATATACACACGTATACACACACACATATACATATATATATATATATATACACACACACACACACATACGTATATATATATATACATACATACATATATATGTATGTATGTATCATGTATGTATATGTATATGTATATGTGGTTGCACTTTGTTTATCTAAATTAATGGAAAGTTTATGAATGCATGTTTATTTTTGTGATATCTAAAATGTTTAACCTATTCTAAACAACTAAAATGCAATGAAAAAACACATAATTAGGATAATTAATGGAAGATTAGAAGCAAGTGGAAAATGTAGGAGTATGTGACATTAATCCTTGATTAAGAGGATGTACATCATAATCATGAATTAATTAAGTTAATCTAGATTAAAGAGGGATTAGAGGAAGTGACAAGGAGAGAGAAAAAAATAATTTTAAATTGATTTTAATTCAAAAAGGTTAAAATGACTAAATTAAATAAATTGATGTATTTATTTAATTTAGAGTGGAAAAAGGTGTAAGGTAAAACATTTAATTGTTAAATTAAATACTTTAAGAACATTAGGTGGGAAGTGTAATATTAAATAAATTAATATTGAGGGAATGAATGAATAAAGAGGTAAATTTGATCGTATGGGAGCGATCAAATTTAGATGTCTACATTTTGCCTCTCTTTGAAATATTGTTAGAATAATAGTGTTTCGAAGAAAAATAAAATGTAGATGATGAAAGAAGTGATAAGACTTGATGCCCCAGCATGAAAAAGGTTGAATGAGCTACCCAAGTTGAGGGAAGTGAAAGAGAAGGCTCATGACAGAGGAATGGAGAGGAATGATAGGGTATGCCCCCTAGAGGAGGTGGATGGGGAAGGAAAAAAGGGGTCTCGGTTGACTTCTTGAAAGTATGACATGGTATATGTCATTGGAAAGAGCACAAAAAACTGAGAAGGCTGGCATTCAAATGGAGTCGATCGAACACACAATTTGAAAATGGCGGCCCTAGGAAGTTAGGGGCTTGGGGCGAACTCGCCCCAATGTAGGGGTGCACCCGCCTTGGCGAGGGTTAGGGCGTATTTGCCCCGACTTGGGGCACTTCTGCCCCTGACTGGGGAAACTTCCCGAAAGTATGACATGGTATATGTCATTGGAAAGAGCATGAAAAACTTAGAAGATTGGCATTCGAACGGAGTTGATCGGACACAGTTTGAAAATGGTGGCTTTGGGAAGTTAGGGGCCTAGGGTGCACTCACCCCAATGTAGGGGCGGACCCGACCCGGCGAGGGTTGGGGCGTATTCACCCTAGCTTGGGGTGCTTCTGCCCTGGCCTAGAGCAACTTCCTAAAAATATGACATGGTATATGTCATTGGAAAGAGCACGAAAAACTGAGAAGATTGGCGTTCAAATGGAGTTGATCAGACACACAATTTGCAAATGGCAGCCCTGGAAAGTTTGGGCCCTAGGGCGCTTCTGCCCCAACACGGGGGCGCACTCACCCCCATTGGAAGACAGGTTCGCCCTGACTAAGGTGAAGCGGGAGGGGGGAGGGAAAATAAACTAAGAGAGAAGAAAAAGGGATGTGAAGTATTTGCACAAGCAAAATCATAGGGTGAATTCAATGCAATGGTAATGACCATGAAATGCAATCCTAATATGATTTTCCATCTTCAGAGCACTAAGTTTTGATATAGCATAAGACACGATACACCAAGGTATGATGGACCAAGGAAGATTGGTGTCTAATGCATGAAACAAACACAACAAACAAGAAGGCTATCCCAACACCCCAAAGTCACGATGACCTTGGTTGGACCAAGTATTGGGATAACCACAAGCACGCAAGGATGCCCTAGCATAACACAAGACCTCAGGGATCTTGGTGGGTACTACATGGGACAACTGAGAAGACATCAACAAAGAAAAGATCAAGATATGCCCTTATGTTGACTAGTCAAAACACACCATGATATGATGGATCAAGGTGACCATGACAAGTGATGATAGAGGGCTTAAAAGATAAACAAAAGCCAAAAGCATCAAAAGATCATCCTTTGCCATAGGATCAAGGAGATGGATGGGATTGATGAGGTATGTTAGGAAGGACATATCCTGTTGAGACCAATGATGGATACTAAACTGAAAAAATTGATATGACATAGGATATTTGGAACCAATTAGATTCAATGATACAAGTGGATCTTGTTTACTAAAAACTAGCTAGATAAGGGCATAGCTTGATGACATGACACAAGAGACATGACACAAGACTGACACACCCTAAAGACCTAGGGGCTCAGGGCCCAATCAAATATTAGCCTTGCCTATTTGAAAGCGCAGAGCCCTCATAGTTCGATAAAAGGCCGACGATTGACAATGATGGAGACCTTGATGGATGGTAAAGATAGGATTGAAAAAGGGAGCAAAGTAGACAATGAAGATCGATGATAGACGATAACAAAGTAGATGGATAGAACCTCGGGGGTGGATCTAATGATTGACCTTGCATACATGAAAGCGTAGGGGCAACGTAGTTCGACCAAGACCAAAGAGACAAAAAATGGATAAAGGGCGATGGGACAAAAATGATGGGATTGATACGATGAGACAGTATAGATCTATTGGATCGGGTAGGATGATGGTGATCACATAAAGCTCAAGGATGGGATAGTTATCCAAATCATCAAAAGATGAATTGGGAGGATGGTATGATGGGGAGATGAATGATGAGAAAGGACAAGAGATTGAAAATGTGTAAAAGAAGTATAAGTGATGGCGATGAGATAAATGGTATTGGGTTGCATCGAGGGAGGCCTATAGCTAGATACCAATGATAAGGGATTGTGAGATGGGATGAGGAGAGAGATAGGGATGAGAGATGGAAGGGATTGTTTGGATGGATAGGAAGATAAGGATTGGGAGATGAAAGGGATGCTAGGATAGATGGATAGGAAGATAAAGATGGGGAGATGGAAGGGATGTCATGATAGATGGATAGGAAGATGAAGGGATGTTATGATGGAATGAATGATGTCTCCAAGGACTATATCACAAAGGAAGATAGATGCCCCCACTCTAGATATGTCATGTGTGAGGAGGCATGAAGGTTGTAATAGAGAAGGATAGACAAATAAAGGAGTGAGATGGATGAAGATAGGATGCATGGATAAGGAAGGGAGATTAAGGGTAGCATGATGGGTGGAAAAGGAAGGTAGATGAGTGTGAATGAGGAGTAGGATAGTGTGCGGATGAGGGGAATGTATGAAGAGGTGTCCAAAGCATGTTTATATGTTTTCCCCTATTGCTATCAAGATAACAAGGAGGATGGGAGGATTGGGATAAATGAGATATGCCAAGCAGGATTGTAAGATAGGTAGGATGGAGGAGATGAATGAAAATGATGTATAGGAAGAAGACAGGTGCATAGTTGGAAGCATAGCAAGAAGCATAGCAGATAAAGGGAATGCATATTAGGAAGCTGCCCCAAAGTGTGGAAAAGGATGGATGGGGATTTACACATGACGCCTGTTTGCCAGGTTTTCATCATGGTACTTATCTAAGGCACTTGTTTGCCAAGTTTTCACCATTGGATGAAGGATTTCTCTATACTATTTTATTTAATTTTATTGACCATTTCTTTTTTGCTTTTTCTTATTTTTTGGATTTTTTGGATTTTTTTGACTTTTTGTATAGCATGCGGAAGGAGATGGATAAGGATAGGGAGGTGAATGAGTGGATTTAGAAGACATGCGATAAGGATATGGATGAAGGACAAAAGCATCAAGTTCTATATGAGGTATCAAGAGCCCATGTTCAAACTGACTGTTGGATGTTGGTACAACCTTAGTAGGAGAAATAGATTATGCAAGAGGATAAATTAGAGGGATTTGAGAGGGGAGACACATGGGATAATGGGTGGGATGTTGGAAAGTGTATGGATGGAATGATGGGGTGGATATGTGATGGGGAGATGTGTTCAGGACCAACATTGGAACATGTGGTGGTGGATGTGAAATGATAAGAGGATTAAGGGTTGGGGAATGCAGGGATAATGGAGGAGATGGGATAGTGGATTTTGGGACGTAAGGACGCAAAACAAATTTAGGAGATGGAGGAAGTGTATGATTGGCATTCAGATTAGCAACTGTGGATTTTCTTACATATTTTTCATTTGATGGCATTGCATCTTTTTCCTTTGGGATCCACATGGTTTTGATCTTTTCTTTGGTGGGCCTTTGTGGCTTACGAAGTTGATTTGGATTTATATTTTTCTTCTCTTCACCATGTATTTTAGAGGGGACATGTGGATCTTTAGATTCATGTGGATGTTTTTATTTATGTATTTGTACTTTGGCATCCAAAGTTCTTTTAGTAGCAATGGGATGGGTGCAAGCAGATGGATGATGTGGAGAGAATATGAATGGAGGGATGGAGCTAGGATTTGGAGGATGATATGTGGATAGAGGATGTGTAATTATGTGCCTTTGTTGAGCCTGATTAGGATGTTTATGATGGATGGCATCGATAGGTGTTAGATGGATGAAATGATGAGATGGAAGAGGTGATTTTGGGATATATGGACCAAAAGAAGACAAAGTGGGTGGAGGAACATAAGAACCCAAGATTGATGGAGTAGATGAAGGATGGGAGATGGTGGATGGAGGGATGTAAGGACCCAAAATGGATGAAGTAGATAAAGAAGGAATATGGACAGTTGTTTTGAGGTGATACGATAGAGGAGGAGGGATGGAAATATATGATCTGGTGGAGTGATGGGAAGAGATGACATTTCTTTTGGAAAAGGCTCCTTGACGACATCTAGAGGTTTTACCAACATCTTTAGATTGTGAGTCTTGTGAAATAGCTCCAAGACCTTGCATGCAGATTTGTTCTTTGCCTTGGATGGGCTCTAAAATACCTTGCTCATGAAGGCCTAAACCTTTTCCTTGATATTTCATGTTCTTGAGCATGCGATCCATGATAGGATTTGTGTTATTCTGAAAACATGATGTGAGTCCATTATTATGTGGTATATACACTATGTTTTTCTTCTATGAGGAGGCCACCATGGAAGAATGTGAGAGCACCAAGGGGATATGCAAGCGGTGTGGGGATAATAGGTTTAGGTGATGGTGGAGGATCATTAGATGGAAATGAGGGAGTAGCATCTTCTTGGTCGGGACATGGATTTGGTGAGAGATCAAGAGAGGGATTAGCTGATATTATAGGATCTAGATTTGTGGTAGCGAGCGATAATGGCTCATGTAATGGAAATGGAGATGGAGTGGTGGAATCTTGAATGAAAAGGGGATCATGGGATGGCATGGATGGGGAACTGTGATCTTGAGGTGGACTAGATGGGATGGTAGGATCTTGATCTGGAGAAGTGGATATGTTGGCATGCTTTGGATTAGGCTCTTGGCATGACTCATCGTGTGTGGGAGGCATGCTAATGGATTCTTGGCGGGGATATTCAAGTGGGGAAGATGGAGGGATGGAGGATTCAAAACATTCATGAGAATGGATTTTAGTGATACTAAGAGTGGAAGAAGTGGATTGGATTTGGGTTTCATCGATGGGTTTGACAACTCTCAGAGTAGGAAGTGGGTGTTCAATGTATTCAGTAGATGTGATGGTAGGAGATGGGGGCTCAGTGGATTTACAGGATGTGATGGCTTCAACGGTTTGAGTGGTGCTAGGGGTGGTATCATTAATGATAGGTGTTGAGTGGAGAAGGGTATCGTCACTAATGACCATGGATGATGGGTTGGGATGACATGATTCCACAAATTCAAGGTGTGGAGTGGGAGAGCTCTTCTTTGTTATAAGTCCTTGGAGAACTTATGGAGTGAGAAAATTGAATACTCTAGGCTGAGATGGTGTGGTAGGAGTGGATGAAGGATTATGGATTGGAGGGGGATTAGGACTAGGGATTGGTGGACTAGGATTAGATGGGGGAATGGGATTAGATATAGGACTGAGAATAGATGGGGGATTAAGATTAGATGAAGGGTTAAGATAGGGGCATTGGAATGGTGAATTAGGACATGAGGGTGTGGGTAGTGGATTGTAGTAAGGGTATTGGGATGGGAAAATTGAGGTGGTGGATTGAGAGAAGGAAATGTGGATGTTAGATCAGGATAAGAAAATGTGGATGTTAGATTAGGATAGGTTGGTGTGGATGTTGGATTAGGATAGGAGGGTGTGAAAGTAGGATTAGGGTGAGTAGATTGCTATGGGAGATTAGGGTAGTGGGTATATGTAGGTGAAGGATTGAGATAGGAGGATGTGGACAGGGGATTAGGATAGGGGTATTGTGATGGTAGACTAGGATAAGAGGATGCAGGTGCTGGATAAGATGTAGATGAAGGATATAATGGATATGATGGATATCCCTTGTCAAAGGTAGCATAAGGAGCATGATTAGGCATGGATGAAGAAATAACGGGATAACTCAAAGGGGTGATTGGATTTTGGAAAGTGGGTGGAGAAATATTACTTGCAATGATAGTGTCAAGGGAATCTATGTCATATTCTTCTTGATCAACAAGAATTTTGTTATTGTTGTCAACGTAATTAGGGTTTCCCTTGACCACTATTGATGGAGGATAAGGATTCATGACGATGAAAGGATAAAGAGGATGGTTTAGAGATTTTGGATGGGAACAGACTAAAGCTCAAATCGAGATTTAGGTTAAGCTCAGATCAGGATTGGATTAAAGCTCAGATTAGGATGATTGGATGGTATGAGGGGATTGAGTTTCATGATTAGATTTGATTATCAAAGGATGATTACAACATTGAATCTGCTTCGAGATGGAAGTAGATTGATTGGGTCGAAGGTGATTGGATAGGGATGTGATTGGATTGGATTGGATTGGATAAGATCAACTGATAATTGATAAGATCAAATGATGGATTGGATAGGATGATGGAAGGGATTCTAAACCCCATTAAGAAATTACCCTAGGTGACTTAGGATACTGATTGATCGGATTAAAGGATAAAAGGATGATTGTGGCACCAAATTCACTTTGAGATTGAAAATGGATTGATTGGGCCAATGATAATGATTAACTTAGGACAAATGACAATCCTAAGTATATGTTGATGATGACAATCAATTCAGACACTTAGGTGAATTTGGATAATAACCTGAAACGAACATCAGAGGATTTGGATATGGAAAATAATGATTTGATTGGAGGAACAAATGATAAAAATGGATGAAAAAATACTCAAAACGAGTAAATGACTGATTGAAACAGATGAAAAACTACTTAGAACGAGTAAATGACTGCTCATAATGGCTGAATAATTCTCGAAATGAGAATACGAAAGCTCAGAATGAATGATAGATCACTCAGAACGAGTAGATGATTGATCAGGATTGTTGAACAAGAGTTCAAAATGATAGGAGGTTTGAAACAAATGAACGTTTATTTGGAATGAGTAAATGAATGACCAAAACGACAAAACAAGAGTTTGAAATGATGAAAGGAGGTTTGAAATGGATGAACATTTACTCAGAGCAAGTAAACGAATGACCAAGATGACAAAACGAGAGTTCAAAAAGGGGACGTGAAATGGATGAAATGTTTACTCAGAACGAGTAAACGAATGATTGGAATGACTAACAAGAGTTTTAGATGATAGATGAAGGTTCAAAATAGATGAATGTTTACATAGAACAAGTAAACAAATGATCGAAAAAAAGTGAACGAATCTTTGGAGTGGATGGATGAAAGGTTGATTGATCAGAATGAATGAACGAATGCTCAAATTAGGAGGTTGACTTGTGGAATGGATGAAAGGTTGAATAGGATGAAATTGAAGAAGACGGAGGGAGGGATCTTAAGATTTGTTTCGATATCCAACGATATTGACTGTAGATGGACTAAAGCTTAGATTAAGATTGGATTGAAGGATATGATGGGATTGGTTCCGCCGGTCGTATTTGGGAATTGGATATGTTTTTTTTCTTTTTTCCAAGTTTTTGCTATACAGGGGAAAATTTTCCCTTCTAGGGTGACTATGCCCTCACAGAGGGGTGAATTTTCCCTTTTGGGGTGACTATGCCCTCATAGAGGGGAGAATTTTTCCTTCTATAGGGCAGATTCGCCCCATTGTGGGGCAAATTCGCCCCACTGCATTGTGGACTCTTTAAGTGGGTAAACATGTTAGAATGAAGAGACATGCGATTAGAATAGGGTATTAGATAATCAGATTGAGGAAATAGATGATTGGATTGGGAAAATGAATGATAGGATTAGATGAACAAGTACTCAGAATTGGTAAATGATTGATTGGAATGGATGAACGATTGAAAGATCAAAATGAGTAAATGATTGATTAGAAAGGATGAACAACTTTCAGAATCAGGAGATGGATGCTTGGAATGGATGAAAGATTACTCAAAATGAGTAAATGGAGGGTCGAAAGGGATGAAAGACTACTTGGTCAAACAGATGTTGGAATGGCTAAGTGAAGGTTTGGAATGGATAAATAGAGGTTCATAATGATAAAATGGAGCTTTAGAATAATCAAATGGAGGTTTTGGGGGTTTAGAATGATAAAACAGAAGCTTGGAATGATTATATAGAGGTTTGGAATGATTAAACAATGGTTGAGAGGCTAAATGGAGCTAAATGGGGTGGTTTTGGCTACCTAGGAGGGAAAATTCACCCCTTTGCAATAACCAGGAGGATGTAGTCACCCTTTTGCAGTAAATTAGAGGGTGTAGTTTCCCTTCTCTAGTGAACATAGACTTGGTTTGATGAAAATGATTATGGAAAGGACTTTAAAGTGACAATAATAAGGCCAATTTTTTAAAAAGTTTACTGGTTTCTTACAAGAAAACACTTTCAAGCAAGCACAATCCTATGATTAATGTTAAGGGTATGACCAATGAGGTCTTAATTTAGGATACACAAGGTGTCTAAGGAGTCCTTGATATACTCTCGGTACGTGATGCACAACTGTGAACACTAGCCTGTCACAAGTGTGAGTTGAGAACCCCAGCGAGATACTAATTCAGACCAACTCTTCACATCTATCTAGGTATCACCCTAGCTTCTATGCTCCACAAATTATGATGCAAATAGATTGGGGTACAACTTTCGCTCTCCCCCCTTTATATACCATGCTGGTACATGTGGTTGGAATCGTCCCTTGTGGTGATGAAATTCCCAAGCAAGTCCCTTTATAAAGAAAGCACTAATCATTTCCAACTACTCCCAAGGCTCACACGAAGTGCAAGGGGAAAGTGAAAAAAAACTAATGCTCCCTTTGGGTAACAAGAAAAGATAGACACAACAAGCAATGAATATTACTTCCCCTAATTAAACTATGTTTTTAGATTAATGAAAACAACAAGGATAGCATTAAAAATCTTATCTAATGGATGGCCTTGCAAGAAAATGTTAGTTGTTGTATCCCACTTTATTCATCAATTACACAAGAATATGCTGCAAAAAAGTTAGCAAAAACACAAATATCCTTGCAAGAAACAATGTTAGGGGGTTATTACATCAAAACAACAAAAATAGGGGCAAAAATGAAGTTAAAATGGTTGTTTTAGCTTTCAAAATGTGTTGTTTTGGGGCATATTCCCCCCTTTGTAGTACTAAGCAAGGGTGTAGTCACCCTTTTGTAGTGATAGGAGGGCACAGTCGCATTTCTGTAGTGACTAGGAGGGTATAGTTGCCCTTGTGTAGTAAAATGTTAGCACAAAAAATTTAACCAAGGGGTGTAGTCTCCCTTCTATAGAAAAAATGTTAGAAAACAAAGTTTATGTAAGAGACGTAGTCACCCTTATGCAGAAAACATTAGCAAGCTAAAAACCCAAACAAGGGCATAGTCGCCCTTTTGCAGAAAACGTTAGTAAGCCAAAAACCCAAACAAGGGTGTAGTCATCCTTCTACAGAAAATGTCAGTAAGCCAAAAACCCAAACAAGGGCATAGTTGCTCTTCTGCAAAAAATGTTAGTAAGCCAAAAATCTAAACAAGGGCGTAGTTTCCCTTCTGCGGTCACCAGGAGGGTGTAGTCGCCCTTCTGTGGTCACCAAGAGGGTCTAGTCACCCTTCTACAATGTGTTCCTGCAAATAAATCAACAAAAACAAACGTGAAATTAAGGAACTCGTTTGTGGGTCCCACCGAACATGCTAGAAATGTGATATCTAAAATGTTTAACCTATTCTAAATAACTAAAATGCAATGGAAAAACACAAAGAAACACCTCAAGATTAGTCTAAGGAATTTGTTAATGCAAAGAGAAAAAGTGTAAAATGATTGCAAGTGGTCATACCTTCTCTTTACAGTTGAAACTCCTTGGTTGGCCCTTGATTTTGGATTACTTTGTATGCTCCTTGGATGGCTCTTGATGTGGCTAAATGCAAGATTTAACTATATGGTTGGATGCAAATGCAAATAGATAAAATGGATGGTTAGATGAGTGCACAAAATGACAACATTTATTTGCAAAAATGACTAAGTCTCCTAAATGCCTTAGAGGAGGGGGTATTTATAGAAGGATTTGAATTCTCTAGAGAATTCAATGGTTGAGATTTATCCAACAAGGCCAAGATGAAGGGCTAAGGTGAGTTGAGGACTCACAAGCTCTCACATTTTGATATGTGGAATGTGAAGTGGCTAAAGATGAGATGATGTGGAAGGAGAGTACATGATGTGGAGGAAGGACATATACGTTGGAAATAGATTGGGAGGTGAAAATATTCCTTGGAGGAATAAATGTGAATTAAAAATTCACATGCTTGGGATAATCTAGTGGATAAGAGAGGGCCTCCAAAAAGATGGGAGTTGGTCACATGTGGATGAGGTGACAAGTCCCATGTTCTAGAAGTCTTAGAAAGATAAAATGTGAATTAAAAATTCACATGGGGAGGAGAGAGACCTAGGATGAATAAACGTGAATTAAAAATTCACATGGGAAAGAGGGTCAATGCCAAGAAAGGCAAATGAAAAGGTTGACTAAAAAGTGGTGCTAAAGTGGCTAATGACTTTGATTAAGGTTGTGCAAACACATAATTAGGATAATTAATGGAAGATTAGAAGCAAGTGGAAAATGTAGGAGGATGTGACATCAATCCTTGATTAAGAGGATGCACATCATAATCATGAATTAATTAAGTTAATCTAGATTAGAGAGGGATTATGGAGGATGTGACTAGGAGAGAGAAAAAAAGAATTTTAAATTGATTTTAATTCAAAAAGGTTAAAATGACTAAATTAAATAAATTGATGTATTTATTTAATTTAGAGAGGAAAAAGGTGTAAGATAAAATATTTAATTATTAAATTAAATACTTTAAGAACCTTAGGCGGGAAGTGTAATATTAAATAAATTAATATTGAGGGAATGAATTAATAAAGAGGTATATTTGATCATATGAGAGCAATCAAATTTAGATGTCTACAATTTCATTTGATTTTCTAATGGAATGAATGGTTATTGAGTTTGATATTCTAAGTATGAAATGTATAATTGATTATTTTGATGAATTGCTGACTACCATGAAAATGTGTTAAGTTGGATGCAAGTTCAAAATCAATCCTTTAGAAGTGAGGGGAAGCATCACTAAGGAGAAGAACTTGGTCGGGTAACCTGTAACAAAACCTAACTGAGCTTACACACACACTCACTAATAGAATGGTTGAGTCAAGTAATAGTTTTGGGAATTGGTAAGTCAACCTTTAGTATGATGTGTTTGCATTAGGAAGGATCTTGATCTCTATTTTTGATAAGGTAAGAAATGTTTTGAAAGGACCTAGAACCTTTTACAGAGCTAAGAGGACACTTCCAAATAATAAATCCTCAAAATTTTCCAACATACAGTACCAGTGGAGACACCACAGTAGCACAGTAGAAATACAAACAACTCTTGGTCAGTAGAAACCAAAAGTGGCAGAACAATCAGGACCAACAATAGTCCTGAGATAGAGAAAAACTAACAACCTAAACCTAAGACCACATCTAGGAGCAACCAAAGACTTAGGACATAAACTAGTCCTATTAAGCTAAGAAACAACCCACAATACTATAGTCCGAAAAAACTGCTTGAAACAACCAGGCCACAAAACTCCTATAGTAGTTGAACTGCAATAGACCTTCTACTCAATTTAGACAAAAATGATCCTAACAGTTTCTTATGAAAAGAGGGGTAAGAATCAAAAGTTGTTGTAGAGAAAATTACATCAAAAAACTCCAACCAAACCAAATACCAACCCAAACACCACCTCAAAAGGATGGGGATCCCCTCTATAGGAGAGGAAGAAGTGGGGACCAAAACTACCAAGGAGCCCTCTCTAGAGAAAACACACTCCACCTCAATAGGAACCAACAATAGGGAGAAGCACTTCCCACCATATCAACAACCTCCATCTCTACCTCAACAGGAGAGGGCTCCACATTTATAGGAGAAAAAATTACCTTTATTGGATACAATAATTATAGAACATGGTAGCAAGCAAGAACACCAGTAGTACAAGAAACCACCTCCTCCCAAGGCATCTAGTCAAAAGAAGTAATAGGAAGCACCACAACCTCCCAGCCCACAACATCCTCAGCCCAATACATTGTGTGACCAACAACTCCTTCCTTAGAAAAATCCCCAACCACCACAAGGGGCAACCAATAAACTAGGGGAACCCTCACAAACAAAAAACCCACAACAAGCCAAAGAGGAACCCCACCAAGGAAAGAAAGAATCAAGCCCAAAACAAGGTAGCTCCATGCCACACCATTGTAGCAAGAACCAAAGAGAGATATGAGCAACACATTCTTCCCCTACCAACCACAAGCACTAAACCAACCACTTCCACGAACTAGGAAGCCTTTCTGAAGCACAAACCTTGCCATAATGAAACAATACAAGGTATCCATAACCACTAAAGGGACTTAAAAAAGGAACCTGCCACTAGACCCAAATCCCAATAAGTTTAGCAACAGTTAGCAAAATTTATTCCAAGAGAGAAGCCCCCAAAATATTTCTCAAACACTAGGTGAAACAAACCCAAAGAAGGCTTGAGAAAAGCCAAGAAAAACTTCTTTTGAGACTAAAAGGTCCCAAGAAACAAAAACCCCACAACCACCAAAGCCTTAGAAAATAGATGGTAGGCAAGAGTATTGCAGGATAGGCAACCCTTAGGCACAAACAATAAAATATATAGAACTAGGTAGAGCCCAATCAACCAAGCAGTAGAGAGCTCCAAACAAAGGAGAGTCTGAAAAAATAAAAATTGAACAAACTTCCCAATCACCAAGTTGACCCCAACAACCTTAGTAAAGAGGAAAAGAAGGAAAGTAAGGAGAGACAAAGCTACCATGAAGAAGCACCAACAAAACATGCCGAAATAGGAGCTACTAGGAAAGCTCAAGCCAAAGAGGTAAGAGACAACCATAGCCCCCACCCATCCAATGAAAGCATTGAAAAAGATAACAAGAAGCACACTGGGAAAGGCAGGGACTAGAATCCCAAACCAAAGCCCAACCACGTACCTCAAAGGAGCTTTAATCCAACTGAACTGGGGAAAGGATAGAGTAGCGATGTCCAAAAAGATAGGTACCAACCTTAGTAGGGGTGAAATATAGAGAGAAAAAAAATAATACTGAGCCCTTCCAAAGACCAGAAAAAGCCACGAAAGACACTCAACAAGATGATGCAAAGGAGCCTCATCAACATCGATGCCAACATTAGACTCTAAAGAGCTTAGCATGAAATGCAACAAACACCCATGAGCAACCAATGAAAGGGGAAAAGGCCAGAAAACCACTACACACTAGGAATCACCATTGTCTTCATCAGATTTAGAGCAATCATTGCTAATTCCACCAGAGGATTTCAAATAGCATGAACAATTATTCTTCCCACTCAAGCGCTCCATGGTTTTGACCATGCTTTACATTATACATCTGTTGGGACCTTGTATCCCAATAATTTTGATCTTGATCTTTGTTAAGAGCATTCTCGGATTGTGTTTATGTGATTGGTGCATGAGTTCTTCACATTAATGTACTTGAATGATGAGATATATATATATATACATAGAATGTATATATGTATACATGTGCATGTCGATGATAACCCATACACGTGTGATAATATGTGAATGAGAGTACATAGGTAGACGTACCTACACATGCTCATGGACATGGTGATATCAAGAGGAAAATGGGATATATGCATATATATACATCACATGTATATATAACCATCGATAATATAGAAATGGTTTATGTGTTTGATTGTATAATCATAAGTGTATATATATAATATATATATGAGATATATGCATATATACATATATATACACATTTTGATCTATGCGTATATGTTGACAAATGAGAAAGTCCATATGAGTATATTGATATATGTATATGTACACATATATGAATATAGATATATACATGTATACAAATGGTATTGTATATAAAATGTTAACTTGATCTCATTCTTACGAATATCAAGTGGAATATTTGGACAAACTTATTTGTCAAAGAATATATATATATATATACATATATTGAATATATATATATATATATACAACTAGTGTTAAATTCTATTCCTTAATGTTCTATATATATGTACATATATATACTAATGGTTGATTTATGGAAAACATGCCATGGTCAATTTAATATGAATATAGTGCTACATTTGACAATGCAATGCCAAGTATTGAACCATATTTATCATTAATGATAATAGTCAATGGGAAAACATAAGTACTAATCTGTTGTGTGAAGTTTATTAAACTCAACAATAAAGCACATTTCACGCTATATTTTGCAACATGTTGAGTCAAAACACTAAACATCGCTATTAAAAAGGAGGTCAATTCATTGAAATGTGATGATTGCTATGTCTTTAACCAAGTCGACTATGTGATACACAACCAAGAAGAGTTTGAATTATTCCTCAATTTTAAACTACAAGCTTGTGAATAGGAGATGTTATGAATAGATGACACCATAATATGAATTTTGTGCTTCTTTTAGAAGTATTCTTAGCTTGTAAGTCAATTTCTTGAATGAAACATGTGCTTTATGAACCAGTCAAACTATTGTTGGCAAGTATAGGGTCAATATGTTGTCCTATCTGAGTGACTAATGAAATAGATATCCACCACCTTTTCATTGATAGCCCGAGTCAGAGGTATTTGGATGAGAAGAGTCATAGCATAAGCCTTGATTATAGGTTGTATATGCTATTTTTTGGGTATAAATATGAGATATTCTCACCTCATTTGAATACACTTCTACTATGCATCATTACGATGCTCCATTTTTCTATATTTTCATTGAGAGGTTCTTATTTTGCTGAGAGATATTGTGAGGAAACTTTAGTGAGAGATATTGAGAGAGATTTGTTGTCAAGAGTTGATTTTAAGAGGGGAGAAAGCTTGAGATTTAGTGAACCAATTGGAAAAAGTGTATATTTGGTATGAGAATCTATTCTCTTCAAGTTTTATCTTTTATTTGAAAGATTGGTTTCCTTTTGTGTTTAAATAGAAATTACGTATTTGTTTGAAATAGAGTTATTTTCTATTTGCTTATATGAAAGGAAAATAATTATTGATAGGATTTCCTTATAAGTGTATGTACTTAATCCATATTAAGGAGCGATTGGTTATCGTTCATAGTATTACATACTTGGATTGATGAAATGGGAATAACTTTTAAGTTATTTTATGCAAAGTTAATTTGTAGACTTAGAAATCTAAAATGTTATACCTAGGATTAGGATATCCATTGAAGGGGGTAACACATGCTTTTTCTTATGCTTTATTGGTAGAGGTACTATTGTGTTTTTGGAAAAGGGAATAGATTATTTTTGAGGCTAATGACCACCTATTGAAAGAAATTACCTATGCATAGTTTATAATGGCCTAAATTCAAATCAAGCTAGAGTAGTGTATGTGAATATGATGACTATCACTCAAGATACTAAGTGAGAATACTTTGGTTAAAGTACTATGATTTATTTTGGCTCCACTGTCAATTCACCATGTTCCTTTTATACATGCTAGTTAATTATTGTAGTGTCTAAAAGCTCTTATTATGTAGAGAAAAACACTGAGATTATAGTGGTTGTCCTTATGAGGTTGCTCCACTAGTCTCTTTGTCGAAGGGTAGGGCCATCTATCAAATGATAAATGTGTAGGGGACCAAATTTGAGACCGTTTTTGGTAGAAAAGCACTTGAGTGATGCTTCTCCTCCTCAGCTGGTGACCAAGATTTGAAAGGATATTCTTGGACCATCTAAATCTATTCCTTTGAAGCTCAATTGAGATATGTATGTATTTTGTATACAACCTTTGAAAATATTGTAATATGTGGAATATTATTTTAGAAATGAAATCAATGAATGGTATTCATTATGACATTTACACTCATTTGTTCTCTTTTGGAATTTTTTTTTTTATAGCAATGGTTTTGAAACATAGTTATTTACTTGAAAAATTAGGAAATTTACTTGCATGAAAAATTAACATGTTACATGTGGTATTAGAGCTACCAGGTTTAGCTTTGTAACCTATGCACTCACCATAATTCCTATCGAACATTGAATGAGATTAATGTTTGGAAATTATTGTGCTAGGATGGGGCATCTTAGGTTAACTACAAGAAAGTTAGTAATCAAGAATGAGTGCTACTTGAAATCCAAGAAGGAAAAAGAGGCCATTGCTCATATGATAGAGGGTACAAACTATGATAATGTTGTTTGGTTAAGCAATAATGAGATTGTCAACCATTCTCTTTCTTGGATTAGTGAAGTAAAGAGAATGATGAAGGAGGAAGCCAATTTCAACTATCTACCTCTAGTTTCACCAACAAAGTCTGATTCCTTGTCACTTTCCAAGGATATGCCCTTGAAAGGGAGTGTTAGTCCAACATTCATATTTAGAGACCCTAGAGTCCTTCCTATGTCATAAATGATTATAATTTCCTCAAGTAATGAATCAGAGGGTTATGTTTGCCACAACTATGTATTAGATGAAAAATACGAAGGATACTATCCATTCTAGGATAGATATGAGCAAATGAGAGATGAACAAAAATATGAGGGGTATACCCCGTTGAGTTATGTGTCAAAGAGAAAATCTGAGGGATAATCTCCACTTGAATATTTGAATAGTCAATCTATGTAAATTGAAAGGATATTGAGATCATTGTGAATAAAATAAAATCATGTGTTTATCAAAAGCTTGTGTTCAAATCTTATGTGAAATTTCTTTTATGTGCGAATGAATGCTCATTTAAATGTTTCTATAAGATAGTAAGAACATGATTGAATCTAATAAAGATGAACCTTTAGGTGTAAGTATTTTCTTGCAAGGATGGTGAGAACAAGGACCAATCTTAGAGGGAGTTAGGAAGCCAAACAAGCACTAGTACAAAAACAACAATAAACTACTGAAAGAAAATACTAAAAAATGCTTATAAATGACTAAACATAGTCCCGTGACTAGTAGTAGTTTATTTATAGTCATTTATAATGTGACCGAATTGATGACTAAACCATTTTTAGTTATTTGGTTGATCGATTTGGTCATTGATTTAGCTACTCGATTGATCGATTTGGTTGTTTATTTAGTTGTTTGATTGATCGACTTGGTTGTTGATTTAGTCATCTGATTGATCAATTTGGTCATTGATGTAGTCGTTAATTTGATTGATTTGGCAGTGTGAATTTCATCATTGATTGTTTTAAACTGGTCACTTATTTAGTCATTTTTTATTCACTAGTATGTTTTGTCATTAATTTGGTCATTGATTGATGTTAATTGGTCACTTATTTAGTCATTTTTATTCACTGATTTCCATCCATTGGTAGTGTATTATTTAGTCATTAATTTTAATCTTCATTTTGATCAATTTGGTAGTTTATTTAATTGTTTTTGTTCACTATTTTCTATCAATTGGTAGGTATATTGATATATTCTTTATTAATTGCACAATCATTATATTTATTCATATTTATTCATTGATTTCTATTACTTGGTAATATATTTAGTCAATTAGTAGTTTGTTTAATTGTTTTGGTTCACTGATTTCTACCTATAAGTGATGGAAATGAGACAATGCTTCAATTGAGGTTTAAACACATAAAAACATTGAAAAACATAATCAATCATTCATTTGCACATAAAGAAGTGATTATTAAGAAGGAAAAATACTGAAATTTTATTGAGAAAATGTGTTCTTATAATAGATACAAGACATAAATGTGTCTTTGCTTTGAAAAATGTACTATTACAAAGTGTGTTTCTTAGTGCTGTGACTGGGAAAAATGAGTTACAATGCATTTTTTTCTTATACAAGATATTACAATTTTGATGATAATTCTATGTTACAACTTATGCAACTGCACATACATGTATGTTGCACTCTCTACAAATTTTCCTCTTCTATACTCTTTATTTGCTTTGTATTTTTTTTTGCACCCCTATTCTCTGCTTCTACTACTTACACAACATATCCCCTCTTCTATAATGCACCAGTTTGAATGAGTGGAACCCAAACAAAAAGAGAAAAACATAATCAAGAGGTTTTACATTATAGATGTAGTAAGATAAAACATTTTATGTTCTACTCACATAATGTACACCCAAATCAAATTTTCTGGTTTTTATTTGGGATCAATTTATTTAGGATTAGTACATTCTCTATCTACAACTTCACTCTCCACACTCTGCTTTTGCTAACCCTTCTTTTTCTCTTCTGCACTTATCGCTAACACTATGATTTTTTTCAAAAAATTTAGTGGCCACTGTGTGAAGGTCCCTTCTTTCTCTTTTAGATAGAAAAAATACATCTATTTTTTTCAAATGAAGAAGGGGTATTGTACTTGTGACCTATAAAATACTTACATTTGTATCTCCTATTCCTTTCAATTTGAATCCATGTACAATAGATAGTGAGTGAATCCATCCAATGCCTGCAACAACAACATCATATAGATCCAACACCTCAACTTCATCCCCTTCTTGGAGTTTATCAATAAATTTCTACAAAAACAAAAAAAATACACATTATATTGAGATATAAAACACACATTATATTGTTTTTGACAACTATATGTAATGTCTTATGTCTTGGAACACATTAGTTTTTGTATGTGCTTTTATTAAATACTCTATTACAACTAAGCTCTAAGCTTCCATATGTAATTTATATGTTCTCCCTTATTTCCATTATCTTGTATACTAGCTAATTACACTTCACTACTATTCTAGCCAGCTTCTATCAAATTGGTAATGATTACCCTTATTTATATAATAAAACAACCATTACTTACTTGAATAGTACTTACTTGCATGTGGTTTCATAGCACTCACCTCGAGTTCAACACAACTACCACTATGAATATCATGTGCGTGCTCATTGAGTTCATCATCATAACCGCTATCAACGTCATTGCAGACATTAAGTTGTACAACTTTGTAGATAGTTGCATTGACATGACCTTTTTATTTTTGTCCTTTCATATAAGTGCTTTGCATTATGTGGTTTAATAATCATGCAAAAACTAATATAAGTCATGTAAAAAATGCAAAATCTATAAAGTTTTGTCCAAAAGAACATTTTAAGCATGAGGAATGGCAAAAAATGGGATAGATAACTAAAATAGTATATTAATTACCTCAACTTCAACACAACTAAGATGACTGTGCTGTGCATTCTTTTCCACTTCATCACTATCAATATTGACATCTTTGTTGACACCATGAAGGAATATTTTTTCTTATTTCTTTGAAAAAATTGCTCTGCATGTGGTTTAACAATCATGCAAAAAATATACAAAGTATTCAATAGTCAAGTAAAGAATGTAAGCTATAAATTTTTCCAAAAGAACATTTTATAGATCATTCCAACAATAAAGAAACTTGGTTGGATTCTCCTATGCTTAGATTTCAATAATCTACATATTAAGAGGCATTTGTATATAGAACTACCAGACAAGAGGAAATGAGATCAATAGAGCCCCTTACCTCATTTGAATCCATGGATTTATGCTCATTCCATGTAGAAACCATAGGGTTAATGGTTTCAACCAACTAAATAACTTGCTGAATGGGACCTAATATGCAACTGATTACCTTCTAGTATGCTAGTTCATATGAGTTGACATGATCTATAGATGCTTCTATTGGGAAATGATCAAATGGCTCTGAAATATTTGTTGACGAACTAGATTTCAACTTCATCCTACTCTTAGATTTACTAGCATCTAGTACTGCCATATAATTGACAATATCTTCTACACCTACTTCTCTATTACTATTTTCCACCTAAAATACAATGTCAATTTCAACATATAGTTAGTTCAATAAAAAATTGAAATAAATAACACAATGTAAATTGAACCAAAAAGCCATACATTTGTTGCAAATTTGTCCATTTTGGTGTGCAACCCACTTTGGCCAAATGTATATCCAACCCTCACATTATATTTTGCTCTCTTGATTCTGTTACTCTTTTCCAAATATTCTTTGGAATGCATACTTTCTCTCAATGCCTCCCACTCTTTAGGAGATAGACTAGAGTTGAACCTCTCTTTTCCCAACATGATTGTTTTTCTATAACTATATCTATAATTGTTCATCAAAACTCTCATCCTTTGCTTGTAATATTTTCTAGAGATTTGTTCACCAGTAGTCTCAAAAGTATTTTCCATTTTTTGTATAACATTTTCGATAGCTCATGGATCTTTGTCTACAAAATTTGATTTAAAAATATCTAAATGGGCCCTACATCTTACACCTAACTTGGTGGCCCACTTTGCAACATTTGGCCCAATGGGCTCACCATCTCTCGACACCTCAAGAAAGAATGAATTATTTCCTTCTAATTTTCTTTCTTTTGCATTCCTCTCTATAGATTTGTATGAATCTTGACTCAATATTTGTCTTTTGACAAAGTCATCCACATCTTCTATTAATTTACCACTACTAGTATTTTTGGTTGATCCACTAGTTCCATCAAAAGTTCTAGATGCGATAGGTGCACTTTAAGGAACAATAGATGCAAGTGGTCTCTCTTCATGACTTTCATTAACTAGAACTTCATGCTCCTTGGCCACATCAAGTGTGGCATGAGTAGGTAAATCAATACTGGTTTTTGTAGATTCCACATCATTAAACACATCCTTTAATGTTGAAAAAAGAATCTATAGACTTGTTGTTCCTTTTCCCTAATTTTTTTTAATAATCTCTCTTAGAATTAGTCCTAAGAGATCATCACAACGTTGCACATCACTATGTGCTATATTAGGTTTCACATCACCATGTGATATATTAGGTTGCACATCACCATGTTCTATACCAGGCTACATAGCATCACAACTATCATTTTCACCAACTACATTTGTTGAATCATAAAAGTGTCAGCTTTTACGAGATGATGAAACTGTATCTATGTGTGTGTGAAATGTGCAAAGTTAGTATCAACACAGACCTTAATGAAATGATTTATATTGAAACATTCAAAGAAAAGTAAAACTATTCTAAGTTGCAATAAAGATAAATCTTCCAAGAACTTCTCATTGTCCTCTAATCTTAAATGATTCTTTTAAACCTTTTTAGCCCTTATATTTCTATGTGCACAAAGGCTATTAGAATAACACTTAAGAAACAAGATTAGTATTCAACATGCAAGCCAACTATATGCCTACATGAAACTATGTGCAAGCAATGATGATAAATTCCATGATGGATGGAGGATGATGTTGATGATAAATGAACAAGTGGATGTGGATGCTATGGTATTGAACTATGATGATCTATATATGATTCTACATATGCTCAAATGAAAATTAACAATGAATAAGATGATACTCCATATGCTCAAATGAAAAATTAAAATGAACTAATCTAAAATGCAACTATGATGCAAGATGGATGATAAAATGTAACTATGAAGCAAGATGGATGATAAAATGCAACTATGATGCAATATGTTAATCTAAGATCTAAATATGATGCAAAACATGATATAAAAATTAGCTATAAGACTCCAATAATGTTCCAAGGTCCAATGATAAACTTGCATGATAACTTTACTTCAAATGTGGATGCAAAATACAAGGCCCAAGGGTTGTATTTATAGCCTTTTTCCAAATATATAGTGAGGTGAAAATAATCAATGGTCCAAATTTGAATAAGAAAAATGGATGGTGAAGATGAAGAGAATCGATATGTTGTCCCCTTGACTAAAGAAAACATGCCATGTGTGTGGAAGAATCTCTTGACCAATGGGAAACATGCCATTTGGATGGAAAATTCAATTGTGGGAAGAGAAGACCATGTGCTTCCAAAATTGGTGGAAGTGTGGGAAGAATAAATCATGTGCTCCAAAATTGGTGGAAGTGTGGGAAGAAAAGACCATGCCATGTGTGTGGAATAATCTCTTGACCAATGAGAAAAATGCCATTTGGATGGAAGATTCAAGTGTGGGAGGAATAAATCATGTGCTCCAAAATTGGTGGAAGTGTGGGAAGAAAAAACCATGTGCTTTTTGAAATTGGTGGAAGTGTGGGAAGGAAAGACCATGTGCTTTTTGAAATTGGTGAAAGTGTGGGAAGGAAAGACCATGTGCTTTTTGAAATTGGTGGAGGATAATTCTAATTAAAAATTAGAGCTATTTATTTTCATGTGACCTTGATGAGGCGGCACACAAAAAGTTGTAGAAATGTGCTCTAATTCCTAATTCGATTTAATGAAGTTTAATTAAATAAAACAAATTTAGGGAATCTTGTTTATTTAATTAATTTAGAAGAAAGTGTTTTAGATTTTGGAGAATTAGAGAAGTGTGAACAATATAAATAAATTGAGCATTTATTTATATGTAGTTGAAATATTAATCAAATAGCTAGTATTTAATTAATTAAAGGTGGTGACTATTTTTAGGTGTTTATTTAATTCATTTAGAAGAAAGTGTTTTAGCTTTTGAAGAATTAGAGAAGGGTGAATAATATAAATAAATTGAGCATTTATTTATATGTAGTTGAAATATTAATCAAATAGCTAGTATTTAATTAATTAAAGGCGATGACTGTTTTTAGGTGTATACAATATCTTTTTTTTCCTTTTGTTTTTTCTCCATATTTTATTTGCACTCTTTTTGTTGCCTATAATTTTGTTTTTAATCATAATGTCTTATATACATAAAGCTCTTGCTTATAAAATTTCATTAAACACTATTAAAAAAATAATATACTACTTAGTGCATTTACAACTTGCCTTTTCAAACCAAGAATTAAAAAATATTCATTATAATTGGCCACTTTTTCAGTATGTGCATGCTCATATTCTATCTCTGGGATTTCAAAATTATGATCAATATCATATAATCTGCACTTGACATTCCTTGTCTTCATTTCCTGAAGTCCAAATAAAAAATAATGTATAAATCAACAACTTGAATTAGTAAAACTTTATTGAGTACATAAGTTGATAACTGTTGACTTTCCAATTTGTTGATAACTACAAATGAAAAATTAAAATAAAATTTAGTTTATAGATTAAAAAGAACTTGCATTCAAAAACTAAGATGTTTACAATTATAGGTATTGGAAAAATTTTCCTTAGGGATATATTCATAAGAGAACTCATAAAAATATAGTCTAGTTCATCATGAGGTGTGTTAGAACCTTAAAATTTTTCCTAGTTCCATCATCATAATTAACCTTGAGCTCTATGACCTAAGCCTTGACTCTTATATTCCTTTTTATTTTTTACTGAACATATAAGTTTTTTAGGTCTGACTGATAGTGAAAAACCTATACAAATCCAAAAATTCATCATAAATATACTTAAGAAAAAATATATCTAGTTAAAAACATTCCAAATCACTTAATAGTTTGTTAGCACGATTCCTCAACAATAATTTGAACCCTTGATAGGTTGGTGGTGTGTGATAGACAACATGAAGATATTTACTGCCATACCACAAAAGTATTATGATAAGGATGCAGTTGGGTAGTATGAGAGAATTTAAATAAATCATAAACTACCATACTATGAGAAGGAAATATGAAGTGTGTGGTATAGCAAGGAACAACCCGCTATCCTGTAAGGAAGATCATAAAGGAATGCGGTAGGGTGGTATGGACCACTATACTGTAGAAGGATCTGACAAAGCATGTGGTATGACGGTAAGCCATATGTGATCATTAATGTAAACCATATTACTATGGGTTAAACAAGTCAACCTTGTGGTATAGAGGTAAGGATCCCTCTATCTTGCGGTGAAATGCAAAGAAGAATGTGGTATAGTGGTTTATACCCCTCTATCCCATGGAAGTTACAGAAAGTGGTGATAAAGTGATATTAAATGCACAAATCACATCAACCATTTGATCTTGTTAAATCAATGGTGCATGTTCAAACTCCAACTATGAGAAAAATATTTGGTGTAAGGTTGATATTAATGTTGACATGACTGAGCTTAGAAGCCATTAAACAAAGAATTTGACATTCTTTTTGCACTCATTTGCAAAAATTATCATGCGGGGAGTTGAGAGTTCAAGGAGGTTAAGCTTTGCAACCATTGTAACCTAGGTAAGTGCACATAGCTCTTGTGAATTAAGTTTTATGAGTACAAGATTGTTTGGAATTCATGATTTTAGATACACTAGGAGAAGTAAGATAGTTAAACATCATTCCACCCAAGAAGAAAGAACCTGAAACTGAAAAGGACATCATGCCACCCAAGAAGAAAGAACCTAAAACTAAAAAAGGAAGAATCTAAGTTTAAAAAGATGTCCTTACACTAGTCTATCATGGATATACTCCCCAAATCAGTTTTAGAGAGGATTTAAGAATATTTTTAATGATGTGGCTCATAGTTGTAAAGATGCCCTCATCCCTATCTCTGGGTGTGTACTGTTCTAGTAATTAATTTTATGAGAAAAGGGAGGGCAAGATTCTATTGTAAAATCCATGGGAATTATATTTGGCCAAGTCAATTGTCCCAAATGCTTCTATAGATGTAGAGTTCATCAAAGTATTGGATCATATTTATCATCTTACTACTAGGTCTGTGAGATTGCTAGATGGTTCACCATTAGTTGTGTTGACTAAAGTGGCCATCATTGAACGTTTTGACCTAAAAAAAGCATTGACTAAAATTGATTTACAAATAAGTAAAGAAGAATATACTAGATTGAGGAGAACCCATAGAATTGATGAAGTCCCCGTTTACATGAAAATGGGTGTGAACAACAGGATGATTCCTATATCCCCTTCTGCTACTAAACCATTTGATGTCTCAAATTTCCAATTCAATTTCAAGAAAACCTACTTTTCTCTCTACCAAGTACTTAGGATAGATGCAGAAGAGTTAATTCTATTAGTTTAATGATGATGGATGTGAGGATCCAAAACCCTAAGATGAACATTGAATATGATTTTGCCTCATATCTTGAGAAAGCACTGCATGAAATATTTTTGTAAGTCAAGGAAAATAGAGCCCCCATAACATTCAGGCAATATTCTTTGTTGTTACACTTGATATTATACCAGAATAAAAATAGATGGAGTAAAAGGATGTGTTTGGGTTAGAATGACAAGTAGAGGAATTTGCTTCAAGTGCAACAATGGTGTTATATATGGGACATCATATGTAATAATTCAAATTATACGATATTCCATGATGAGTTTGTGTACAAAATTATGAGATTTTTTAGGCCACCAACCACCAAGACTACACACATGTGTGCTAGAACTATTAAGACCTTTGAATTTGAAACCTAAGCAAGGCCATACTCATAACTTTAGTGATTGGTTTTTTTACCAGATACCATAATAATTAGGATTTATGGATGCCCATAGGCCCCACATATACTACCAAAGTTTTCCCCCCTTCAATTAGCCTTTTTAGAGTTAATGTAGTAGATTCTATGGATGGAAAATGATGTCATGAATAAACAAAGGAAGGAATGTAGCAAATTCTATGGATGGAAAATGATGTCATGAATAAACAAATGAAGTGTACATTTCTACCCAATTTGAAAATATGTGGGGAACTATCAGTGGGATCTGATACACTTGAAGAGTTGCAAAATTATCTAAAAAAAGGTACTCTTTAGAGTCTGGAAAGGAAAGAGATTTTGATCCTAAGGGTCACATGAATTTTTTAAGACGCACCATCCTTACTAAGGTTACGGTTACTCACTAGATTGATTATGAAGGAGATGTAATAAAAAATATTTCACTCCTCAAGAGGTATATGAGAGGAGGAGAAAATGGGAAGTTATGAAAAGGCTTGAGGAAGAAAGAAAGATTAAGCACAATGATTTCTTGGGGTATTTCCTAGAGGAAGAAAATCCTATCAAGAGGAAATTGATATGATAATTGCTAGGTTTCATGAATTATTTAAGACTGTAGCAAATATGATAAAGCATGCAATCTAAATAAAACTAGCTAAACCTCCATCCCATAGGAGGAGTGGTGCTCCTTTGATGTGGAAAGAATCCCTTTTCCAATCCCTTTGATAATATTGATGAGTTGTTTGATGATCCAAGTGTAAAAAAGATTATAATCTAGCTAAAAATACTTAAAAATGATGAAGAGTGATGATAGCTATGAAATAGAATGCCTATAGTGATAATACTCTAAGTTGTGGATCCATATTGTGAAAAGGATGCCTTTATTTATAGAAGCCAAGGGTTGAAGAATGGAGGAAATTGGTGAATGTGGGATAAATTGAGAACCAATAAGAATGTGCCAAGTGTCACAATTCTATTGGAGGAAGTTGGAGATCATTTTGGGAAACGTGTGAGTGGAGGAGAATGGAAGAGAAGTAAATGTTGATGGTTGAGAATTTGAAAATGGTGTACGAGGAATTGAATGAGATTTGAGAGGATGTAAGAATATTTGAAAGGTTGTATGAGAATTTATTACAAATGTAAGAGGATGTGATATGTTTTTGAAAACCTTTGGATGAAAATTGAATGGTTTTGAGAGGAATATTCCTTGGAATATGGAAAATAGATGAATTAAATAGTTAATTTAAATTATTTTTGTGAAAATGTTGACCATGGGTTGACGATTGATAATGATGATTAGAAATGATTTAGGATTAATTAATTGAGTGAATTAGGAGATGTGAATTTGATTTGATTGATTTAATTGATTAAAGAGGATTTAATTAAATGATTTGATTTAATTAAATAAGATGAATAATTAATTAGAAGAAGGGTGAATTAATTCAATAAATTTAATTATTTTATTAATAGCTGAATTTGCTGAATTTTAATTAAATAATGTTGATTATTCAATTAATTGATGAATTTGAACTGATTTAGGAAGAAATGGTGTTAGTTAATTAGAATTAGATGAATAGTATCAATCATGAATTTTCGTGTCTTCACTTGGAGTTAAAGAAAGCCAACAATGATAAGGAAGGAGTGAATAAGAAGATATGCAATATTTTAGAGAAGATACTTGAGCATAGGATAGAACTAATTATGGATAGGTTGGAAAGTGTGACTCACTAACATAGGCAATTAATCAGATGAAAACACATGTATCCATATTGGAACCCATTTTTAAGAGTTGGTAGCCCATACAACACACATTCGTAACCTTTTGCAGAATATTATGGAGGAGCATTGAGGCTCCTACAACATTAAAACCTATAGAGTAGATGACCAAAATAGTTATAGATGAATTCTAATATATGCAAGGAGAGGACAAAAAGATAAAAAAAAAGAATAGATTCATTTCATACTTTGAATTGGTGGTTTGTGCCAAAAATATTGAAAGATGATGACCACTTGAAGGACCTCAATGAATGGAAGAGTGAATTTAGCTAGATTGTTCCATAGTGCACCACTCGCATACAAAAGGATGGTGAGTTGAGTCTTGATAGTTTTGACTTAATCATGGATGAAGTAATAGTATTGGATGCTGGATAAAAGATTCACCTTGCAAATATAATGAAAATTCAAGAATACAAATGGCCATATGATTATATAGTGTACAATTGGGAACAAAAGTATTTGGGTCCTCCCAATGAATAGTAGGACTTGGGGTTGTCATAGTGAAAGAACCACACATTCAGATAAATTAATATGGAGAAAGGACCTTGAGCAGATCTTCAGTGATCACGAGTTCCTTAAGGAGATTAATAGACTATGGTGTCATGAGTGTTGCGAAATTTATTAGTTATCCACTTTCTCTATTTTATGTTTTAAGAAAAACTAATTTTTAGTTTAGTTTATTCAAAGATGCATGAATTTTGAAAAGATGCCATTTTCTGTAATAGTCTAAAGCTTGTTGCTTCTGTAATAAAAGAGAAACCAAGCCCGAATTTTGATATCATCATCATATGCATTTATAGAAATATATATGAGGAGAATTATGTTATATTGTAATATCCATTTGAAGCAATCAATGGACAAGCAGATTTAATCTGGTGCTTAAATTCTAGTCTTATTTATTTCTTGATAATACTATGTATGATTGGATTTTTTATGTATTTTAGGTTGGAATATAGGGGTATATTATGAATTGTTATCAATTATTTGTTCATAATCATCTACATTTATAATTACATTGCATTTCACATCTTTCTAGCTCAAAGCATTACTTGATGTTGCATAACTAAGAACTAGATGTTGAATGATGGCAAAATTTCAATTACAATATAGTTTTTACAAAGTCAACCTAAGTAGTTATGCAATTACTTCACATTGCATAACTAATAACTAAGAGAACCTACCAATTGCATTTTCTTATCATGGAATTCCATGAGAGCACATTTCTTTGAGGCATTTTTTCAAACAGTTCAATACCTTGTCTATTCTACCACATTTTTCATACACATTGTCTACCAAAGCATTTTATCAAACATATCACTTCCTTGTTCCTATGGATAAAAGCCTAACACAAGTGATTTCCAACAAGCTATGGATTCTTGGAAAAACACTATCAAAGCATAATAGTAAGAAATGGCATGGACAAGGCAGTGAACTGGTTCAAAAAATGCCTCAAAGAATGTGGTCTCATGGTGCCATGATAATCCATAGCAATTCACTTGTCATGGCATTCATCATCACATTCCATCACCATGAGACCACATTTCTTGGAGGCATTTTTTCCAAAGTTCATTGCATTGTCTATGCTACCACATTTTTCATACATGTCTACCAAAGCATTTTATCAAATAGTTCACTACCTTGTTGCTATGGCTAAACCCCTAAAATAGGTGATTTCAAACAAGCTATGGATGCTTGGAAAAAATATATCAAACCATAATAGTAAGCATCAAGCTATGGTATCATGGTTTTTTTTTGGCACAAAAACAACGTGATTTTATTTTCATTTTTGTAGGTTTTAAATGCATTTTTTTGGCACAAAAATTAGTGTGATTTTATTTGCATTTTTCTATAGGTTTTAAGCACAATTTTTTGGAAATTTTACTGTTTGAAATGGGGAAAAATATCCATGGTCACTTTTGTGAATTTTTTAATTGTAGGATTCTCATAGTTAGTGAAAAAGGTAGTGTTCATGAAGGAATGGGAAAGATGTGTAGAGCCTTTGAATTATACCCATACTGTGCAATGGCATTGAATCATTTAACAAACCATTTTTTCTTCATAGGGAAGCATTTTATTGTGGAACAATTGACTAAGACAACTCTTGTTTCAACTAACCACCTCTCATGAAATCTCATTCATATTATAATCTTGCACAATCTTATCAATTATGAAACCACTGGTTACTACTACATGGCATCAGTCAAGGAAAGCTAGAGGCCACAAGATTTTGTGGATAGGTTCAATTGAAGTTTGGAGATCTTGAGAGTTCTCTCTCAAAATTTGAAAAGGTTTTGGAGGTCCACCTTGAGAGCTGTGAGAGCTTAAAAGTTGTAGGCCATATATATGCTCAGCAAGGGTAGGTAGAGAAGTCTTTGTAAATTTTAAGAAAGGAAACTCTCATAGATCCACGTGATGCCCATACGTTTATCAAGATGGGTGAGTTATTAATATCAATAAACCCCAGTGCAACCTTATATTCTCTTAAGAAAACAACATCTCTTTTGAAGAAGAGTAGAGAAGAAGTACCCATTGAATTATTAAACAACATTGGGTTTCTTCATTTTGAGCGTGATGAATTAGAGTTGGCTCAACAAAATTTTATGGAGGCATTAGGAAATGGAATTTGGGTTGAATTCATAAATAAAATCCCTAGTCCCAATTCTACAATTTTTTTGTATGCTTTAAGGCTATGGAATTCTTCTATTGACTAGAAGAAGGTGGTGTTTCACTTGAGTTACCATTGGATAAAGTCACAACACAATTTAATCTTGCTAGGTTGTTTGAATGGCTACACGATACTCTAAAAGAAAATCTTTTATACAAGCTAATTTTTTTCAAGTTTCTTGATTATGTGGATGCATATCTAGGTCTTGCAGCCATGGCTCAAGCTTTAAATCAAATCCAGCAAAGCCTAGAATTGATTGGGGATGCACTTAAGGTGGATAAAAACTCATTAAATGGTTTATGTATGCTTGGAAACATGGAACTAAAAAAAGATGATTGGATTAAAGAAAAAGAAACAATTAAAGTAGCACACCAACTTGTTTTGGATGATGAAGAAAAATGAAAAGTTGATAAAGAATGAAGGATTCAAATGGAAAGGAGAAAGAAAGAATAAGAACTTCGGTGGGTGATGCAACAAGAGGAGCAATTTGAACATGTGAAGGAATTATGGAAGAGTAAGTGTAAGGACATGTATGATGATGATGATGATGAGGTTGGCTAGTCTGAAAAGAAACAAAAGAAGGAAAATAAGAAAAAGAAGAAGGATAAGGACCACAAGGCTAATGATTCTTCTATGAAGGAACTTGATGTTGCCATGGAAGATGAGAAAAATTATATGATTGATAAGGCACAAGATGATGCAAAAAATTCCCAAGATATTCTTGTAGCTACAGATCTAGAAGACTTTAATTATGGTGAGACAAATTCTACAGTTTCAATAGAATCATGAAGACATGCATACTATGATTCTGAAGATGATGAACAATTGCAGAAATAGTCCAAGAGAAGATGATCCATATGATGATGATGTCTAGGCTTCCTAAGCTTTAACCAATCGTAGCTCCTATTTTCCAAGAGAAAAATCCCCAAGGACCATGAAAAATGAATGATGAGCATTTGAGTTTCAACTTGGTTTCATTTAGAAAACGAGAAATTACTTTGTACAAGATTTGTTTGAAAAAATAAAAAAAATCAATCCACCTATTTGGGACTGAAATAAAAATAGATTAATTAATGTATTTTAAATTATAGGTTCTTTGAATCTAGAATCTAATAGAAATATAAAGCATAACACGTTGAAGGACACATAAAATATTCTAAAATAAAGAAAAAATTAGGTTTCCCATAAAAATAGGAAAGAGGAAAAATGAAAAGATAACATACAGGTAATTCATTTGAGGTTTTTGATAAGATTTCATTTAACTATGTCAAATGGATTTGGAAGGGACAAAGAATATTTTATTGACTAAAATTTTGAGGTAGCTTATCCATCATTGTATGCATCATATTCTCTTGGAATATGTTTCTATAATACCAAGCCTAGAATTGATTGAGGATGCATTTAAGGTGGATAAAAACTCATCAAATGCTTTATGTATGCTTGGCAACATGGAACTAAAAATAGATGATTGGCTTAAAGAAAAAGAAACAATTAAAGTAGTACACCAACTTGTCTTGGCTAATGAAGAAAAATAAAAAGATAATGAAGAACAAAGTATTGAAGATGGAAAGGAGAAAGATATGAGAGGAAGAACTTCAATGGGTGATGCAACAAGAGGGTAATTCAAGGTTGGGAAATCTTGAGTAGGAAGTAAGGGAAAGAGATAGAGTAGAACAAGAAGCTTTGACTAATGAGGAAGTCCCTATCAATGAGTTGAGTGAGAGAATTCTCACGATTGTGATCAGACCCATAAAAATGACAATGAGAAATCTCACTCTCAATCTGAAGAAACTAGTAGGAAACATTAGGCTACTAAAATTTATAGGGACATGAGGAAAATAACCTCACCAAAATTTGAAGGTAGCACTAGTAGGGAAGAAGCCGAGGCATGGTTAATTCAGATGGAAAAATATTTTGAGATCAAAAATTATTCTGAGGTCACGAAGGAAGTATGGGGAGCCTATCAGTTAGCAAGAGAATCCTCTAACTGTTGGATGAACAAGAAAATGGAACTTGGGATTAGTTCTTTGAAACTTACATGGAATGATTTTGTTGAAATATTAAGGAAAATATGGTTACCTCAACTTTTTATTACCAAAAGCTCACTGATTTTCAAATTTTGAAATAGGGGGAGATGTTAGTAAATGGGTATTGGTAAAATTTCACCCGACTGTTATGGTATGCACCAATGTATCAGAAGGATGAGTGCTTTCACATAAGGAAATCCAGTATGGGGCTTAATAGCTAGATTGGTGGTGAGGTAGATGTTCATGGTCTAGCCACCATGGACCTAGTTTGTGAGAAGGTTGTTAAAAAAGAGTAGGAGCTCAAAGCCATCTCCATCCACTAAGAGAATAGGAACCATAAGAAGTTCACAGGAGTTCAAGCTAAACCAACTCCAAGAAAGTTTGAAAGAGTGTAATATTTTCAGAAGCAAGGGGGAAAGGGGCCCTAAAATAATGGAAGAGAATCAAGGAGGGAACACAAAAGGAATAAATTTAAAGGTGGTAATGCTAACAATGATGGAAGCAATGCTAGTAAACCTAGTGAACCTGCAAGGAAGAGAGGACCAACAACGTGATGCTTCACATGCATGGTGGAGAACACTTTGCTATAAATTGTCTTAATAAGCCTCTAGAGTCACGAACTTATGGAAACCCCCTTCCTTCCTAGCAAGCGATGTTCCAAAAAAAGTTCCATGCTTCCTTAGATGATTGTGAAGTGGAGTATCAAGTTACCCTAGTGGAGACTCCATATATTTTATTTGGTTTTCCTATTTCCATACTTATGGATACTAGAGCTATTGGAAATTTTGTTTCAACTAGAATAACAAAGGAAATATCTAGGAAATCTAGTTATATGCCAAAGTAATGGGTTGTAGAATATGCAATCCAAACAAGAGCAATGGTGGAACAATGCTTGTTTGAAGCTAGGATTGAGCTACCTTTTTTCTATATAGAGATAAACCATTATGTAGCACCCTTAGGATCATGTGATTTTATCCTAGGAATGAACTAGATTTGGAGGCATAGAGCCAAGGTAGACTGGTATGCCAAAATAGTAGAGTGCTTGGATGATTTAGTAATGCTGCAAGGGATACCTAGGGAAGTTAAGTTGCATGAAATCTCCACCATGCAATTTATTAGGGATAAGAAGAAAGGATGCAAGCTCTTTGCAATAAAGATGGAAAATATTAAGGAATATAAGGAAGATATTTCTCAAGATGGAATTGTCAACTATGAGTCACAAAATTACCAAGAGATGGAAGAAGGTGAAATGATGAAATTGGAGAGATGGATATGGAAAGATATCCTATCTTATGAAATATTTTAGATGTGTTTCTAGAAGAACTACTTGGACTACCATCGAAAAGGGCATTCAATTTATCTATAGATATAGTACTTGAATCAAAACCAGTTGCCAAAGTGCATTATAGAATGACAACAACTAAGTTAATGGAACTTAAGGCACAATTAGATGAATTATTATCTAAGGGATTGATAAGATCTAGTGTATCACCCTGGGGAGCACCAGAAAATCTTTGTGAAAAATAAGGATGGTATATTACAGTTGTACATAGATTATCAAATATAAAGCTACGGTAAAGAACAAGTATCCATTGCCATGCATTGATGACCTTTTTGATCAAATGCAGGGAGCTGCTATGTTTTCTAAAATTGATCTACGATCTAGACACCACTTTTTAAGAATCAAAGATGAGAACATCTTCAATACAATTTTCAAAACTAGATATGGGAATTATGTGTTTACTGTTCTACCATTTGGACTCACTAATGCACCAACAAAATCTATGAACCTAATGAACATGTTTAGGGATTTATTATATATGTTTTTTTTGGTTTTCTTGGATGATATCCTAATTTATTCAAAGAATGAAGAGTATCATTGCAAGAATTTGGAGATAGTTCTACAATGATCAAGGGAAAATAAGTTATACAAGAAACTCTCTATATGTACTTTCTTTTAGAGGAAATTATAGTATCTTGGACATGTGATCTTATTTGATTGTATCTTAGTCAATCTAGCCAAGATCAAGAAAATTCTAGAATGGCCAATGCCTAAAAATATCTCTGAGGTAAGAAGTTTTATGGGATTGGTAGGATATTATAGGAAGTTTGTTGCAAACTTCTCCAGGATATCCTTTCCATTACTTGTTTGTAGAGGAAAGGAAACACGTTTGAGTGGACAAAAAAATGCCAAGCAACATTCAATCTACTCAAGGAGAAGTTAACTACTGCTCCAATTTTGAAAGTACTAGATCATGATGGCGACTTCACTATTATCATAGATGCATTGGGAGAAGGCTTAGGTGGAGTTTTAATGCAAGAATGAAAAGTAATTGCTTATGAATCAAGAAATTTGAAACCCTATGAACAAAATTATGCATCACATGATTTAGAGTTAGCAATAGTGGTTCATGCATGATAGATGTGGAGGAAGTACTTGTTGGGAAAGCCCTTTGAGATGAAAAATGATCATCATGGTTTGAAATATCTATTTACTTAGCCTAACTTGAATGCACAAAAAAGATGATTGGATTTGATATCTGATTATGACTTCAATATCAACTACATCAAGGGAAAATAAAATCAGGTTTTCGATGCCTTAAGTGGTAGACGTCATATTGCCTCAATAGTGACAGTCCAAACTAACTTCAAAGGCCAAGTATTACAAAAATGCAAGGAGTATGAGTACTACATGTAAGTTAAGAAAACACTCATAAGCAATCCACAAGATGCAATGTATGGGGGATTTCATTTTGAACCCAATGGATTGCTTAGGTATAAGAGAATAATGTATTTACATGAATCTAAAGTGTTAAAAATTCTTGTGTGGAAAGAAGTTTATGAAGCACCATACTATGGACATCCTAGTGTGAAAAAATGTTGGTCAATGTGAAGCCATTATATTTTTGTAAAGGTATGAAAGGGGACGCTACTAGATTTGTGGTTAGATGCTTAGAATATCAAAGGGTGAAAGTTGAACATCATCATCTAGTGATCTTACTATATCCACATGATTTTCTAGAGAGTAAGTGACAAGTCATTAGTATGGAATTTGTACAAGGACTACCTATGTCAAGGAATAAGCAAAATTCCACTCTTGTGGTTGTTGATGAACTTATTGTTGTGCATTTTGCACACATGCCCTGCTTGAACTAGGGACCCCCTCTCTCACTTTGCTCTTCACCGGGTTGGTTTGCACTTGTTTTTGTTTTTGTATTCAATTTGTGGGCTTAATGATCAAATGTCTTCAAAATTACCAAATCTCCATCATGCTGGTGCAGTTAAGGATGGAGAGTCTAGAAATAGGATTGTCCAACCTTGCAACAAGAGTAATCACAATGGAAACTCAATGAATAAGAACTCAAACACATTTGGAAATATAAATGATGATCAATTATTCATTGGCAACATTCCTTTCCTTTTGGCTTACAGAATTATGAAATTATAGAAAGATGTGGGGTTAAGCCCAAAATAGAATGTGGATTGAAGCTTTTAAAACCATAGAACTATCTTCCTACTTGATTGCTTGATTGAATGTGTCTAATGAAACTACAAAATGCTTATTTATACTACTTCCCAGCTCCAAAAAGGGTCTGCATCGACCTCAAGAGGTCTTAAACCCTGAAATATATGAAACATGTGAAGGTCAGCTAAAATATATGAATTTTCTTTGATCCTTGGACAAACTTGGTGTGGATCGAAACTAAGGTTCCTTGATGAATGTGCATCCTCGTGGAATGATCTCTTGAGCTCCGCAAGTCATGGGATAGGTCCACACCCTTGAAAATCCAAGACTGGTCGGTGAATGCTTTCTATCCAAATATAACTGAGATATAGATGTAGCCTTGAAGATCATATATCTTGCTTTGTGAGCTTTGATGCTGCAATGTATTACAATGCGACATGAAACATTGAGACTAGGTCTGATAGATAACTATTGAAATGCAAATATGAATGCAGATATTTTTGGTTGATGCAAGATTGCTTGAAACCTAGGATGCTCCTACATCAGACACCCGAGGTTGAAGAAAAGTGAGCCTCACTTTCCTAGGGCTAGAGGAAAACCAATGCAGTCCACCTCAACTTGAGAAATCCATGATGAATCTTCTTTCGGTCTTCCTTTCCATTTGACTAGATATTTCTTGTATTTCATTCCTCTTATACTACATCCAAATCTACTATCTAGAATATCTTTAATCTCCTCCGGATGATGTGCTATCAAGTCTATAAAACCAACTTCTATGTTCTTTGGTGACTCCCCTTCATGATAATGTTATAAGTATGCAATGTTGAGTATAGGTGATATGCCAAATTCCTTTGGTAGTTCCACTTCGTATGCATTTCCAGAATCAAACTTCCTGATGATCTTACAAGGTCTAAACTTCTTCATATTCAACTTATGTCCAAACTGGAAATCTCTCCTTCCTCAGATATACCATTACTTCCTCTCCTACTGCAAACTCCTTATGTCTTCTCTTCTTATCTATTGTCTCCTTGTAGGTATTGTTCATCTTCTCCAAATGCTCCTTAACTTGAGTATGCAATTTTTCCATGAATCCTACAAATTATTTTTCCTTTTCACTCCTTTTATTCTCCTTACTGATATCCCTTAACTCTTCTACTACTTTGGGTTGTTGTCTTATCACTATCTCAAATGGTGTCTTCCCTATGCTCTGGTTTATTGAATTGTTGTATGCAAATTTTTCTTGTGGTAGAATCAAGTCCCAATTTCCTACTTTTTCTTTAGTCAAACAACTCAACAAGTTTTCCAAACTCCTATTTACTACTTCTATCTATCTATCCATCTATGGGTGAAAGGATGAAATGTACTTCAAATCTATCTTCATCTTCTTCCACAATGTCTTCCAGAAATATCCAACAAACTTAGTGTCTCTGTCTGATACTATAATCTTCAGTAGTCTATGTAATCTCACAATATCCTTGAAAATAGATCTACAACATGTATTGCATCACTGGTCTTCTTACAAGGTATGAAATGTGCCAACTTAGAAAATCTATCCATAACCACAAATACATAATCAAATCCTCTTGGTGTCTTTGGTAAGCCCAACATAAAATCCATGCTTATGTCCTCCCATGGTCTCTTTGGTACTGTCAATGGTGTATACTTCCTAGTGTTCTGATTTTTTCCCTTTGCAACTTGACAAACCCTACAACTCCAAACATATTTCTTGACTAATATGCAGCCAAAGATAGTTCTCACTCACCAATACTATAGTCTTATCAATTCCAAAATGTCTTGCTAATCCTCTGCAAAGGTTTTCCTTGATAAAATTCTCTCTTATTGAACTTCTAGGAATACATATTGTTCTTGAACAACATGCCTGGTTGAATGAAATAATCCAATCCCTTGCTTCTATCTGTCTCTACCGGTTCCTTGCAAGCCTTCCATGCCTCCACAAAATTAGTGTCATCCTCATACATGTGATTTAGTTCCTCAAAACATAATACTAAAACTTTCATCTCTGTCAACAAATTCCTTCTCCTTCTCAATGCATTTGCAACCTTGTTTGACTTCCCACTCTGGTACATCAACACAAATGTATAGCTCTAAAAAAATTCTACCCATCTCATATGTCTCTAGTTCAACTTTGCTTGACTATTCAAATATTGCAAATCTTGATGATTCCTATACAACACAAACTCCTTAGGTAACAAGTAATGTCTCCACTTCTTCAAGGCCTATATAATTGTATAGAACTCTTGGTCATAGACTGAGTATATTCTCCTAGCATCATTCAATTTCTCATTGAAGTAGGCTACTGGTCTACCTTCCTAACTTAACACAACTCCTATTACACTCCCACTAGCATCATAGTCCACTTTGAATAACTTATCAAAGTCTGGTAATTCCATCATAGGTTGTTCTGTCACCTTCTACTTTAACAACTCAAAAACATTTTGTGCTCTAGATTGCCACTTGAATTCCTTCCGACCACTCCTCATTGTTTCTATCATCGACATGCAAATACCATTGAAATTTTTGATGAAATTCTAGTAAAAATTTGCTAGTCCATAAAATGATCTCACCTCTCCAACACTCATAGGTGTTAGCAACTCAACTATTTCTCTAACCCTCTTAGAGTCCATCTTCAATCCTTCCACACATATCACAAATTCAAAATGCACTAGTTCTTCCTTCATTAGACTAAATTTTTTGAAGTTTATGAGAAAATTCTCTTCTCTCAACCTCTGAAATACTTGTCTGATATGCCCCAAATGTTCCTCCTTAGTCTTACTAAAAATTAGAATATCATCTAGATAAACAATGAAAAACTTACCAAAGAATTTCTTCAAGACTTAATTCATCAACCTCATAAATGTACTCGATGCATTAGTCAATCCAAATGGCATGACTAACCACTCATACAATCCCTCATTTGTTTTGAAAGTAGTCTTCCACTCATCTCTTTCTCTGATCCTGATTTGATGGTATCCACTCTTCAAATCTATCTTAGTGAAATACTTGGCTCCACTCAAAATGTCCATGATGTCATCTAGCCTAGGCAATGGGAATCTATACTTTACTGAGATCTTATAGATAGCTCTTGAATTTGTACACATCCTCCATTCTTCATCTTTCTTAGGTACAAGTATAGCTAGCATCACACATGTGCTCATGCTCACTCTAATCAATCCCTTCTTCACCAATTCCTATATCTACCTATTTAGCTCCACATTCTCTACTAGTGTCACCCAATGTGCAACTTTGTTTGGAAAACTGGATCCTGGAATAAGATCTATATGATGATTGATACTCTAGATTGTTGGTAATCCTTTTGGCACATTCTTTGATACAAGATCTCGGTACTTTTTTATTAGTTTAGTGACTTCCTTCTCCAATGATTCTCCTCCTCCTATGGTTCTTCTTGCATCTAAGTCTCTACACTTCATTGGAATCAAAGGAAAACATGTGTTTTCATGCCTCAAATTGTCTAGAAATTTCCTTCCATCTACCAAATTTATTCTAGTTATTCCACATACTTCACTTTCTAGTTCATCCTCCAAAGGTTTCAAGGTGATTCTCTTTCCATCGAACTTTACGGTATAGGTATTCTTTCTTCCATCACGTATAGATTTCTTATCATACTGCCAAGGCCTACCCAACAATATATGACATACATCCATTAACATGATATCACACAACACTTCATCATGATATGATCCTATCTTGAATTTTACTAGACATTATTCATTCACCAATATCTTGTTTTCATCTTGAATCCATGCTATTCAATAAGGTTTCAAATGTTTTCTCCTATCCAAATTCAACTTTGTCACCATTTCCTCAAAAACTAGATTATCTATGCTACAATAATCAATGATAACTTTGCAATACTTACCTCCTTTGCATCTATTCTGGAACAAACTTTTCCTCTACGATGCTTCCTTAGGTACTTCTTTCTCTAGGAACAATGTTCTCATGAATAATGATTCTCCCTTCTTAAGACTCCCTTTGGAACTTGGTGATTTCATTGGTTATTCTTTTTCATAACCGGTTCTTGCATGATTCTTGTTCTTCTTACTTTCTTGGTGACATTCAAATGCTCTATGTCCTTCACCTCCACACTTAAAATAGGTTCCTCTAAAAGTTCTCTTTTCATATCCCTTCTCATTTCTCTGACATCCATCGTTGTGGTAAGAGTTGTAGCCTCCTCAATTGTAGTGGTACAAATTTTTGTCATCTCTCCCTTTATGGTATGAATTAGAATCCTTCTCCTCCTTGTTGTATGAATCTTTGTCCTTGCTTTTCTCTGCATATGATTTTTCTCTAGAATCTACCTCTTCTTCTTCTTTGACTCTGTTCATGTATTTTTTTAACTCATCTTCCACCTTTAATGCAAACTGATATGCCTCCTCTATCAAATTCATCCTCACTAGACTTAACTCTTCCTAAATGTTCATCCTCAACCCATTGATATATCTTGCTCCCTTATCCTTGCTTGATTCACTATGTCTGGTCCTAATGATGATCTTATGAAATTCCTCAGTATACTCCTTCACAGTCTTCTCCTTTTGTCTCAAGTTTTGCAATATCTTCAACAACTCCATGTCATAGTTCATAGGTATAAACTAGGTCTTCAATTTTGTCACCATCCTATCCCATTTCACAATCTTTTCTTTACCTTTTCTATTTCTCTCCAATTGAGCTTCCTTCCACTAAATTTCAACATTTCCTTTCAAATTAGTCTTTGCAAATCTTACTCTCTTTGGATCTTCAATTTCTTCATACTCAAAGTATTCTTTGATGTCATTTATCAAATCGATCAACTCCTTCAGATTTAGGTTACCGGTATAGTTCACAATCTCCATTCTAGGTTGCTTTCCAATTTTCAAAATAGCCTTCTTCATCTTTACCTAATTTAATTCTTCCTCTACCAATGTCTCCTCAGCTCGATCTGCAACTTGAACTTCATCATCATCGCTTTCATCTTTTGGTCTAGGGTTTAAGCCTTTTCTTCTATGTTCTTTAACAACATCCAACCTCACTTTCATTATCTGCATCATCTCCATCATCTCATCCATATTTATAGCAACATTAATAGTAGTGTCAATTCTCCTTGGTGACATCTCTTCCTAGGGTCTGTTGCAACTGCCTCAAGTCAACAATCTAGCTATAGGGTCGCAACAACCTCACAATCAATGATCTATTGACAAAAAAAAGTAGGCTACCTCAAGTCAATGATCTATCCACACAAAGATGTTATAGAGTTCCTTCAATCCACTTCTCAAACTCAGTCTGGTGCAACTTCCTCAAGGTGACAATCTATCCACCTTTACTCTCCCAAAATTCACAAACTCACTTTGATATCCCAATGGTTCACAACTTGGCTCTAGTACCACTTGGTGCAGTCAAGGATGGAGGTCCCAGAAATAGGATTACCCAACCTTGTAGCAAGAGTAAGCACAATGGAAAGTCAATGAGAAATAACTCAAAGACATCTAGAAATATAAATTATGATCAATTATTCACTAGAAATATGCCCTGCCTTTCGGCTTAAAAAATTACAGAATTACAAAAAGATGTGACGTTAAGCCTAGAATAGAATGCGGGTCGAAGCCCTTAAAACCCTAAAACTATCATCCTACTTGATTGCTTGATTGCAAGTGTCTAATGCAACTACACAATGCTTATTTATACTATTTCCTAGCTCCAGAAAGGGTTCGCATTAGCCTCAAGAGGTCTTAAACCCCAAAATATATGAAACATGTGAAGGTTGGCCAAAATATAATAATTTCCTTAGATCCTTGGAAAAATGTGATGTGGATAGGAACTAAGGTTCCTTGATGAATGTGCATCCTTATGGAATGACCTCTTGAGCTCCATAAGTCATAGGATAAGTCCAAACCCTTGAAAAGACAAGACTAGTCAGTGAATGCTCTCTATCCAAAAACAATTGAGATGTAGATGTAGCCATGAAGATCATATATGCTGCTTCACGAGATCTTATGTTGGAATGTGGTATTAGATGCCCTGTGGGTGGGAGGATATAGTTTCCATTCTTTGAGGGCCTCATTTCAACCTGGGGGTGTGGGAAGGGACCTGCTCACTCAACATGCCTACTCATTGGCTCAACTAGGGGTGTGGGAGGCTAGATCCTGCTCATTGGCTCAACCAAACTAACTTTCCCGGAGGGAGTTAATGACATGAAACATTCAGACTGGGTATGATAGATAACTACTAAATTTCAAATATGAATGCATATATTTTTTTGTTGATGCAAGATTGCTTGAAACCTGGTATACTCCTGCATCGTGTGCCCTAACCTTCTTCCAAAGTTTCATAAAGTTCCAGGGAGTTGCAAAAATTTCTCCATGGGTTTCCATCATGTGGAAGCCACTATTATCTTTTCCATCTATGGAGGTTGTGATGTGAGTCACCATTGGGAGAATGTCATTCCCTTGGTGCCATCGAGTATCACACCCACCTTTTGATTTTCCACATGGTGTCAACTCCACCAACATCTACCTATTATTTTTCACATTTGAGTTTTTGCACTTGATTTTCAAATTAATGAGGTCACATTTATGGTAGTGAGGTTTATAAATAAAGGGGCCAAATGGATTCATTTTTCACCCTTTTGTCTTTGAAGTGTTGGAGATCCTCACTGTCTTGTTGTTGAAACCAAGTGATTAAGGATTGGCATGACACTCTCCCACTTCCCTTCACATGGGAATCGAGTCAAATTCCCCATCATTTTTGTTTCTATTTTTTTAAATTTTTTGTGTATTGTATGCTTTATGTTCTATGGTTTCAAGTAAAATATACAAGAAATGTCCATATTGTTGAATTCATGACTAGCGTTTTTAGTGAGTCCTCTAACAGTATGATGACATTGATTGGTTAACCCTTAATAGGGTTACAAGAGTGACAAACCCTATCGTTGTTAAATCCAAAAGCCCTAATAGGCCCACAAATGGTAAACCCTAGAACTCCAAAGAATTTCTAAGTGTTATGAATGAATGTGGGATCAAATTTGTAGGATGACATTCATAGAATGCCATTTTATTTGCATAAACCGTTATGGCACTTTCTCTTCACATGGCTATAGGAACCATAGTAGGGTCATTAAATAATCAAACTTAAAATTTTTCTAAACATAAGAGCCCTTGCAAGAGTTCACATGAAGAAGGCCATTTATCATGAGTCATATTTAATGGCATGAGTCACCCTGGCATCTGCATTGGCATTTCTTGCAAGTGGTAATGTTAAACTTCTAAAATGGCCAAGCATCAATCTCAATGTGGAAAGTAATTTGTGGGAGGATGACCCTAGAAAGACATTTTATTGACATGTATTTTAAGGGCTTTGATGACCTTCGTACCCACATTATCGAACCTTGTTTCCTACAAGGCCTACTAATGATCATCCTAAATTACCATCCTTAATTTCTGACTCACTTAAGAATCAATGGGTTTGGGGGTTAATTCAATTTGATAAGTAAAACCCCTTTGTAGATATACATCTATAGGATGCCACAATTTCTAAACCATCTCAATGACATAACTTTAAATGGCACCCAAGTTGATGGAATTCGCACAGGAATTTGTCATAAATCCCCTAAAAGAGGTGTAAGCAGTGATTAGGCCATTGGAGATCAGAGTATATTTTTTTTCTTCCATAGAAACGAATTTAGGAAAGGGTAGAGGAGAAACCCAATCCCTAACAAGTTGAAATGAATGTAGGGCCTCTCTATTTGAGGTTCTGCCTTAAGTTTTACCAAATGTAAAGTATGCAAATAGTAAGAAAGAAGAGCAATGCTCAACCCTCAAAACAAAGTTAGAGGAAAGTTTCCAACAATGTACAAGTAACTTCATAACCAAGCATATAATCCAATTACTATGTTCACAAATGAAACAAAACAAAAATTAGTTTAGAGGGTTTGAAACATTGGGCTTCAGACTGGTGGCTTCCCCTTATGATTGAAACATAGGGTATAATGGAGTCCTGATCCCTGATGTTCAATTAACATCAAGCTTCAAAGATCAAATCTATAGCTTCCTCCTTAACGAAAATGATGAGTGTTTGAAGTGATGCAATCTTGAGGGTCGACATCTAAAAGGTGAAGTATGAAGTATTGTGGAGTCTCGACCCTCAACATTTGATTAGCATCAAGTTTCGAAGGTTGGAGTTAATCTCTTCACCTAACAATATTGGTGAATAAGTAGAATGATGAAATCTTGAAGGTTGATGCTCAAAGAGGTTAAGTAAAATCTTGTGAAGGATATGTTTAGATCTAGAACAAAAAATCTAATTGTTCAATCCTTTGTGGGGATTGCATTGTAGGATGTTGCTTGTGAGTTGCCATGTCTTGATGTTTGTTTCAATGAATTCATATCTATCAACATCTGCTCACATGTCATCCACATGCCAACTTTCTGCACCACTAAAAATGATGAAAGTTCTAAGTATGATGACTCAACAGAGCTTCAATCCGATTTTGCCCATGTGCTAAATTGACTCACTCCAAAATTTGCAAAGTTTGAAACCATTGCGGGGATTGTGATGTGGGAAGCCACTCATGGGACACCATCAATCACAAGCTATTATTTCTAGCATAAAATTTAATGACATCTGCACTAATAGCTTCTGCATCTAGATTTTCCACAAAACTCAAAATGGCCAATTCGAAAAGTGTAATAACTTTGAACATCTTTAGCATACGATTTCCCACGTGACTGAATGAACCTTCATCGAAACAACTTAACCTTTTCCAATGCAAAAATATGACCATGAGATGCCATTTGTGGAATTCCATTGCACTAGTGCTATTGCCGATGAATTTTGTATTGATGGCATCTGTAAGGTGGGAACCCACATAACCTGGCCCACAAAATTGCAAAACCCATAGAAGGTCATAAAATGTTATAAATTAATGAGATTAATAATTCCTTATGGATACATTGATGCATTTAACAATGTTTTAGAAAGATCTGATTAAAATTTTTCTCCTTCTTGATTTATCAAAACATCTATTACACGCTCTTTATGCAAAATTTATGGAACAAACTGAAAAGGCTGAAAAATCCAAGAAAGGCACTAGGGCCACTAAGGGTGAGAAAGAGAAGGCCAAGATGAAGTATGAAATCCATGGAGTGGAGTGCACTTCAAAGATTGTGTCACAATGGGACAAGGTGACAATCACTTATCTAGGTCAAATTAGCATTGATGAATTATAACAATGTTTCCTAGTTAGCCCATAGTTAGAAGAGGCATGGAGGTTAAAGAAAAGTGGAATTGTAAAAGCAACAACCTTCCCTCTAGCCCTAGGTAGTCTAGAATTGATATTTAGGTGCTGAGAGTACTACCACCAACCAACTAGAAGAATAGTGACTGTTGATGGGAGAGTCCTAGTAGATCTCACTCCTATGTCAATCGAGCAAACATTTAGGATCCCCTTTTTTGATAGTATGGAAGACACCAAGAAGGGGTATACGTAAAATGTATGGGATGAGAATCCCTCTACGTGGAAGAAAAGAATAAACCAATTTTGGATGCTTGATCGTCATTCAAGTGTGGGTAAGCTACCCCAAAAGCTTTATTGGAGTGACTTTGTAGAAGAATTCAATGACCTAGTAGCACTTCTATGTAGGGTGATGAGACTCCCAACCTCTTCTATCTTTGAAGAATGGATGTGTTATTGCATAGAGGAAATTATAAGAAGTGACAAAAAGTTTCATTCAGCCAAGATGATAAGTGACAATATCCATACTCAGTTTGTTGCAATAAAGAGAACTAATGGTATTTATATGACTTACCACATTATATATCTATTTGCGGTGAAATTTCCCTATAAAGGGTTGGATTGTGTTGGTGATCTTGGAACCAAGAAAGGAAAAACCATTTTTTATGATAGTTACCTACAATTATAGTACATGAACTATAAAAAGAACTATAGGTAGGTAAATGATTCTTTCATTATGCACATTCTACAAAAACTGCCAAATGATCATAGTGAAAGATTATCCCACTATGTGAAATCATTAATCAAGAACTTTGGGTACTAGTTCATCGAATTCCTAAAATTTACTTCTCTAAGAGTTGAAGGCTTCTCAGGATTCATGTATCATCTTCCCTAGTTTTAAAGTGATAGTTTAATCTTGTTGAAAGTTACATGACAATCATTGACCTCCCATTTTTTGTTGTAGTCCAAACTCCACACAGGAGTCCCTTATCCTATTATCTTTGGTCAAGGGTTGTATTCATGCCCTGTTGGCCCATGCGCAAATTATTTAGAGAAGGAAATTTTAGAATATGATCTTGTGTTGCACACCAAGCAAGGATATGGACCCTTTTGGAAAGTTAAGAAAATAGGTTGGGAGGCTACACACTCACAAAGCCCATATCGAGGACTTCTAGGAAAATTGTGATGATGACCATGAGTTCTGAAGGTGGCTCTATACTAGTATGACAACCAAATTCATAAAATCTATCAATTTATTCCCTATTCCTAACCAAGTGGTTGAAGATAATGATACTCTTGATGAGAAAGCATTTAATGCTATCTCCAAGGTGCCTATACCTATGATATATTGGGTAGAGCTAGAGATTACAGACTTGGACACCATCATGCATACAATAGTATAATAGATGAAAAGATGGTTAGATAATCATAAGACCCAATTAGAGCTCCCAGGTGTTGAGTTGATGTATGGAGAGTCAGAAGATGAGATTGAGAGTGAAAAAAAAGTGGAGCTAAAGCTAGTTCATTGGGAAAAGTTTGAAATTTTTTTCTAGCTACTCGTTCAAGGAAAATAAAAGATGCACTAGAAAGGAAACCCAAATAAAAGGTATACTCTAAGAAAGTAGTAGAAGGGAAAAGGCCACCATAGAAGTCTAAGAAGGTAGGAATATTTGTTACTGAAATTCCTATAATATAGGAAGATTCCTCTCCTCTTGAGGGAGAAGATTGACCACAAACACCTCCATCACCTACTATACCACTTCCATCATCTACTATTGCACCATGTTCTTCCACACTACCACCACTTCCTCTATCATCACCACCTACCATGGAAATCTCAGTCCACCTCACTTTAGCCTCCCCAACTACCTTCAGGGTCATGGTTGACTCTTCCTCATTGATGTCATCTCCCCTATCTTCTTCTTTACTCTCACCTTCACAACCTACTTTCTTCTCTTTGTGAGCTTCTATTTCAACCACCCTATGGAACCTATCACATTGCATGAGTATTTTGTTGCCTATTTGTAGAGTATGCCCCATCAATTTTTCAAAGACTATTTTGACTCCTAAAGCCAAGTTTTTCATGACTCAAATGGCTACATCATTTCATACTCCACCTCCACCTAGTGATCCACCAAACATGGAGGCTACTATGCAGATATGTGAATAAATGTATAGAAGTGAGGAGACACTTGGTACAACTGAGGGTGATATAGAACTAGATCATGAGGACTATGGCGAGCATGTTGATGAGGGTCTAAAAGTTATTGATTTGTATGAAGTTTTCTTTTATGATGAGGGGAAATGAACACCCAAGAATGGGGACCTAAGTGGGTTTAGAAAGCACTATAATGTGGAAACATATGATAATGAAGAAGACACTCAAAGGGTTGACTCCCATGAAGGAGAGAAACAAAAGGATGAGAAAAATGAAGAAAGGCTCAAAGAAATGGACTAGGGTAAAGATCAACATGATGGAGAGATTCATGTAGAGAAGAAAATGTTGGAAAGAATTATTAACTTCAACGAGTAGGCCGAGATGAGGGTTGACATGCAGAAGAATTGCACTTAGAAGTGGAAGGAGAAAGGACTGTTGATGAAAGAACATTGAATCTGCTAAAGAAACAAAAGTTGAGCATGATAGGAATAAGGAAGCAACACAAGAAGGAGAAAATATTGAAAAAGGGGATGTAGAGTCTTCCCAAAGAGAAAAAATTGAGACCAACAAATGGAAAAGAATAATGCTAGAAGGGGAGAATGTTGAGAAGGACAAGAATTATGCTCTGAAGCCTAGGGAGGAGGAACAACTAAAAGATCATGAGGAAGATGATGAATCCTCACATAAAGCAAAGATCCCTTCGTGGTTGGAACAACAATAGGAAAGTAAAGCCCCTTTTCTACAAGATCCAAAGGCTCACATGGAAACTATTTTGGAACATACATAGATCAAGCCTCATGACATGAAGAAGAAAAAGATTAAATCCCACATCAACATAGATGCAACAAGATCTCACATACATGCCAACTCTTGTGGCCAACAAGGATACAAATACCATTTTGGCTAAGGATTATCAAATCAAATCTATCAACCTTGGTACCACCTCGTGAGCATAGAAAATAGATGAATTCTAGGGGTTAGTCACCACCATATTGAGTCAAATGGATAAATACCTTGCCACTAAGGCAAAGTTAAAGGTACAAGTTGCATAATTAACAACCTTTATACAGAAATGGGCTACATTTGGAGAAGAGGTTCTAAAAGAATCAGTGACGCTTGCCATACTATTAAAGGAAGAGATTAATAAAATGGAGAAAATGAGAACCTTGACCAAGTCTACCTCATACTAGCTCAAAAGAGTGACTAACATGGGCAATAAAGCCATTCATTACTAGGTCAAGATGCACAATAATTTTTTTGATTTTGAAGAATGAGATTGAAAAGAAGGTGGAGGAATGCAAAAAATTTCCTAACCTATACAATATTAAATGCCCCAAGTTAAGGTGCATCTTGAAGTTACCAATAGAGGTCTGGGAGTAGGAACTAGCTTTTCCTAAGGAGGATCATCGCTTTCTTGAAGTTTGGCTATTCAATTTTGAATTCTTTAAAGGAGTCATAGAAAAGGTGTTGGTCAAGCTGGATGCTATTTTTTCCCATGTCAATATTGAGAGTCTCTTTGAATGTGATGAGATTTTGGAAGTGCTAATAGAAGCAAAAATGCTAGCTCAAAATTTGGACAGTGAGTCAGTGATGTGTGAATTCTAGAAAAAGATGAAACAAGAAACCAATGACATTTTGTCTGGGAGATTTATGGAATTTTTTGCATGGGCCTTCACTTGCTTGGAGAAAATGATTTAGAGAGGGGTCAGTGTGTGGGGCATACGAGGAATTGATGGATGAATTTAAGTTGGTCGCCGTCAAGATAAGAAATTCTAATTTCCTAGAGCATGCTAAGCTTTTAGTAATTGCAAAGAAATTTGTTCATTATGACATTGTGCAAAAGGATGTTGGCAATAATTTGATAGAGGATAGATATTTATAATTCTCATCTAGAAGACAAAATTAGCTATAGGAAGAGATTGGCTATAAGACAAAATAGACTAAAAGAAAAAAGTGCTGACTAGAAGTTTACACTAGGAACCTTTTTGATATTTCTTAATATAAATTATGATAAGGACATTGTACATTCTCCTAGGGTCACATACAAACAAAATTTATAGTAGGAAATATTGTACTTACATTGGACTTGATTTAAATGCTAAGATGTAGTAAATCTGGGCCATTAGATACAAATCAATCTTGGCCATTGATTTGGGTTTTGGAAAACTATAAATAAGGGCTTCCCCCCTCATTTGAAAGAGAGATGAATTGTTGTGTAAAGAAATTTTGAAGCAATATAAAAGAAAGCATTGCATTTTTGTGATTTATTTGAGTTTTGTTTTAATGTGTGCATGATTTAGCCTCCATATTTTATTTCAGTTTAGTTTATTTATAGTTAAATGTTATTTTTAGCTTGTTAGTTGATGAATAGTTTTAATGGTGGCTATGCATTATGGTATATTATGCACTTCCAAATCATGCTTTTGGTGGTTTATTGATGATAAATCATAGTGTAAAAGATGCTCTAACCTTATTTCTTTACTATAATTAAGTTCAACTATGTATGTGCATGCTTTATGTATTCATGGTATAGTTTGAAAAATATGATGACAACCTTACAAGATTGCACTAGTTTTGTGACATTGTAGAAGTTTCTTGGTTAAGAAAAATATGGTTTGGAGAGTGTGTCTATTGTAACACTTGCCATTGTTATTGCTTTTCACAGTTTTTAGAATTTGAATAACTCCCCAACCCTTACATATTTTTATATTTATTTTAAATCTAAGTTGAGTTTAGGACTTCAACATCATAATAATGTTATATTTGATGTAGAAAGTAAGTTTTAGACTATTGTTCTAAATTTTATACTATAGTATACAAGTTTCCAGTTTTCTAGAACTACATTACAAAACTATGAGATTCAAAGCTTCACAAAACATAAAGGCCCCTTGTGATTACCAAAAAATCACAAATAAAACTTGAGCTATTTATACACCATCAAGACTTGACACCTAAGGGACCTTGGGGTATTTTTTGAAACTTGTTTGCAAAAATTACCCTTCAAGAGAGATAGGACACTTGTGTTCTATCTATGTTGTTGCAATGCTAAGAGAATCATCAATAGAACTAGCACTAGAAGGAGGGTAGTGAACAAAGTAGAATCGAATTGGGTCATTCTCTCCATAGAGATTTTATAGAATAATGAAGTCTACACTAGAAAAAGGAGAATTCTAGGAATTAAAGACCCCTAATAGGGCTAAGAAAGCCAAGAAAGGGGAAGCTTCAACATCAACACCACCTATCCAACCTCAATCTCCTCCATCACCTTCATTTGGACCAACTATTTCACCATTTACCAATCATATCTAGACTACCATATTGCAACTATAGTTTGTTATAACTCAATCATTACCACCCCCACCTCCACAAATTTCTTGGTTAGCTAATAACCCATTTCCATTATTCTTCAATGATTACCATGATATGCCAAAAAATCCAAAAAAATGTGTTCTAAATTCTACACAAATGATCCTCACAAGACAACTAAAGAACACATGAAAATTTTCCAAACTACCCTCAAGGATAGATAGATTGAACATAAAGATGTTGCATGTAGGATTTTCCCATACTCATTGGGTGAAGAATTATTTTACTAATACATCGATTTACCCACTGGATAGATCACCTCTTGGGATCACATGAAAGCCATATTTTTGTAAAAAATTAAGATTTCAATCAGCCCCATAGATTTGTACCAGAGATTCATGTCTATTAGAATAGAAGTTAGTGAACCTATAAGCTCTGTCAACAATATATTTCATAGAGCTTATACCAAACTACAATCTCCATATGTGGTTGATAATGCTTCAACCAGAGCAGTGTACTATGCTACCTTGGATAACCTTACTTTAGTGTTGGTAAAGAGAATACATTAGCCCCCAACCACTCTCATAGATGCATATGTCGAAGTTGTTAAAGCTCTAGCATTGACCTGGGACAACACTTGACAAGTTCACTACCTTCACTAGTACCCACTACTGATATGAGGTAGATCCATGGACTCAACCATGCCTTAGCCAACCAAACACCATTGATGAATCATATTCCTTATTTTCCCATAGTGCCTCATCTGAGGCCACCATTGAACTAGACCCCACTGACACCAAGTTATCTATAGAATCCCAATAGACAAACTTATTCTCAATAATCTAACATACCTTCATACTTATAGATTTATGAAATTTCAACTTCTCAATAGAACTTATGTGCAACAAACCCTATTTTCCTCAAAAATTTCATACCAACACCAAGCAATTCAAAGAAGGAATGAATTGATGAGCTAGTCAAATAGGTAAAAAAATTGAAAATTGAGGCACCTAATTGAGAAATCAGAATAACTAGTTGCAGGCTTCAAAGAGAAGCATTCAAGCTAGATACACTTGAGATCACTATGATCTAAGAGAGATTGCAAGAAAAAGTCACAAAAGAGGTTAGAGTTCAAGAAAAAACTTTAAAAGGAAACAACCCCAAAGGAAAAATCAGAAATGGAATACCAAGTCTAATAATGGAGGGGTTTCAACTCCACTTGACCCACCCAATAGCTTAGAAAAATCCTTAAGTGGAGTATACTTAGCTGAGGTAGCTTTTTCAAGATGGTTCAAGATCCATCAGACCAACAAATGTTAAGAGCTTGATTACCCAGAGTTACAGACTGTTGTTGCAATTTTTAAAGTTGGGGTACAAAACACTAATGATGGTTGAAGCTATTGAGAAATAGTGCCTTTAGAGACATATGATCTAGTCCTAGTTGTCAATCATTCATCTTTCCCTCAAAGTGGAAAGAATGAACCAGAGAAGTAACCCATAGAAAATGATTACAAGGAAAATGAGGTATGCAATGAAGAAACTTTATCCCAGATGTTCGATTCAATTGATAATTGTCCTAGAGATGAAGAGGAATGCTAGGAAGAGGAGGTTCACATGTTCTATCACCATATAATTTAAGGAATGGGTAGGATTGTGGCCCTTTCACCTCTTCAATACCATGAAATAACTTTAGCATATTGCTTGATCCAAATGCGAGCAACAATCCCCCTTAAACCAAGTTATCAACTCAATAATTTAATAGGAACAAGTAGTCTGAGTGCACCAAAGAGCCACAACCTTATTTAACCAAAAGAAATCAATTTGAAGTGGATGTTGAGAAGATGGGAGAATATGTGGCTGAAGAACTAAAGAATGTGAAAGTTAGCTTATCTACCTTTGAATTGTTAAGAGTACCTGCCATTAGAAATGAATTCTTCAAGTCACTAAATGGGATTGCATCGTCAAAACCATCACCAAATGAAAAATTGTCACATTCAATACATCAATGAATGAACCTATAATCGAGAGATTGTAGGGAAGAAGCAAGATTAACAATCAGCTAGGGGTCTAGACAAGTAATCATCCAAGGAGAAAAATAAAACACGAAAAAAGACTAAAGGTGGAGAAAGAGATAATCTCAAGTTGCTCAAGTTGAAATTTCAATGAGCCTCTTCCAAGGAAGACCAGAGACCCATCCTTTATTGCTAACTATTTGTGTGTTTGGTAAAAATCTACATAACTATTTATTGGATTACATAGCTTTGAAAAATGTCATGCCATTTGCAATATGCAAGGCCTTGGGCATAATTCTTACCCCATCCAAATGGAACGTGAATCAACTAGATAAGATTGAGGTCAACATGGTGGGAGAATTAAATAGGATCCCAGTGCAAGTTGCATTAGATCCAAGGGTACAACAGGTTATCAATATCTAAGTAGAAAACATTCTTGACACATATGGTATGACCTTGGAAAGAGACTTCACCAGAGCGCTCAATGACTATGCCTAAACTAACCATTCACATATGTGGTTTCCATGGAAGGGATTTCCAAATTAGATCTAGATTAAATGTGAGCTGAGAATAAGGTTCATGATAACTGAGTACAACAAAATGAATGAAGTTTTGTTCACATAAACAAAACTTGAGAATTATGCCCTGATTGCAAATGATGGTGAAGAAGAGGTAAAAGAAGTTCTCATGCTGCATCACACACCCACCAACTTGACCTAGTTTCCCAACATCACTAAGGTAGCAATTGAATATGATAATGAAAATTTTAGGATGATGGCAACATTGGACTATTCTATAGTTTCTAGGAGTTTATGAAGAAATGCATACAAGAACAAATTAATCTTGGAGCAAGGATGAATTTCAAGGAGCTACTACTACATAATTGGTGCAGAATACAAGATGCATCTCATTTTGAGAATTAGGGCTTCCTTTGTTAAAAACACGTGGGTCAATTAAAAGGTAGGTTTCTCTAGTGGGAGCTTAGATGGAGAGACCACAAGACCAACACCAATTAGAATACAAACAACAAGATGACACAAAATTGGAATCATTGCATAGGAATGAAGTGTGCTATCCTAGTTCAAAGAGTGTGCACCCCACTAGGTTCTAGACCCTACACTTTGACGGATCCAAATCAATGAAAAGAGTAGGAGAAATATTTGAGCTGATTGGTCAAGCTATTAAGACCTTCTTTGATGTGTACAAATTACAATTTTATTGTATGAATAATGTAGTAGAGTATGAGGAATTGGTGCATGGGTTATTGATGGCATTGCAGAAAAGGGTTATAGTATTGCAAGTGTTTGGGGATTCAAAGCTAGTAGTCAAGAAGGTTAGGAAATTGTACTCATGCCATGATAGAAGGCTGGCTAACTATAGGCATAAGGTGTGGGATTTAATAGAGGGATTTTATGCATTCAATATTTAGCTAATTCCCTGAGGTAAAAACTAAACGAATGATGCATTAACACAAGTAGCCAACACCTTGCAATCCTTATCATTAACTAGCCTAAAGAAATTCAAAGTAGAGCCCATCCCTACCCCATCTATGTCAGAGAATGTGACTTATTTCCAAGTGTTTGAGGATGGAAAACATATCTTATACTTTGTTACCAACTCAGTTTTGTTTTACCTCTCAGATCATAGACGAAGTAGAACCGAATGAGGAAAAGCTAGATATGCAAGGAGTCATCAAGTTGAAGACAAACACAATAACTAGGGGTATGGTCTTGTTAGAGAGAATTTTTGACTTTGAACACATAAGTGGTTAGAATCAATAGACTAGAAAATACTCTAAGACAACTAGTGTGATGCACACAATTTGGGAGCTAGAGAAAATATAAAAAATTTCTTCATTGGAAAAGTTTGTACCTCAAAAGAAAGAAAAGGGATAATTGATTCACTTCACATGTATCATGAAATCTTATCCTAGGGCTATGAGGAATTGGAAATCTATGATACATCAATCATCGCACATACTATCCCACTCAAACTAGATGTAAATCCCTTCAAGCAGTGCCAACATCCAATCAATGCATTGTTGAAGCATACCATTCTCAAAGAGCTAAAGAAGGTGCTATCCACACATATCATCTTCCCAATTTTCCACTCAACTTGGGTGTAAAATCTGGTTCTAGTCCAAAAGAAGAACGGTGAAATTCAGTTGTGCATGGGTTTTAAAAATTTAAACCATGCCTATGAGAAGGACAACTATCTGATGCCATCATTGGATGAAGTATTAAAGATTATTAATTTTTCAAAGATGATTTCATTTCTTGATGGATATTCAATATACAATTAGGTGATGGTACAGTATGAGGACAAACACAAGACCACCTTCACCACCAAATGGGGTACCTTTGCATATAGAAGAATTCCATTCAAGTTAATTAATGTAGGGGAAACATTCCAACATGCTATGAAAATTTCCTTCAAGGACCTAATTGGAAAATACATCATTATTTATATGGATAACTTCATGGTGTTCTCAAAGAAGAGGGGTGATCATATCTCTGATTTGTGTACTAAAGTGTTTTAGAAGTGTAAGAAGTTTGGCATCTTATTGAACGCAAAGAAATGAATCTTTGGGTTTACAGAAGAGAAATTGCTTGGGAATGTGATTTTAGAGAATGGAATATCCATTGACCCAAAGTGTATCTAGGCTATCCTAAATTCTATCCTCTGAGGATCAAGAAAATAATGAAGTCCTTTAGAAAGATTAATTTTGTAAGGAATTTTATAATAGGGTTCCCTGAAATTGTGAAACCATTGAATGCCATGCTCAAGTAGAATGGAAAAGTTTAATAGACACCAAAAGAAAATTAGGATTTTATAGAAATAAGGAAAGCAATTACTGAGGCTCCCACCTTAGTTATCCCCAATCATTCAAAGCCATTCTACATATACTCATTTTCTTCAGATCATTAGTGTGCAAGCATGTTGACCCAAAAAGGTGATAAAGGAAATGAGCATCCTATTGCATTCATGAGTTCCCTATTGAAAGATGTTGAATTTCTCTAACCTAGTGTTGAAAATCAAGCTTGTGTCCTAGTTTTTGGTATTAATAAATTTAGGCACTACATCCTAATGAACAAAGTGTTTTCTATTATGCCAAATCCAACAGTCAAAATATTGTTGATGCAAAATGTACTAAGAGAAAGGCAAGCAAAGTGGGTCAAAATGCTACAAGAATATGATATGGAGATAAAATGAATGAAGCTAGTTTGAGGCTAGGCTCTTACATGCATGATGAAATAAACTAATCCATGACTCATTGCTCAACAATACCATCTCGTGGATGTTTCTCTTGATGAATGGTATGAGGACATTGTCTATTACCTGCTGAACCAAAAAATTTTGCCACACTTGCAAGGAATCTGAAGATAGGCCCTAAGAATGAAAAATAACAACTATATGTTGAAGGGTTCCGTTCTATACAAAAGGAACCATGATGGAATTTATCTCAAATTTCTTGGGAAAGATGAAGCAACCAAAGTGTTGAAGGAGTTCCATGACAAGTTTGGAAAGGGGCATGGATCAGTTCCTTTGATAGCTCACTAGATCCTACATACTGGGTATTATTGGACTACAATGTTTAAAGATGCTCACAACCATGTTTGGACCTGCCATGTTTGTCAAACTATTGGCACCAGGGAAAGGTATGTCATTCTGTTGCAACCAATTGTTGAGGTAAGACCATTTGCATAATGGGGACTAGACTTCATTGGTCCAATCAACCCACCATGCTCTATGGGAAACATGTACATTCTAACCACTACTAATTAATGTACTAGATGGATGAAAGCTATTTCTTGTAGACAGTGTATAATAGAGGTGGTAATTAATTTTCATGAAGGATATATTATTAATCATTTTGGATGCCCTTTTTCTCTTATATGTGATAATGGTCCTACCTTTTCCTCTCTAAAATTTTTGGGGTGGGATTTTGACTATGGTATTGTACTAAAATTTGCATGAAACTACTATCCAAGAGTAATGAATTGGTTGCGTCAACTAACAAGAACTTTTTTATAATCATTCACAAACTGCTAGAGAAAACCAAAGGATTGGTATACCTAATTACAGTTTTCTCTATGGGCAGATCGTACTCGGTAGAAGACAGCCCTAAGGATCTCCCCATATCACTTGGTTTATGGTTTGGAACCCATTTTCCCTAGATATCTCAAAATCCTAATGCTACAATTTATCAATGAATACTATGAGGAGGGAGAACGTCTTGAAGCTTGTTTAACTATGTTACTACACTTAGAAGAAAAATGAGATGAAGCTATATAAAACTTTACCAAACATTAGGGCATAATCAAATGATGGTTTGATCATAGAGCCAAGGTTAAAGCCTTTAGGATTTCTGATTTAATGCTATATTAGGGAAAATACCATGAGAAGAAATGGGGACATGGTAAATTCAACAAGATTTGGCTTGGACCCTTTTAGATTTTTTAAATCTTAAGAGATAACACCTTTCACTTGAAGACCCTCACCGGAGAAGATGCCTTATTGCCAATCAATGGGAAATAGGTCTCAAGCAACATTTCATTGCTTGAGTTGCTATAGATCACCCATCTACATAGTTATATTAGATGGTTTTTTGTAGACCTTTAGGTGGCTCTAGGTTAGTTTGCTTTTATTCACTTTCACTGAATCTTGATTTGATAAGTGTGTTTCCTAGTTTCAATGTGGTGGCTGTGCATTGTATATCCAAAGAGCCAGTTTTAATGTGTATTCACATTTTTTCCTTGAATAAGCATTCATAACTTACCCAAACCTTTCTATTTGCTTCAATGATTGGTCTCACCAGTTAAACTCTTTCTTGACCTAGAAGGAAATCCCATTTTTGAATGCTTTCACATTTATCTTAGTACTCACAAAACTTACATATTTAATACTCTTGATGGGTAGTGAGGTAGTTTTCATGAGGTCTTGATAGGTGAAAAATATTAAAATCTTATCCAATGATCATCGTAGTCTCCAAACTCCGCAATAAGCTTCATGGCTTATTCAGTTTACACAAAATATAAAGAGAAAATAAAATAAAAAGATTTTTTTAATAATATACAACTATGTGGGTGTGTAGAAAACTTTATCAAGGATATGGATGCCTAATTGGAAATAGAGAAATGTTCATGGGGATTGCAACAACAACCTTGTCGGGGCTATGGATGCTTGACTGGAAGCGAGGCAATGTCTAGGTTACTTTTGGAGTTAGATTTTCCACATAGCTTGTCCTAATTGATTGGTCGCTACCTTTATAGTCTCTGAGGGAGGGGAATGAACTCATCATGCACACACATTTCTGAGATATCTTGTGATTTGGTTTAGTTAAGGATTTTGTTTCTCCTTTAAGCTTTGAGCTTATCTTGTGATGCTTGATATTGTTCTGTGAAGCTAGAGATTTTGGGTTCTAGATGAATCCTTATCCTTGGAATGCTCATGAGTGTTCCCCAGAAGAGTCTCCATTTGTTGTGAATTTTGCACACAAACCCCACTTTAACTAGGGACCCCCTCTTTCACATCGCTCTTTACCGGGTTGGTCCATGCTCATTTTTTTTTTGCATTCAATCTTTGGGATTAACAATCAAATGTATTCAAAATTACTGAACCTCCATCATGCCCTAGCCTTCTACTAAAGTTTCATAATGTTCTAGGGAGTTTTTGAAATTTCTTTGTAAGTTTCCATCTTGTGGAAGCCACTATCATCTTTGTTGTCTATAGAGGTTCTGATACGGGTTATCGTTAACAAATTATGTTACCTCAGTTCCATTGAGTATGGAACTTACCTTTCAAGTTTTTTCATGACATCAAATCCACCAACATTCACTCATCATTTTTTCACATTTGAGTCTTAGCAAGTGATTTTGAGAAAAACATGCATCAATGGGGTCATATTTATGATAGTGAGTTTTATAAATAAGGTGGATGAACGGATTTATTTTTCACCTTTTTTCAATCGAAGTGTTGGAGAGCCTCTCTGTACTTATACTAAAACACAACAATTAATAATTAGCACAATACTCTCCCCCTTCCATTTGTGTAGGTATCAGGTCAAATTCCCCATCATCGTTGCTTCTGTGTTTTTGAATTTAATGTCAATCATATGCTTTATGTTCTAGGTTTTTGAGGTAAAATGTTCAAGAAACATCCACATTGTTGAATTAATAGCTAGGTTTTTCAATGAGTCCTCTAACCACATGATGAAATTGTTGGAAAAACAAGGAAAAACAAATGAGAGGGGGGTGAATTAGTTGTCACAAAATATTAAGACTTTTCAAATTTTACTTAACTTGATCTCAGATCTGACGAATGAACAATAAACCACAAACAATCAACACATCAAAAACACAAAGAACATCAAGATTTTTTTTATGTGGAAACCCTGTTAGGGGAAAAACCATGGTGGATGTTAGTCCACAATATTATACCTTGTTAAAAGTATAAGAAAAATGACAGGAATGCACATGCATTCAGGCACACTGCCTAGAGCTCACTGCTCAAATAAAAGAGGGCTCACTGCCCAAAAATACACAACAATATGAATTAGATCTGTAGGGTATGAACTAAGAAAATAAATTGTTCACAAGCCTAATTATAGTTCTAATTAAGCACATAAAGCCTTCTTCACACTTCACTCAAACTTCTCTCTGCTTCTGAAATCAAATGATTAGATCAATATTCACACATTTGCACTTTCTCTAGCATACATTCACTCTTATGCACACTATCTTCGCTCAACCATTCACTCTTATATATCCACAACATGAAATTACATCAACTTAGTCAACCAAAAATATAATACATATTTTCAATTTCGGCCCAAATTTACTAATAAATTTTTAATGTGGATCAAACACCATTGGCTAATATCATGATGCAACCCAAAACAATATCCTCGAGCATGCCAAACATTGAAATTTAAATTTTCAAGGATCCACAATACATTACAACCATCATGTCAATCAAGAACATGAAAACATGAACATATAGAGAAAAATATTTGACCACGAGCACACCGATCAATGCAAATGTACAACAAGAATAAAGAATGATCTAGAAGCATCCACAAACAACAAGAACTAACAAAGAAATATTTGCATTAACAAAAACTATCAGAAACACATAAAATTCAATCAAGAACACTGACAAAGTCCATAAAAATAATATTAGAACACAATTGTTCATAGCTCGATCAAATCTTCACGTGGACTTCTGAAACTTCCAGTAGATGAATTAGATACTCTTAGAAATAAACCCTTTAGTACACAACAACTGATCTTCAATGTACAAAACAAGAAACCTTCATGATCTTCATTGTTCCACTGGCAACTTGCAACCCTTCCTTTAACAATTTTCTAAATATCCTCGACATATACAACCTTCAATACAATAATGCTAACAGTGTTGACATCAATGACAACCACATATCAGAAACAAAACCACAACATCCAACAATATCCCCCTTTGGAATTGATGGGAAGAAATGATGTGAAAAATACCATCAACCCAACTCTTAATCAACACTTACTCCCCCTTAGATTTTGAATCTTCTTCCTTAACCTCTTCTACATGATCTTCTCCCTAGAAGACTTTTCAGTCTAGATAAGCAATAGCTTTTCATATGAACCTTCTCCCCCTTTGATATCAATGGAAAATATAAGAATTATCTTCCTACATACAAGCTTTGAACCACATATCTACACATTTGACTACTCCCCTTGAGTAGCATCCATGAAAACATCAATCTAGATCAAGAAATATCTATGAAGCACATGGATTGATGCAAGTAAATGCATCTTTAGTTCATATCAAGAGGGGTAATCACCCCTAGAATCCCTCTGAGATACTCAAAAGTATCCTTCAACAATGGCTTGGTGAAAATGTTTGTAATCTGCTCTTTGGTAGGCATGTACTCCAATTTGACTTTTTTCTCATTCACTTTTTCCCTCAAGAAGTGAAACTTGATTGATATATGCTTGGTATTAGAGTGTAGCACCACATTCTTTGATATGTTAATTGCACTTGAGTTGTCATAATATATGGTAATAGGATCATCATATACTACTCTGATATCTTTTAGCATCTATTTCATCCACATCATTTTGGTATAGTTATTTGCAACAACAATAGACTTTGCCTCAGTAGTAGATAGAGAAATGGAATTTTTCTTTTTGCTTAACCACAACACCAACTTCTTCCCTAGAAAGAGGGAATCACCACTAGTACTCTTCCTTTCATCTACATCTTTCCAATTCGTATTAGTATATGCATTCAAATTAAGATCATCATCCTTAGGATACCAAAGCCCAAAGTCAACTATTTCTTTCAGATACCTAAAGATTCTCTTTACAATAGTCACATGAGATTCTTTTGGATCAACCTGAAATCTAGCAACCATACATACAACAATGATAATGTCTGGTCTATTCTAAGTTAAGTAGAGCAATCCACCAATCATTGACCTTTATCTTGATTGATTTTCCTTAGGAGAATCATCATTCTATGTTAACTTACATTTGGTTACCATGGGAGTACCAATAGGCTTTGAGTCTTCAATGCCAAAATTTTGTAGTAGCTCTCTCACATATATGAATTGAGATATGAAGATGCCCTTGTCTAACCGAGTAACTTTCAATCCCAAAAAGAACTTCATCTCTCTAATAATGCTCATCTCAAATTCACTCTTCATTTCATTGAAAAAATTCATACATAAATTTTCATCTCCTCCAAAAATAATGTCATCAACAAAGACCTCAATCATTAACTCTTTTTCATGATCCAATTTGAAATACAAGTTGTTGTCACCAATACCTTTATTGAATCCAAGCTTTAATACATATTTGTCCAGTCTAGCATACTAGGCTCTAGGGCTTTCTTGAGTCCATATAGAGATTTCTTCAATAAAAAAACCATGTTTTCCTTATTAGTCAGTTGAAATCCATTTGGCTGTGCAATATATACTTATTCTAGCTCACCATTCAAAAAAGCTAACTTCACATCCATTTGATAGACTTTATAAGTCTTATATGTAGCATAAGCAAGAAATAATCTTACAACTTTAATTCTAGAAATAGGGGCAAAGGTTTCTTCAAAATCAATACCTTCCATTTGTGAATACCCTTTACATACCAGTCTTGCATTATTCCAAACCACTTCACCTTGTTCATTCACCTTATTCCAAAAGACCCATTTAGTACCAGTCAAATTTTTATCTTTAGGTTTGGGAATAAGTATCCATGTATCATTCTTTTCAATCTACATAAGTTGTTCCTTCATAGCTTCCATCCAATGTTTATCATTGCAAGCTTCATTAACATCTTTAGGCTCAATCTTGGAAATCAGACAATACTCTTCTATAATCTTTCTTCTAGTTTTCACACCTTTATTCTTGTCTCCTATAATTTAATTTTTAGAATGATTTAGCTTCACATACTTCAGAGTTTTAGGATTCTCTCAAACTTCTGGTTCTTCTATTCTTTCCTTTGCACTTGCACTTGTCTCTCCTTCTTGACCACTTTGATTTACTATAGCAATTGGAAGTTGTTTTTCCAAAACATATGGCACAATTTGAGGTTGATTATGTGTCTAGGAATTCTTCCCTTTGTTTGTGTTTTCTTCCTGGTTATCTAAATCATATCTAGAGTATCTAGATTATTTAGCAAAGTCCTCATCCACTTTGACATTGCACTCTCAACCATCTTTCTCAATCTTTTGTTATAGCATTGGTAGGCCTTGCTTTTAGTAGAGTAACCTAGAAAGATTCCTTCATCACTTCTTGCATCAAAATTTCCTATATCCTCATCTCTCTTGATATAACACTTGCTTTGAAAGATCTTGAAATATTTAATAGTAGGATTATAACCATTGAACCATAGTTCAAAAGGAGTCTTACTGGAATTACCATTTACATTTACCGATTTCAAAGTGTACACAAAAGTGCTTACAACTTCACTCCAATAGATGTGAGACACATTTCCTTCAATCATCATTGTTATAGCAACATCCAAAATTGTTATGTTCATCCTCTTTGCAACTCCATTCTATTGAGGGGTGCAGGGAGAAAATAACTATCTTTTGATTCCATGCACTTCATAGAAAGAATTAAAATCCATGGAGGTGATCTCACCACCTTTATCTAACCTTAAGCATTTTACTTTCAAAACTTTCTCATTCTCTACCATAGCTTTGAAAATTTTGAACTTCTCTAATGCTTCACATTTTTCTCTTAAGAAAGCAACCCATATAATCCTAGAATAATCATCAATAAGTAGCATAAAGTACCTTTCTCCATGGAGACATTTGACTCTGGAGGGACCACATAGATCAGTATGCACCAGCTCTAGTAACCCATTTGAATGATGTTGTTTTCTCTAAAAAGAAATGCTAGTATGTTTTCTCATCTGACACTCCTTAGAAATTGTGTTAGCATGCTTCACTAGCTTAGGTAGATCTCTTACCACTTGAGTGGAACTTACTTGGACAATGTTATCAAAATTTACATGACACATCTTTCTATGCCACAACTTTCATCTACTTGATCAATTAAACAACTTTCACTAGCAGCATTCAAATGAAAAAAATTACCTTTTATCTATTTACCTGAAGCAATTACATTTCCAAAAATTCCAAATGTCCTACATCTTCCACCTTTGAACTAAAGATTATAACCCTTGTCCACCATTTTTCCAACACACAAAAGGTTGTGCTTCATGTCTTCAACATAAAGAACATCATCAGTGTTATGCTTACCACCAAGACAAATAGATCCTCTACCATGAATCACACAAGCATTGTTATATCTCCAAATCTTATAGCCCCACCATCATACTTCTATAGACTTCAAATTTCCTTTTGTCACCAGTCATATGATGTGAGAATCCACTATCAATGACCCACTCATCCTTTTCTTCAATTCAGGCTACAAGAGCTTTCTCAACTTTAGCAGGTTCAGTAGCCACTAGACTATTTTCCTTGATAGCAATGAAAACCCAATTATCTTCATTTCCATTTTCTTTATCAGATTCTTCATCAATCACACCTTCTTCAAGAAAATAGAATTTCTTTTGAAATATCTGTTTGTAAGGCTTAGACCTAGGAACTCTTTCAGGACACCTTGATGCAAAATGACCTATTTTACTACAAGAAAAACATTTGATAGGTAGCTTTCCTTTATACTTACCTTGTCAGGTTTGCCTCCTTTCTTCACAATCAGTGCTTCCAACTCTTCTACTTCTCTTCATCTTCAAGCTATTTCATTTCTTCTTCATACTTGAATGTATTTCTAGAACTTTCTCCTAGATCATATATTTGCTTATTTCTTCTAGATATAGTAGTCTTGAATGTAGTTTTAGTCTTGGGAACAAATGCACCAAATTCGCTCAACTCAAAAGGAACAAGTTTACCAATGAGTGTATCCCTTGCCACATTCGTCAATGATATAGTTTCTTCAATAGAATGAGCCTTTGTTTTGGAGGGAGGAAATGATCTGAGAGCTTTAGCTACAATTTCTTCCTCATCTAGGGTACCACCAACACATCTAATACCCATCACTATTTCATTTACTATTTTCATAAAAGAAGAAATATTTTCATCTTCACCCATCTTCAAATTTTCATACTTGCCTTTCAAACTCTGTAGCTTAGCCATCTTCACATGTACATCTCCTTCATACAAAGTTTCTAGCTTCGTCCACATCTCATGAGCTATCTTCAGACCTATCACATTTGCCATTTCCAAATCTGTTAGAGCATTCAACAAAGATTCCATAGCCTTGAAATTATTCTTAGCCTCTTTAATCTCATCAACAATGGAGGGACCATTCTGAGGAATAACATATCTATTTTTTGTAATCTTCCACAAGGTTTCACCAATACACCTCAAATGACACTCCATCCTATTTTTCCACAATGAGTAGTTTGTTCCATCGAATCTAAAACTATCCTTCTTGTATGATGCTATCTTAGATCACCTCAAGCTTTTAAAATTCTTCAAAGAAACTAGTTTTGATATCAATTGTTGGCAAGACAAGGACAAACAACTGAGAGGGGGGTAAATCAATTGTCATAGAATATTAAGACTTTTCAAAATTAACTTAATCTCAAATCTGATGAATGAACAATAAACCATAAAAAATCAACACATTAGAAACATAGAGAACAACAAGGTTTTTTATGTGGAAACCCTGTTAGGGGAAAAACCATGGTGGATGTTAGTCCACAATATTATACCTTGTTAAAAGTATAAGAAAAATTATGGGAATAAACATGCATTCAAACAAACTACCTAGATCTCACTGATCAAATATAAGATGGATCATTACCCAAAAATACAAAACAATACAGATTAGATCCGTAGGGTATGAGTTGAGAAAATAGCTTCTCCATAAGCCTAATTATAGTTCTAGTTAAGCACAAAAAACCTTCTTCACACTTCACTGAAACTTCTCACTCTACTTCTGCAATCAAATGATTAGATCAATATTTGTAAATCTAGACTTTCTCTAGCATACATTCACTCTTATGAACATTAACTTCACTCAACCAATCCCTCTTATATATCCATAACATGGAATTACATCAACAACTTAGTCAACCAAAAATATAAAACATATTTTAAATGTTGGCCCAAATTTACTAATAAATTTTTAATGTGGATAAAAAAACATCGGCTAATATCATGATGTGACCCAAAACAATATCGTCAAGCATGCCAAACATTGAAATTTAAATCTTCAAGGATCTGCAACACATTACAACCATCATGTCGGCCAAGAACATGAAAACCCAAACATACCAAGAAAAATATTTGACCATGAGCACACCGATCAACACAGATGTACAACAAGAATAGAGAATGATCTAGAAGCATCCAAAAACAACAAGAACTAAAAAAGAAATATCTGCAACAACAAAAATTATCAGAAACACATAAACTTCAATCAGGAACACTGACAGAACCCACAAACACAACTTTTCATAGCTCGATCAAATCTTCACATGGACCTTTGAAACTTCTAGTAGATGAACTAGATACTCTCAATAATAAAGTCTTTAGTCCAGAAAAATTGATCTTCAATGTACAAAACAAGACACCTTCATGACCTTCACTGTTCCACTGCAAACCTACAACTCTTTGTTTAACAATTTTCTCAATATCCTCGACAGATACAACTTTCAATACAATAATGCTAATAGTGTTGACATCAATGACAACCACATATCAACAACACAACCACAACATCCAACAAAAACTAGTTGATTGACCCTCAAGAGGGTTACACTAGTGAATAATCCCTGTTTCCCTTAAATCTAAAATCCCTAATTAGCCCATAGAGGGTAAACCCTTGAGCTCCAAATAATTTCTATGTGTTATGAACAAATGCAGGGTCACATTCATGGGATGAAATTCATAGAATGCCATTTTCTTTTGCATAAACTACTATGGAACTTGATCTTCCCATGCCTATAGGAACCCTAGTAGAGTCATTAAACTATCAAACTTGAATATTTGTCAAACATACAAGCCCTTACAAGAGTTCGCATAGAAAAGGCCATTAATCACAAGCCATATTTAATGGCATGAGTCACCTTAGTGTCTACATTGACATTCCCCACAAGTGGTAATGTTAAAATTCTAAAATGGCCAAGTGCTAATCTCAGTGCAGAAAGATGTTTGTGGGAGGCCAACCCTGTAAATATGTTCTAATCAATGGGTTCAGTGGTTAGTTCAATCTACAACGTAAAACCCCTTTGCAGATTGTTTTTGTAGGATGCCATGATTTCCAATCCATTGCAATGACATAACTTCCCGAGTTGATGGAATCCGCATAGGAATTTCCCACAAAATCCCTTAAAAGAGGTGTAAGAAGAGATCAGGCCATTGGAGATCAGAGTCTAGTTTGTTTCCTTCCATAGAAGCGAAGGTAGGAAAGGGTAGAGGAGAAACCGAATCCCCGACAAGTCGAAAGGCATGTTGGGCATCTCTATTTGGATTTTTTCTTGAAGTAATGTAATTTATGCAAATGGTAAGAAGGAAGAGCAACACTTAAGCTCCAAAACAAAGTTAGAAGAAAGTTACCAACAATGTACAAGTAACTTCATAACCAAGCGTAGAAACCCATTACTATGTTCACAAAGGAAACAAAACCAAAATTAAGTTAATTTTAGATGGTTTCGGGCATCAGGCTTTGAACTGGTGGCTTTCTCTTATGATTGAAACAAGGGGTATGATGGAGTCCCAATCCCTGAAATCCAATTAGCATCAGGCTTCGAAGATTAGAACTAACACTTTCTCCTTAAAAACAATGATGACTATGTGAAGTGATGAAACCCTGAGGGACGACATATAAAAGGTGAAGAATGAAGTATTATGGAGTCCCAACCCTCGACATCCAATTAGCATCAGACTTCAGAGGTCATAGTTAATGTCTTCACCTAACAAGATTGGTGAATAAGTATAATGATGGAAACTTGAAGGTCGACATCTGAAGAGGTTAAGTAATAGCTTGTGAACGATATGTTCAGATCTAGAACAAAAAAATTGAAGTGCTTGATCCTTTGTGGGGATTGCATTCTAAGATGCCACTTGCAAGTTTCCATGTCCCAAAGGTCATTTCAAAGGTGTCATATCTTATGAAATCTACTCACATGGCATCCACATGTAAAATTTCTATACCACTCAAAATGTTGAAATTTCTAAGTATGCTGACTCAGTAGAGCTTCAATTCTATCCTCCCCACTTGCTAAATTGCCTCACTCCAAAATTTTCTAAGTCCCAAACCAATGTGGGGATTATTATGCGGGAAGCCACTCATGGTACACTATCTCCCACAAGCCATTGTTTTTGGTATAAACTTTAATGATATCCATGCTAAAGGCTTCCACATATGGATTTTCTACAAAACAAAACGGAAAATTCGACAAGTGCAATAACTTTAAACATCTTTAACATACAATTTCCCATGTGATTGAATGAACCTTCATTGAAATAACTTAACCTTTTCCAATGCAAAAATATGACCATGGGATGCCATGTGTAGAACGTGATTGCATTGATACCATTACCAATGTCTTCCACATTGACAACATCTACAAGGTGGAAACCTAAATAACCTGGCTCGCAAAATTGCAAAACCCATAGAAGATCATGAAATGTTAGAAATTGTTTAATTTAATGATTCATTTTGGATACATGGATGCATTTAACGATGTTTTAGAAAGATCCGACTAAATTTTTTATCCTTCTTGATTTATTAGAACATTTATTACAATCTTTGTGCATAATGTATGAATTAAGAAGTCTAAGATGAAGTATGAATTACATGGACTAGGGTACACTTCAAAGATCATGTCATAGTAGGAAAAGGTGACAAACATTGATTTAGGTCAGATTAACATTGAAGAATTCTGACAATGTGTCCTATTTATCCCAAAGATAAAAGAGGCATGTAGGTTAAAGAAAAGTGGAATTATGAAAGAAACATTCTTCCCTCTAGCCTTGGTCAGTCCATAATTGATATTTGGGTACCAAGAATGCTACCGCTAACCAATCAAAAGATTAGTGACTGTTGATTGTAGAGTACTAACTGATCTCACTCCTACGTCAATCAGGAAAATGTTTTGGATCCGGGCATGTGCAGGATCATGGTATGCCAAACAGGCCCTTAAGTGGCAAAAAATTCAGAAAAATCAGTGTTAGGCAACTTGACATAAATATTTGAATAAGTTATCTATATTATTTCAAAAATATTTAAGAATAGAATTTGTAGAAAATTGAATGTAGTTTCTAAAATACTAGCTGTATTTAAAAATAAATAAAATCTATTTGGTGAAAATTTTAAATTTCAATGCAGTAGTACTTAAATTTCAGGGAAAAAATAAGAAGTAGGTGTCTGTTTGACCACTAACCATAATAAAATGATAATATTTTTTTGTAAGATTTTATATATAAGTAGAGGACTCATGTCCGGATGTGATGCATATTTTTGTAATTTTTTCCAAGTAAATAATTAATTATGAATTTTTATTACAACTTTTAGAAAATATAAAACTCGTCGTCAACCACCTTAACTTGGTCAAAATTCATAAAATTTAATTTTTCTTTTTTAATCCTATAGTATGTAAAGCATAGAATGTGGCATGTTTTGGTTCAAAAATATGATACCGTTGAAAGTTATAGATGTTTTTCAATCAGCCTATCAATCAGGACTTTAGTCGTAATTCTAATAGAAAATGAATAATAATTATTTATTAAATTCAAATTAAATCATAATTTATATTTTTGGAAAGCTGAGAATCACCTCTAAAAACCCTTTTCGTTTCATTAATTTTGGGTGAAAAAAAAGTCATCAGCCACATACCCTACAAATATTGCCACTTTTTGGCATACCATGATCCTGCACATACCCATCCCCTTGTTTGATAAGAGGGAAGCCACCTAGAAGGGGAATGCACAAAATGTATGGGATGAGAACCCATATACATGTAAGAAAATAATAAACCAAGTTTGGAAGCTTGATCAACATCCAAGTGTGTGTAAGCTGCCCCAAAAGCTTTGTCAGAGTGACTTTGTAGAAATCAATGACCTAGTAACACTTCTAAGTAGGGCAATGGGACTCCCAACCTCCTCTGTCTTTGAAGAATGGATGTAGTATTTCATAGAGGAAATTCTAAGAGGTGACACAAAGTTTCATTGGGCCAAGATGATAAGTGACAATATCCAAAATTAGTTTGTTGCAATAAAGAAAACTAAGGAGTTTTATATGACTTTCTACATTGTATATCTCTTGGTAGTGAACTTTCCCTATAAGGGGTTGGATTGTGTTGGTAATCTTAGAACCAAGAAAGGAAAAATCATTGTTTATGCCTATTACCTGCAACTATAGTACATGAAATATAAAAAGAACTATAGGTGGGTAAATTATGCTTTCATTATGCACATTCTACGAACATTTCCAAATTACTATAGCAAAAAAAATCCCATTGTGTGAAGGAATTAATCTAGAACTATGGGTGCTGGTTCATCTAGTTCCCAAAATTTACTTGTTTAAGAGTTGAAGGCTTCTTGGGATTCTCATATCATTTGCCTCAGTGTCTAAGTGACATGATAATCTTGTTGGAACTTACATGATAGTTGCAAACCTCCCATTTGTTGCTATAATCCAAACACCACGCATGATTCCCTTATCCTATTGTATTTGGTCAAGGGCTAGATTCATGTTCTTCTGCCCATGTGCAAAGTATTCAAAGAAGGAAATTGCATAATATGATCTTGTTGCACAACAAGATAGGGGATATGGAACCTTTGAGAAAGTTAAGAATATAGATTGGGATCCTACACACTCACAAAGCCCATGTCAAGAAATTTTGGGAAAATTGTGATGATGACCATGAGGTCTAGAGGTGGCTCTATATGAGAATGAAAAATAAATTCCTAAATTCTATTTATTTATTCCCTATTCTTGACCAGGTGGTCAAAGATAATGATACTATTGATGAGAAATAATTTAATGCTATCATCAAGGTGTCTCTACTCATGTTAGATTGGGAAGATCCAAAGATTATAGACTTGTACACAATCATGCATTTGATAGTACAATGGACAATAAGATGGTTAGATGAATAGAAGACCCAATTAGAGCTCTAAGGTGTCATCCTGACATATGGTGAGTTGGAAGATGAGATTGAGAGTGAAATAGAAAGTAGATCTAAATCTAGTTCTTTGGGAAAAGTCCCAAAATATCTGCCAAATACCCACTCCAAGAAAAGAAAAGAAAAGATGCACCAGAAAGGAAGCCCAAGAAAAAGGTATACTCCAAGAAAGTAGTAGAAGGGAAAAGGCCACCAAAGAAGTCAAAGAGGCAAGAATCTTTGTTACTGACATGACTATAATATAGGAAGAGTCCTCTCCTCCTGAGGGGGAAGACCGACCACAAACACCTCCACCACCTATTGCACTACTTCCATCATCTTCTATTGCACCATCTTCTTACACACCTCCACCACTTCCCGTATCATCGCCACCTGTTATGGACATCTCATTCCACCTCACTTCAACCTCACCAACTTCCTTCGTGGTCATGGTTATTTCTTCCTCATCAATCTCATCTCCCCTATCTTCTTCTTTTCTCCCACCTTTGTAACCCAATTTCTCCTCTTTGCCACCTTCTATTTCCACCAGTCCTATGACACCTGTCATATTGCCTAATTCTTTTTTCATATTTTCAAAATATTCCCCGTCAATCTTTAGAGACTATCTTGAATCTTGAAGCCAAGTTTTTCATGACTCAAGTAGCTACATCATTTCCTACTCCATCTCCACCTGTTGAGCCACCAAAGATGGAGGATACTATATAGATATGTGAAGAAATGTAGAGGAGAAGTGAGGAGATACTTGAGGATATAGTTGGTACAGCTAAGGGAGCTACAAAATAAGATTGTGAGGAATACCACAAGCATGTTGATGGGGGTCTAGAAATTATTGATTTGGATGAGGTTGCCTTAGATGTTGAGGGGAAATGAACACACAAGGATGGGGACCTGAGTGGGTTTAGGGAGCACTATAATGTGGAAACATTTGATAATGAAGAAGACACTCAAAGGGTTGACCCCAGTGAAGGAAAGCAACACAAGGATGAGTAGAATGAAGAAAGGGTCAAAGAAATAGACTAGGGTAAAGATCAACATGATGTAGAGATTTGTGTGGAAAAGAAAAAATGTTGGAAAGAATGGTGAAATTCACAAAGTAGGCCAATATGAGGGTTGGCATGAAGAAGAAATGCACTTGAAAGAGGATGAAGGAGAAAGACTATTGATGAAAAGAACATTGAATCTCCTCAAGAAACAAAATTTGAGAATGATAGGAATAAAAAAGCAACATGAGAAGAATACAATATTGAACAAGGGGATGTAGAGTCTACCCAAAGAGCATAAATTGAGATCGACAAAGGGAAAAGAATACAACTAGAAGGGGAGCATGTTGAGAAGGAAAAAATGATTCTCTAAAGCATGGGGAGGAGGAACAATTGAAAAATCATGAGGAAGATGATTAATCCTCATATAAAGCAGAGATCCCTTCATGGCTAGAACAATAATTGAAAAGAAAATCCCCAGTGTTGCAAGATCTAAAGGCTTGATTGGAAGCTATTTTCGCACGTGCATAGATCAAGCCTCACAAGAGGAAGAAGCCAAAGATTAAATCCCACATCACCACAAATATGTTAGGCTCCCACATACTACAAGTGGTGACTCCTGCTACCAACAAGGATGGGGATACCATTTAGGGTAAGGATTATCAAATCACATCTATAAACCCTATTCCCACCTCACGAGCATAGAAAATAGATGAATTCCAGGGTTTGGTCACCACCATATTGAATCAAATGGATAAATACCAAGCCACTAAGGAAAAGTTAAAGGCATGGGTGGTAGAATTGACAACCTTAATACAATAATGAGCCACATTTGGAGAAGAGGTTTCAACAGAATCATTGGTGATTGTCATACTATCAAAGGAAGAGATTAATAAAATGGAGAAAATGAGAACCTAGACCAAATCTATCTCAAACTAGCTCAAAAGGCTGACTGAAATGGGAAATAAATCCATTCATTATGGGGTTCTAGGATGCACAATGTTTTTTTAATTTTGAAAAATGAGATTGAAAAGGAGGTGGAGGTTTGCAAGGACTTTCCTAAACTCTACAATATGACATGCCCCAAGTTAAGCTCCATCTTGAAGTTACCTATAGAGGTCTAGGAGCAAGAACTAGCTCTGCCTAAGGAGTATCACTGCTTGCCTAAAGTTTGGCTATTCAATTTTGAATTCATAAAAGGAGTCATAGAAAAGGTGTTGGTCAAGATGAATTATATTCTTTCCCATGTCATTGAGAATTTGTCTAAATGTGATGAGATTTTGGAAGTGCTAATAGGAGAAAAAAATAATAGCTCAAAATTTGGACTGAGTTGGTGAGATGTGAATTCCAAAAAAAAAGATGGAATAGGGAACCAGTGACATTTTTTCTAGGAGCTTTATGGAATTTGTTGCACATGCCTTCACTCACTCAAAGTAAATTATTTAGAGAGGGGGTCAGTGCATGGGACAAAAATAGGAATTGATGGATGAATTTAAGATTTTCGCCTTCAAGATAAGGATGCCTAATTTCCCTAGAGCATGCTAAGCTTTTAGTAGTTGCAAGGAAATTTATCCAATATGCCATTGTGCAAAAGGATACTGGGAATAATTTCATAGAGGAAAAATATTTATAATTCCTAGTTAGAAGATAAAATTAGCTATAGGATGAAACTCGCTACAAGAAAAAATAGCTTCCTAAAAGTTTGCACTAGGAACCTTTTTGATATTTCTTAATATAAAATATGCTAAGGATATTGTACATTCTCCTAGGTTCACATGTGAACTAATTTTATATTAGGAAATATTGTACTTACATTGGACTTGATGTAAATCCTAAGTTGCAGTAAATCTACACCATTAGATGCAAATCAATCTTGGCCATTGATTTGGGTTTTGGAAAACTATAAATAGGGGCTTCCCCACTCATTTGAAAGAGAGATGAGTTGTTGTGTAAAGAAATTTTGAAGCAATATAAAAGAAAGCATTGTAGTTTGGTGATTTCTTTGAGTTTTCTCTTAATGTTTGCATGATTTATCCTCCATATTTTATTTTAGTTCAGTTTATTTTGTTTGATGTTGTGGCTGTGTTGCTAATATGTAGTTGTCATTGATGCCAACACTATTGGAACTAATGTCTTAGAGGCTATATATGTTGAGGATATTGAGAAAATTGTAATGAAATAAGTTGTAGGTTGTCAGTTGTGAAGTGAAGTTTAGTCTGTTAGTGATTTCAGTACATTGATGATAAGAGCTTGTGGATTAAAGGGTTTCTTATCGAGTATATCTAGTTTATCCACATTAAGTTTCTGAGATATGCGTGAAGATTTGTATTCTAAATTTTTTTCTTTTGCTTCAGTTGATGTTCTTGAATGAAGGTGATGATATTTTAGCAAGTTTAGTTGTTATGAATGCTTCTTTGGTGATTCATGATGTTTGTGGATGTTTCTAGATCATGCTCTATCTGTGTTGTACATCCACATTGATCATTGTGCTCACAGTTCAAGATTTTCTCTTGCATGTTCATGATTTTCATGTTCTTGGTCGAAAAGGTGTTGTAGGATGTTGTGGATCTTCAAGGAATAATTTTTGAAGGTTTTTTATGTTTGATAATTTTCTTTTGGGTCTTCACTATGTTGTGGCTGACCTTGGTTGATTAACATTAATAATCTTTAATTTTTTGGGCCAATAGTTTGTATTCGTTTTATTATTTTATTGAGGCTAACATGTAGTTATGTAATTTATTGTTGTAGATATACATAAGTGATTTCTTTATCATTTGAAGGCATGAGTATGTGAAGTGTGTGAGTCCTATGTGTGAATATTGTCCAAATCTTTTGAAGGCAGAAGTAGAGTGTGAAGAAGAGTGAAGAAGTGTTCATGTGCTTAACCAGAATTGTAATAAGGTATTAGCAGATGCTATTTTTATTAGTTCAAATATTGTGGATGTAATTCATATCTTTGTAACATAGTGTGTCTTCCTTTCTGTGATTGAGCAGTGAGCTCTAGGAAGTGCACTTAAATGCATGTGCATTCCCCATTCACATTTCTTTCTACTTTTAATAAGGTATAATCTTGTGGATTGACCTCCACCATGGTTTTTCCCCTAAAAGGTTTTCTACGTAAAAATATTGGTGTTATGTGTGTTTTTGATGTGTTGTTGATTTATACTTTCTTGGTTATTGATTAGATCTGAGAATAAGGTTAATAAGTTGAATAATTTTGAAATTCTGTGACAATTTATTCACCCCCCCAATTAGTTATCTGCCCTTTTGTTTCCAAAAATTGGTATCAGAGCAGGTTCCTTGAAGGAAGTTTAAGAGCTTGAGGTGATTTGGGATGGCGACGTACAAGAAGGATAGTTTGAAATTTGATGGAATAAATTATTCTTCATGGAAGACTCGAATGGAGTGCCATCTGAGATGCATTAGTGAACCCTACTGGAGCATTACAAGCAATAGGTATGTTATCCCTTAGAATGGTCCTACTACTACTATTGAGATTAGGGATGTTGGGCATAATATCAAGGCTAAGGAAGCATTTTTGAGTGCTTTGACTGATTTTGAGATGACAAATGTTATGGATCTGAAGATTGCTTATGAGATTTGGAAAAAGTTTGAAACTTTGTATGAAGGAGATGGTAAGTTACAAATTTTGAAAGGGAAATATGAAATGTTGAGAATGAGAAATGATGAGAACATTACTACTTTCATGAGAAGAGTGAATGAAATTATGTGTGGTATTAGATGTATTGGTGGACAGTTGGAAGAATTAGAGATTGTTTCTAAAGTGCTTAGATCCTTGCCTACTGCATACAAAGTCAAAGCTACTGGTATTGAGGAGCTTCGAACTGTAACAAATGTAACTAGAGACATGTTGATTGGTAAGCTTACTGCTTTGGAGTTGAGTGAATTTGGCGATGCTCTTCCTAAGATAGAATCTACATTCATGGCTACTTCCTCGAAAAGAGATAAATAGAGATATGATCTGGGTGAAAGTTCTTCTAGAAAGGTATTCAAGTATGAGGAGGAAATAAGAGAGATTGAAGAATAGGAGAGAAATCTAGAGGATCTTGAAGCTCTTATTTTCAAAAGAGAAGCCAAAGGAGAAGGTAAGTATAAAGGGAAATTTCCTATTAAATTTTATTCTTGCAATAAGATAGGTCATTTTGCATCAAGGTGTCTTGAAAGAGTCCCTATGCCAAGACATAACAATCCTAGATTTCAAAGAAAATGATATTATACTATTGATGAAGGTGTGATAGATGATGAATATGATAAAGGGAATGCAACTGAGGATGAATGGGTATTTATTGCTATCAAGGAAAATGATCCTACCCCTATTGAATTTTTTAGTTGCTCAAATGTGGAGAAAGCCCTATCTTCTTGAGTTGAAGAGAAAGATGAATGGGCGATTGACAATGGATGCTCTCATTACATGACATGTGATAAAAGTAATTTTGTGAGCCTGGAAAAGTATGATGGTAGTGTTGTAAGATTTGGTGATGACAAAGCTAGTGTAATTCATGGCAAAGGATCCATTTCTCTTGATGGTAAGAATAATACTGATGATGCACTCTATGTGGAAGGTTTGAAGCATAATATCATAAGTTTCATACAAATGGCTAACAAGGGATACAATATTAAATTCAAGAATATTAAGTGAAAAATATTGGGGAGTTATAGAAATGTGATTGGTTTAGGTACAAAAACAAAAGGTAACATCTTTCACCTGAATGCTGCTAGTAAAAGTTTTCTGATTACTCAAGTTGATGAAAGTTGGTTGTGGCATAGGAGAATGTGTCATGAAAACTTTGATAATATTATCAAGATAAGTTCTACTCAGGTAGTGAGAGATCTTCCTAAGTTGGTAAAGCCTACTAATTTAGTATGTGCAAGGAATGTTAGTTAGGGAAGAACCTAGAATTTCATTTTGAAAAAAAACATTGTTCAAAAGGAATGTTGGTACTTGTTCATACTGATTTGTGTGGTCCTTCTAGAATCAAAATTTTACAAGGAGACAGGTAATTCATGTTACTTATTGATGATTAATCTAGATTGATGTGGGTTGCCTTATTAAGGGAGAAATCTAAAGCTTTGGATAAATTCAAGACTTTTAATGCTATGGTTGAGACAACATGTTTGAAGATTAAATGTATAAGATCAGATAGAGGTGGTGAATTCACTTCTCATGAGTTTAATTATTTTTGTGAAGTGCATGGGATAAAGAGACAATTATTTTCCTTGCAGACCCCTTAGCAAAATGGAGTTGTGGAAAGGAAGAACATGACAGTTCAAGATGCTGCTAGGACAATGATACTAGAAGGAAATGTTCCTCATATATGTGGGAGACAAGCTATGAGTACTGCTATTTAAATCCTCAATCAAGTATAGAATAATAGTTCAGTCATAGGAAAGCAAGTTTTGACTCAAAATCAAGTCCAGATCATTTTGGTGAATCAAGAAAATCAAGAGGAAGGAGCTAGTGAAAGTGAAGAAGAGATATCACATGAGCCAGAAGTTCAAGAACATCCTAAGACTCCAATGTATGTAAGACTAAATCATTCAAAAGATCAGGTTATAGGTGTAGAACCCCAATCCTAATACTTGCAAAACACAATAAACAAACACATAGTTAGATCCAATGCAAGTGAGAATCAAGATTCCCCATGAAATCCATTAACAGTGCTCAAACTAGGAAATAAAATGAAGAACACAATAAGAGAGAAATGAAGTCCTAATTACACATGCAAACTCTTGATCGCATGGGGGAATTGGTGGCAATTTGATGTGAAAATTGGCCCTTCCCCAACTCCTATCATGCAATGTTGATGAGTGATGAAGATTGATCCCCTTTGTTGAAGATTTACTTGAGCTCCATGATAAAAAACCTGCATAACCTAGCTAAGACTTTGATAAAATTGATGAAAATGGTAATGCTTGAAGATGAAATAGAGTATAATAAGTTTTCTCAATTTTTGGATGATCAAATAAGGAGAGAATCCTCTTATTCATAGAAAGACAAGATGGAGAAATGCCCAAAATAAAACAATGTGGGACTAACTTTCAACCAATAGAAAAATGCCACTTTTCAAGAGATGAATGGGCCAAGGATGTACACATTTTGATGAATGTGCCCATAAATACAATTAGTTGAAATTTGAAATTAGTGAAATGACAAGGTTGAGGGAGAGTCAAATGGAGTTATGGCCACTTGGCTCAATGCAAAAGGACTTGTAAGAAGGAATGAATGTCTTGTTGGAAGGACAAAGTCCACTTGGAAGGATTTCAAATTTGAAGGAATATACTCTAAAGATGCCAAGTAGAGAGAAAATAAAGATTTAATAAATGAGTTAAATGTATTTTCATGTGCAAATGGAAAAAGCTAGAGGATGGGATATGGATTAAGATTAGATTTAATTAGGATTTGATTAAATGAGATGAGATTAGGTGATTTGACAATTTTGACTTAGATTTTAGGATTTAAATAAATCAAAGTTGAGAGGAAAATGATTTAGACTTTATTAAATAAATATTTTGATTTATTCAACTAAAAGGGATGATTTTTAGATTAAATCAAATAACTTTGAATTTATTTAAATTAATAAGATGACTTTAGAGATTTAATTAAATAAAATGAATTATTTAATTAAATAGAGACCTAGGGTTAATTAAATTAGATTGATTAATTTAATTAACAAAAGAGAAAGACTTAATTAGATAAAAAATGATTTATTTAATTAAGGGAGGAAAATTGATGTGTTTAATCAAATAAGGGTATTTGATTAAATGGTTATATAGAGGGATGATTCAGGATGAAGTGGTGTTAGTAATTGGGATCAAGTATGCCAGTATATTTTCCATGTGTACATTTTTCCCCTTTTTGAAGCAAAGTACTCATTACATTGTTTCAAAGAATAAATAGTCTCGATCAAAAGTCTAATTGTTTTGAATTTAAAATTTACTTCATTGCTACCTTGGTGAGATAAAAAATGTTGATATATTGCCCCCAATGAATCCAAAATGGCTCCATGATGCCAAAAAATGAGAAAATGTAAAAAATGGTGGAAAATGGCCCTCAGTTGGGTGAAAATGGGATTGGGGGATCAAAACCATGACAAAACGGCTAAACAAGGTAAAAAACGCTAAATTTTAGGCTTAAATAGGCCTCGAGGGGCCACTTCCAATTCATTTCAACATTTCAACCTTTCGATATTTTTCAATTTTGAGCTCTAACCCCTTTGGAGAGATGGCACAATGATAGCTTCCTTAGAACATTTCAGATAGAGTACACACACACCAAAGGTTGCTCAGCATTGGACCACCGGTGAGTCAGCTTGACCCGACTTTGTTATTCAATTTTCATGTGCATTTATTAGGCTAGGATACTTAGTTTTTAGGAGTGGTCCAATATAGCATCATTGAAAAGTTTCAATCAGCTCCACATGACCTCAAACTGCACTGTAGTTGTGAGTAGCGACGTTGTGTCGTAGTTTAAAATTAGGGTTTAAATTCCAAACCCAACTGCATATACAAAGTGCCTCACTATAGTTCTCTTTGAAATTAGGGTTTCCTCTTAAACTGAGCCACCCTCTCAAACTACGATGCCATGGTGGATTTTAGGAGTTTAAAGCTCCTAGCGATGTAGTTTGGAGTTTGAAAACTACACCACACCAATAGATAGCGATGCTTAGGTTGTTTCAGGATGCTGAGAAAAACTAGGATCAATATTTTTTGATGAATTTTAATGCAGTGACTTTCCTAATGTAGGAGGAGGCAATGTTACTTTATTCATGTGAGCATAGGTCCCATGATATTTTTAGCATTTTGGATGATCTGTCTAAGCAAAAGTAGGAGCACCTAGGGTGGATCGGGCTTTGGTACATTGCTTATGCATTTCCTATGAGGACACACTTGGGTATGGTGACAATAGTCATTGAGAGATGGCACAATGAGACATCCTCTTTCCACCTCTCGATAAGCAAGGCTATGGTCACACTAGAGGATGTGTGGAAAATCCATAGATTTCCCATCTTTAGAGAGCACATTATTTATCACGTGGAAACTAGGAGGGAGGCTTGCTATTTCACCCTTTCGATTAGTTATAGCAGCTATCATATCGGGTCTTGTTGCACTAGATCGGAAGGGCCGATACTACAGTCCAGGATGGGGTCTTGCTTGGGAGTGCATGGTTTGGCAATGAAATTTTTTTGCATGGGGACCAGTTCTTCTAGCCTCATTGTACAAAGATTTTAATGAGTTTTCATACCTAGATGGCTTAACTATTGGGATGGGGGTCACACACCTGCACATCTTGGCTTGGGAGCACATCACTATGCTTCATCTGTGAGTTGTTCCAATTACCATGGAGCTAGATGATCTGGTTGTCTGGCAATAGAGAGGAGGGGTTTATTTCACCCACACAGGACAACACGTGATTCTCCACCGGAGGAGATTCTTGGATGACATGTGAGTGTTCACATGGCGGCCATACCTTGGATGGCTTACATGGTTTGATGATGTTCAACAACTCTTTTTCGCTCACCAGGATAGATTGATATAGGGCAGAGAGAACACAATTCTTGAGATTTACTTTCTAGGTAGGGTTCAAAGGTAGTTTAGAGAGCAATATGATAGGCCAGATGATCAGTATGTGGCAATTTTTGCACAGATGATGAGCTAGAGCTCTTTGGGTTGATACATTCTTGTGTATGAGGTAGTGCAGAGCTTTATGTAGCTAGTGGCTAGGTTGTGGCCAATGATTAGGGATAGTTCAATCCAAGGACCACACAAGAATACAGAGATTGGTTTAGACCACCTCTTCATTTGATAGTATGAGGGACACCATCTGCTCAGTGCAAGGCCAAAGGTATAGGGGTAGGTCAAGGCTGAGGGGATGGAGATAGGGACTAAGGAGGCAAAGGACCACCACCAGATTAGGATAGGGGGCCACAAGATCAACCACTCCCAGATTCACAAGTGGGCCAACAAAGATAAGATGTCCCTCAGTAGGATCAGGACCAAGGACAAAATGATAGGGTCTTGACACCACCTAGGGATGAGGGCTAGGATCAGTGAACCATGGAGCCACCTCTCTATCTAGACCCTAGGGATGACCATATTTTTTAGTTACAATCCCATGTATAGGGACTTATAGCTAAGAGAGATCAGTTGTAGGTAGAGTGGGACTACGCAGTCTAGTAGAGATAGGGTGTGGAGCTATAGGTAGTGGCTGAGATGTGAAGACAACAATAGATAGAGAGAATGTCTATATCTTCCTCTTGGATCATGGTATCACTTCAATCATATATGGAGGATATCTAGGAGGCTGACTATCACAGGTTGTATTATTACCAGGCCATGCCAAGAGTAGCTCGAGTGCTATATTTTTCATAGAGGATAGACAACAGACCCGTAGAGGATCATGTGGAGAGAGTAGGTGATGAGGGCAACAACTAGTAGGGCTAGCCTTCATTTTGATCATAGATAGGATTATTTTTATACCCTATGGGCTCGTTTAGATAGCCTGATGGGCCATTTGTACTCTATTGATATACACATGTATATTTTGATCCAATTTTGGTACCATGACAATGTATTTATTTTGATGATATATGATATGGTACTTATCTAATATGATCTGTCCTATTCTACTTTATGCATTATGGATGGCTTCTTATTTTCTATATGTTATGCAATGTGATATGATGATGCTATGATGTTTTCTTATATGATGTGATGCACAATGTTATGTGATGTTATTTATGTGATGATGCAAATGTGATGAGATATTGTCTGTTTCAAAATCCTTTATGATATGATGATGCAAAATGTAATGATTATGTGACTAGCAGATCTATATTATGCCCCTAATGGATGAAATGAAATATTTTTTCTTTTTCATTGTCTTTTCTCATGCATTATATGGTGATGTATTTATATGATGCTCATGATGATGATATGATGAATGCAAGATGAATGTAGATGTGTAAATGATTAAATGCTTTGAATAACCAATCTATATTATGCAATGATGGAAGTGCAATACATGTGGTATGATTTAATATTTCCTATATGATATCCAGTATGGAAAATGTTGATGGTTTGTGTATGCAGGATGAGTGCATATATGATGAATTTTGATTAACTTCCATGGTACCCTATTAGCGTGGAAATAAGATAGAAGAAATAAGAGATTCCAACAAGACACATGATGATGATGATGATGATGATGATGCATACCAAGTAGTTGGGATTTTCAAAGGGCCAATTACCTTATGTTTGATAACAGACATAGGTGAGATGCATCAAGGTATTAAGAACTAGGATGGTGTTACACCTAGTGTGATGGAATTTGAATTGACAGTCAAATAGGAGTACTCCTGTTCACACTTAGTGTACAAAACTTTATTCAAAATTCACTTTAGATATTCCAGACATCTCAAACCAAAACATAGAAATGCAATCCTTCCTATGTGGTCGATAAGATATCTAAAACACCATCCCTACACCTACACAAAGCACACATGACCAAGGTTATAATACAAGAATATCCTACAAACATAACATATAAAAAGATGATGATCGTTACCCCCTTCCTATCTCTCTAAATCCTTTTGTTCGAATATCATCGAGATTTCCTTGGAATGAATGCAATAAGATAACTTCAACAAGATAAAGATAAAGTAAACAAACAAGTTAATGTTCTTCATACTGCTATCCAAGACTAAACTATGGTGATACCTGATGTTGATGTCCATTGTAGGAAGGATGCATCCTAGGATATGATAATATTAGATGATTGATATGGGATTGATTGGATGATAGGCTATTTGACACAAAGAGTTGACTAACTTGTTTATGTACTGAGCTAGACTTGAGACTTTTGAAATTTTAGTTTTCACTTTTGACCAGCTAGACTTGTTTCCAACTATTTCACCAAAGGTTGAGGATGACAATTGATTTATTATGAGTGATGTTTATTGCGGGTGAAAGCGAGATAGATATCGATGATTTTTTTTCAAATATTTAGATGCTTTTAGAGTTTATTGAAATGTTTTGAGGCTGTTTTTGGTATTTTTGAGATTTTACAAATGTTTTGATTTTTTAAAATTTCAAATGTCTTGGAATTTTCTGAGATTTTGACCAAGACCTAATCTAAAGAATTATCCTAGGGGCCTTCGGGGCTGATCAATAGATTAGCCTTTCCTACGTTATAGATGCAGAGACCACATAGTTCGACTAAATTTGACTAGATTATTAATGAGAAATGAACAATTGGATTGCTAGTTTATTATGATGGACTCCTAAATGAATGACCTAAATGTCTCAATGGATGATCGAAGATCAACCTTGCCTACATTCAAGGCTTAGAGACCCACTCCATTTTTTGCTTTTTGACTATTTTTTGGATTTTGATATTTTTTGAATGTTTTTTGGATTTTGTGATTTTATGATGTTTTGGATTTTTTGATTTTCTAATGTTTTGTACTTTTTGGTTTTTTGATGTTTTGGATTTTTCTAGTTTTTTGATGTTTTGGATTTTCTAGTTTTCTGATGTTTTGGATTTTCTTGTTTTTTTATGTTTTAGATTTTTTGGTTTTGGGATTTCAAGAACATACATGAATTTGATCCGATGTGACCATGCCCCTAGCGTGATGCAATAGACTACTCCGATAAAGGTAGGAAAAACTGACCTTGAGGTTGGGCTGAGTAATACTATGAGGGATCATGACACAAATGCAAGACCAAGCTATGATGTAGATGCAGATGGGTGATGGAAGAGTAATGAATGGATGATGTAGAACAAGCTGTGAAGATCTTGGTGGATGGAAGATGCTTATTTACACAAGGTACCTATTTGCCAAGTTTTAATCCTTTTTCCATTTTTTTTGGATTTTTTGCTTTTTTTGTTGTCACCAAGATGTCTATTTGCTAGGTTTTCATCAGGGTAACCATTTTTTCAAGACATTTTCTATTTTTTTTAATTTTTTGGTTCTATACCTTGAAAGATTTAGGCATAATTTTTTTTGAGATGGGAGCTATTCATGGGATCCTACAGAGGTTCCCCTTCAGGTGTTGATAACTGACATGTTCCCCTTCAGGTGTTGATAACTGACATACTTCTGACTTATAGCCTACTATGGTGAAAAATGGTCCCAACCAATTGGGTTTAAATTTTGCTTTGCCATTTGGATTTGGAATGTTCTTTTGATTCTCCTTTAGGACAAGTTCTCTAACCTAGAATATCTGACTTCTAATCTCCTTGTTATAGCTCCTCTTGAGTCAATTTTGATAAACCTATAAATGGTTTAGTGCTTCCATACGCTGCTCATCCAATAACTCAAGCTCATTTAGTCCTGATACTTGGTATTCCTCATCTATGATGAGCTTTTGCAGTGATATTCTCAATGATGGAAGCTCAATCTTGATGGGTAATATAGCTTCTGATCTGTAGACTAGGGAGAATGGGGTGGCACCTATGGGTGTTTGAATGCTAGTTCAATAGGCCTAGAGGATGAGATTTAGCTACAAATTCTAGTCATGACTTGTGTCATTGACTATCTTTTTAAGTATTTTTTAGGACGATTTTATTGGTGGCTTTTGCTTGGCCATTTCCTTGGGGATAATGTAGAGTGGAAAAGTGATGTTGGATTTTGAGTTTGTCACAAAAGTCATGAACATCTTGATTCTTGAATGGGGAACACCATTTCATCATATTAAGTAGTTGAGGATGAACTTTGATATTTTCTTTCTAGTGATGTATGTCATGGGGATGGCTTTCACTCACTTGGTGAAGTACTCAGTGGTGGTAATGATAAACTTGTGGCCACTGGATGAGGTGGGGGAAATTTTTCTAACGAGATCAAGCCCCCACTGTGAAAAGGGCCATGGTGTGACAATCAGATGGAGCTCTTAAGATAAAGCATGGATGAGGTCCCCATGGTGCTGACATTGTAGACACCTTTTAATGTAGTCATGGGCTTCTCTTTCTAGAATAGGCCAATAATATCCCGTCCTCAACAATTTCTTGGCCAAGGTCATTTCACTTGAGTGTGAACCACAAATACAATTATGCACCTTAGTTAAGGTGGTCAATGCCTCCTTAGTGTTTAAGCAATGTAATAAGGTTCCTTCTATGTTCCTTCTAAAAAAGGTATTTCCTATGATGACACATCGGGATTCTTTCTTGACAAAGGTTTTCTTAAGGTTTGAGGTTATGTCAGCTGGGAGGACTCCTATTCTTAGGTAAGTGTATATGTCATGGTACCAAGGATCACCAGGACCAATGATTTCACACTTGAATTATGGCTTTGGTACCTCGAATGTAGGCACATGAAGGTACTCTACTAGGAATTCATGCTTTGGGATACTGCGAGGGATATCTAATAGGGACTCAATTGTTTCCATGGAATTCTCCACTCTGTTGTTTGCTTTGGGTATCTTCTCAAATGTGATCTAAATGAAGGACTCCTTAAGACTTTCCACCAATTTCTTGTGTGGAGTTAGTGTGTCATCCTTATTTTGGTACTCATCATTCACTTGATTAATTATCAGCTATGAGTCCTCGTATACCTTGATATCCATGATATGCCATTGCACTACTATTCTGAGTCCTATGGTTAAAGCCTCATATTTTGTGATATTGTTTGTGCAGGGAAATTCCAACTTGTAGGAATTTGGTATGTAGTCTCCTTGTGGAGTGATGAAGAAGACCCTAACACCTGATCCATGCTATGTGTAGGAGCTATGAAATTACAGCTTTCAATGGTCTGCAATGCTCAAGTTAAAGATGGATTCATCTAGGAACTCTAAAATTAGCGGATTCTTTGAGTACAATTGTGCTTTTGCTAATTGGTCTACAATGGCTTGCCATTTGATAGCCTTCCATTCTATGTACTCGATGTCATATTATGATAGGATCATGACCCACTTGACCATCATTCCTATGAACATTTCCTTGGAAAGTAGATACTTGAGCAGATCAATCTTGGCGATGAATTTTATTTTGTTTGTCAACATGTACTGCCTGAAATTCTATGAGGAAAACACCACTGTTAGACAAGATTTTTCAATAAAGGAATAGTTCAATTCATTCCCTACCATAGTATGAATGATATAGTAGATGGACCTCTCTATTTTTTTCATTGTGCTAAGCTAGGAGAGCACTAAGAGTTGCTATTGTTGCTAATATGTAGAGTATCAAAGGTTTTCCTAGGATTGGTGGCATAAGCACTGGAGGTGTGAGAAAATACTCCTTGATTTTGTTCTTCTAACATTAATGATTTTGCATAAAATGTGATATGTGGAGTTTCTTCTATCCCCAAGTTGATTGGGTTGTACTTGCCTAGAACTACTGACTTTTCCTGATGTAGAGCACTAAGGGGAAGATTGAATCCTTCATCCTCGAGCACCTCAAAAGGTTTTCACCATTGGATTCATCCTTTGTTTTTACTATTTTAGGGTCAAAGACTTTGAGATTATTCTCAAGTTTTCACTTTTGTTACTAAATGATTCAATCGTCTCCCTATAGGAATCTTGTGTGTCCATAATGATATCAAACCCTGCCTTATGATCTTCGCATGGTATCATGCTCCATAGTCCCATGAAATCTGAGAGCACTTCATTGTTTTCAAAAGTGTCTAGAATCGGTGGTCCTTGTTGGTTGTAATCAATGAGCTAGGGGTATACTAGGTTGATTTCATGGTTTTGAATAGTTGACTCAAATGAAATAGTACTAATCATGAGAACGGTGGTGTCCTTGAAAAGAATAGGTAAGTTGGTTATCGGATCTTCATCATCACTACTACTAGAGACAGATCAATTATGTCAAATGTGAACTTGTTTATGACTCGACCCAGTGTAGATAAGGGTAAGAGAAGTTTGGCTTCTATTTTCTATTTCTATCATAGCCCATGGTGAGCATCATTTGTAGGCCTTTACTGCTATCATCCATAGGTAGATCGACTACGGGTATATTGTCTTGGTATAGGAGATTGGATGGATCTGCTTCTATAACTTTGCACCCAAGATCTCCCCAACTTCTAAAGTTGGAAGATCTTACTATGAAGGTTTGGGATGAGGAAGCATCATTTGTTTGTGGTCATCTTTGTGACCTTGGAGATTGCAGTAACTCTCCTACCACAAAATCACTCTTTGGAATTGTATAGTGTCCACATCCATTGTCTTGAATTATGACCTTAATGTTGGAGATGGTGGGGATGGTGGGTGTGGTAGTTGTCTCTGTCACAAAAGTGGAGGTGAGAGTAGTTGGATCTATGTACGGATTTGATGGGCCTTCATCATTCTTTGGCACTTGGGGAAATTTGTGATATTTTTCCTCTAGGCTCTTGTAGTAAGAAAATGGTTCAAGATCCCCATGGATAGTCACCTCTTAGCCTTAGTATGTGAACATAACACATTGGTGGAAGGTTGATGCTACTTCTTGCATTGCATGGATCCATAAATTCCCTAGGAGAATGTTGTAAGGCAAACCAAGGTCAAGGACTTAATAGGTGGTTTCCATAATTGCTAGCCCTACTTGAATATGGAGTTGAATAGTGCCTTGAGAGCCTCTTTCTTGATCATCGTATGCCTTGATTGTGATGCCTTTTCCTTTTTTAATGGAATCCTCTAAGATTTTTAGATTCTTTATGATCTTGAGGGAAAAAATGTTTAAACCTACACCTCCATCCACCAAGACTCTCTTGACTTTGTTTTTATGCACTAGGACTTCCAAATGGAGTGCATGATTGTGAGATGGTTGAGCGAAAGTATTGATCAGAGAATGTAAGAATATTTTGGGTAATGATGTTTCCAACCATAGATTGGAATTTTTCAACATCAAGATCCATGGAGATGGTGGATGAAGCCAATGCTTCTTTAAGGATTTTCCTATGGGTAGATGAAATCTTTAGCAACTCCATGATGGAAATTTGAGTTGGGGTTCTTTTCAACTGTTCAAGGAAATTATAGCCATTAGGAATGGATCTTGGGTTGGAAGTGGGTGCTCTATTTGGTTGAAATGACCTTGCAATGGTGATTTTTTTTCCTCTTGTGGTGACTCCATAATCAGCTTGGGCTCCATTGATGGTGATAGTAGTGCAATACTCATCTAGGGATGTGAAAACATGGTTGTATACATGATTCATGCTCTTAAATGTACCATTTCCATTATCATTGTTATTGTTCCCTTTGTTGTTATGATTGGGCATTAGATTTGTGTAGATCTTGAGGTTTTGATTTCCTGATGGTTGTACCACATTTATTATTTTATCATTAATAGGGTCCTGAATCAAGTTTTTCAACCTCATACAACTAGCGGTTGTGTTTCCCTTGATCTTGTGGAAATCACAAAGGTAATTTTCATTGTACCATGGTGATTTTACCAAGGGATCTTGATAGTTGTCATAAGTGGGGATTGTGATGAGTTTTTCATCCACTAGCCTCTTCATGATGGATTCAATCGATTCCCCAAGGGCTGTGTACTTCTACTTGGGGGAGTTTTTATTTTGTCAGGGTGGACCCTTTGATCATTCACATTGTTGATTGTCTAATTGCTTGGATGTTGTGTCACTATGTTAGCTTGATGATTATTCTGATTATTGTTTTGGGGTTGTTAGGGTGTTGGTGTGTTTTTCCAAGGAGCAGTGATGACTACTTTGGTGTCAACAACACCATCATTGGTAATGTTATTGTTCTTCACCCATGTGCGAGGTTTATCATTATAGCTAGTGGATGGGCGATTGTTTTGTTGTTTAGGATATGCAGGTGACCCTCCTTGTGTGATAAGGGATTATTCAATGTTAAGCGCCTTGGAGATCAATTGGTCATATGTGGTGATACCTTGCACTTTGAGATGGAATACCAAGGTTCCTTTGAGATTGGATATTTTGGTGCAAAATTCTTTTTCTTTAGACATGGCCCATTTGCTTTGATTGGCCTTGGATCACCATCATTATAGGAATGAAGCAAATGATTCATTCTTACCTTGTTTCTAAGCTAATAGTTCATCTAGACTGACATCCATATCGATGTTGAATGCACAATTTTAGATGAATGTGTCTACTATCTCTTGGAAATTTTTGATGCCAGGAGGAAGGCGAGAGAACCACTCCATGGCTTGGCTAGCCAAACTTCTAGGAAATAGTTGCATCATATATGTATCATCATATGTGACTTCATTGCAATGCACTTGGAACTCCCTGATGTGATCTTCAAGCTTTCCCATTCCATGGTATTTATCAAATTTGTGGATTTAAAATCCCTTTGGGAATGGTTTCATTGCAAGGCTCCTCTCAAATGGATAAGGACACAAGTTGTTGGGTGTTTTTGTGGTTTTCCCTAATGAAGATCAAGTACCTATTGTGAGAGTAGTTTGATTTGCATTGTTATATCATCTTCTAGATCAGGGGGTGGAGTGAATGTGTTTTGGATTGGTGGGGGTGTTGGAAGGATGGGTGAATTGATTGGTGTGTTGGTGGATGGTGTTTGCATGTGTTTCTGCACCAAATATGCTTGTAACTACCACTATACCAACAAGACTTGTTGTTGGTTCTATTGCTGTTGTGCTAATAGTGCTTATTGCTGAACTTTTTGTTGCTATTGAGCCAACAACATTTATTGTTGGGCTGCTTCTTACTATCCTTGGTATTGCTTCAGCTCTTGTTGGTATGCTTGTCATTGGGCTGCTTGTTGTGCGAGATACTGCACTTGTGCTTGTGCTTGTGCTTGTTGAGATTGGTATTGGGCTTGTGCCTGAGCTTGAGCTTCCACTTGATCCTTTTGTGCAGCCTATGCATCTTGAGCGGCTTTTTGTTGTTGTTATTGCAATAAGGATTGGTCTTGTGTAGCCTACTATGCTTGTTGTGCTTGTTGCACTTGTAGTGGGACTTGGGAAGCTTGAGCAACTTGTGCTGCTTGAGCAACTTCCTAAGCAACTATTTGTGTAACTTGTTGATTTTTCATTTGTTGAAGTGATTTTTGGTAGGCAGCTTGTTGAGCTACTTGTAAAATGACACTATATTGATTTAGTGTGTTTGATTGTGGTGGTGGTGGTGGATTTGGGATGGTTTTCGTGATGAGAGGTACCATTGTATTGGTGATGATAATTTGGGTAGTGGATGTTTCAATTGATATGTTTGGTCCTTGAGAGACCATGTTTTGAGGGATGATAGATGATGTGTTGGTTGCTTGTGTTATGGGGATGGTCGCCATCTATTTTTGTGATATTGATGTCAAGATGGAGGGATTTGGTATGATGCTTTGATTGATAATCGTGGGGTTGATTTGATTTTGTTGATTGATATTTGGTAAAAGGAGAAGCCCTAAACCAAGAGGTAATGTGGATATTGATGGCAAGGGTGGGAGTGGTGGAAAAGTGAATGGCATACTCCCTTGAGGAAATGATGAAGATGTAGGGTCAAAGATACCCCTTGGTCCAAATAGGTCACCTTCTCCTTGGGAAGTCATGAGGAGAGAGGTTTGGGGTGATGCAAAAAATGATGATGATGATGGGTCATTGGGATCATGAAAGGTGAGGGGAACATATGGATGTGATGGATTTTGTGGGATGGGTTGTCCCAAGATAGTGTTTGCATCCAAATCTTGATTATCCATAAGGGGTGTGTTTGTAATGCATTGAGAAATGCACTCCCTTTGTTAACAATGGGTTGAGTTGGAGCAATGGATGATGCAATTTGGGGGATGGGTTGAGGGATGCTTTGGAATGGAGGTGTGGATGAAATTAGGGGCATGGATGAAATTAGAGGCATGACCCAAAAAAGGTGATTCCATAATGGTGCTCACATCAAAATCAAAATAGAGTTTAGCCCCTTGTTTTGCTAATTCAAGCATGTATTGTGAGGGATTGAGTCTCATCATGATGTTGATAATTCTATGATTCTTAATATTTTGGACCATCTCAGTGATCTCATCTTGAGTTATACCAAAAGCATTGTTTGTGAGGTCTTCCACTTGTCCTTACTCTTGATGGTCTTGAGGGAGTGGAATATTGATTGTGGGATTGCTTGATCCAATGAGATTAATTTTGGGATTGGTTTGACTTAGGTCACTTGAATTTGATGTTTCTTTGTTGGCTTCCATGTTCCTCTTGTGTTGATCTAGTTTGAAAATCTAGTTTGATCATCATTATCAAGATGTAAGAGAAGAAAATATATAGATTAGATGCTTTAGCAAAGGAGATTTTAGATCAAGATCAAAGGTGATAATGAGATATGTGAAGGATGGATGATTGATGGATGATTGGAACTCTTGAGAAATATTGAAGGAGATGTTAAAATTTAGGACTTGGATTTGATGTTTTATTTTTATTTGGATTTGGATATGGATGGTGAACTCATAAACTCCAAGTGGTTGGATTTTTTCCTAGAGTAAATTTGTCCACAAGATGCTAATTTGACTAAGTGTGAGAAGAAGGATTCATCTAAACACACTTACCCAAACAAGATGATTTTTTTTACTTGATTTTGATTTGGGATAATGAACTCCTCAATCCCAAGATGTTGGATGTTACCAAGGGATAGATTTTTTCCCAAGTTTTGATAATTTTACCAAATGTATGGAGGAGGCATCTACATTCATCTAATCAAACAAGATGATTTGGATTTGATTTGATTTTGATTTGCCCAAAGTTTAACATGGAATATTTTTTCAATATTTTCAAGAGTTGATGGTGGGATGATTTTTGGGTTGATGTTTGAAAGATGGATGAAGGTTTTGATTTGATCCTATGTGTACCTAAAAGGAATCTTGTTTACAAGACCTCGGTTTTGAAGAACATGCTTTTCTCTAAACAAGATGCTCAAATTCTTGAAAAAGATTTTGATTTTGACAATAATAGAATGAGTACAAACTAGGATTATTTCTTGAATCTCTTATGTAAAAGTTGAAAAGTAATTCTTGTTTGAATTCATAGAGCATTGAGAGACACTTTTGATGTTATTTTGGACTAAGAGCTTTTGAGTTTTTCTTTTAGATTTTTATCTTGCATGAAATCATTTGAGACACATGTGTGGGGTCCAATTTAGCTTTTCTTAATGATTTATTTTCACCACAAACAATTCTTGATTAGGTTTCTCCAAACTAAATGCCTAATGTCCTAACTTCTTATAATCCCAAAAACTTTATTATGTGGAAATCAAGGATTTTAAGGAAAAAGTTTCCTATTGCTGACTTTAGTAAGCAAATTGAGATATAAATCCAATTGTTTAGAAACCTCTAAGGATAGAATCCCAAGGGAAAGCAACAACACTTGAATTTTGTCAAAGAGATTTGCTTCCTAAAGGGTTTGAAGTTTGATGATAATGTTGAATGTTTTTTTTTCCAATGTTTACAAACAAGAAAAGCATTTTGTTTCTAAGAAAATGCACAATACTATGGATATGAGAGACTGTATTTGTTGAATCCCCATTTGGACAAGTCCAACTACACCTACTTGTAGCAAATGGTTAGATGCTTGACCCCACTAGATCCACTCCATGAAACTCACTTATATAGGGTAACCAAGCATCAGAACCCATGAAACTCCCATGGCATACTTTCCATTTCTACTAAAAGCCGTAAAAGTGTGGGGTAGCTTCAAAACAACTGTTCTTGCACCAACAAATAGATCAAGGATTTTTGCATTTTCTATTTACAAGGGTTTTAATACAGATTTTTTTTTAGTGGGTGATCACCCATTTGATAAGAGACCATTGCTGCCCTTCTCGTCGAGATGACCATCGTGATATTGGACTTTGTTTCAATATCCACACTTATATACTAGTTGGAAGTCGCTTGGTTTTAGCGTGTTGCCAATTGGGTCATTCCCTTGGGTGATTACTTTTTCCCGCAAGGCAAGCCCTCAAAGATAAACAAAAGTGAGCAAACATATCCATAACTTGATCAATCCTTGTTGATATAATGATGCAATTTTATGGGGTTAGTAGATTAGAGAATAAATCATAAAATCCAACATTAACTATGAAGCACAAAGGAAGATAATTAAATAAAATTTAAAAAATTATATTGAATCACCTTTGAAGCCTCCATGAATCACCTCCATAGCCCTTCTAACTTGTTGTAAATGTAATTATTTCCCTTAGATCGAGTGTGTGAGCAATCTTTGACTATGACAATGTCCTAAAAAAGCTTTGAAGGATTTGAAAATGACAAATAATGAATATTCCTATGACAAGAAATGACAAGAAATGACAAGACTATGCCTAAGACTCAAAGATTATGCCAGAATGAAATATCAAGAAATTGTGTCCCTCAAAATATGAGAAAAACTTGCATTTTATAGAAATTACAATTTTGGACAAATGACCAAGATTAAAATTTGATGGAATCCTAAAATCAGAGGTCAAGATTATGAGTGACAACCCATAATTAGGGTTAGGGAAAAATTATTAAATGAGTGGCCAAGATTCCATTTGAGAAAATCAAATCAACGGATGAGAATAAATGTGACAAGAAGATAAAGATTAGCCAAAAGATAAAGATTTCAAAAATCAAGAAGATAAAGATTGCTTGATTTGTAAGATTCAAAAAATCAAAAAAATAAAGACTAGATAGAAAAGAAGATTTGAAAAATCAACAATTTGCTCAATTACTTGATTTTTGGAAGAAGATTACCATTTTGAATTAAATTAATTCAAAATATGGATTTTGTGTGACAATAAATAATTGATTTTTAAATTATTTACCAAAATGAAGTGACAATTAATAAAATGAAATCATTTTAAATAATTTCATTTATTTAAAATGATGGAAATGCCAAATTAAGTAATTAAACAATTAAACATAATTATTTAATTTAGAGGATTATGACTGATAATTAAATAAATTAATAAATTCATTTAATTATGAGAATTAGTGATATATAAAATAAATAAATAAAATTCCTTTATTTAATAATAGAGAAGACATAAATGAATAAAGGTCATTAAATAAATTTAGAAATTTATTTAATTGTAACAGGACAATAGACCCTTAGTGACTTATTGAATAAATAAATATAATTTATTTATTTAATAATCATGAAGGATAAAAGAGATATGAATTATTTAATTAATAGTAAAATGTGGACCAAGGACATAATTAAATGTTATAATTATGCTAAGAAAAAAGATGAAAAATGAAGCTTGTAGGCCTAGGTCATTTTTATTTGTTTACATTTTCCCCCTCTTTGTCATAATGTAGCATGTCGCATTGTGACAAAGAAAATAAGTCAAAAATATGCCCTAGTGCAAAATAAGATGAGGAAGAATGACAAGGATGGTAGCGGTATGGCCCCTTGAGAGGATAGATGGGTTCCAAGAACATGGGTGTGCTCTCAAAACGGATGAGAAGACTAGAATATGAAGAGAAAAAAAATGTTAGTGCAAAATATATGGATGATGATATGGATGCAATGCCTATATGAGATGAGAGAGAGAAGATGACAAGATAGAAGGAGATGCATGTTAGTTCCTAGACCTGATCCTTCAAAAATTTACCATAGGATTTTTATATTTATTGCTTTTAATCATCATTGGGCGGATTATTGTAATGGCTAACAAACACCATGATATGACATAGATCAAGGTGTGCAAGGTTGTACCATCATGTAAGACAAGTAGTTATACAAAAGGATGATCATGACTCATGCTAAGGGTGCAATTTCCCCAATATTTTTATCATAACCAACCACAAATAGAAAAAGACAAGAAGGACAAGTCATGAAACATCATTGCTTCTCTAAATCTTGTTTCTAGGACATCCTTGAGAAAGTAGCAACATGATTGCCAAAAGGACAAAATAAAGCCATGATCATGATACATCGTTGTTTTTCTAAATCTCATAGTTAGGACATAATTGAGAAACTAGTAACATGAGTGTCAAAAGACAAGACAAATGCCATGATATGTTGTTGCTTCTCTAAATCCTATTGTAGGGATCTCGCTGAAAAAATAGTAAAATGATGAAAAACCAATAGACAAGTGCTAAGTGTTTTCCAAGTGTGTTTGGATGCCAAGTGTCTTAATGTCAAGATGTTAGGCTTGATGATGTCGAGATGCCAAGGTGTTAAGGTTTTGAATATGCCAAGATGATGAATGCTGAAGATTTCCAAATTCAGGGAGGACACATCCTGAATAATGTTGATGTTGAGAGGGTTGATCCCTAAATGTCAAAAGGATGCCTCAAATTTACATATGACAGTGATGATTCCTAGGAAGGACACATCCTAAGGCATAAATGACATATATTTTTCTTTAGAAGGACACATCAAAATAATATTGATGTTGAGAGGAGTGATCCTTAAATGTCAAGAAGATCCCTCAAAATGTTAGATGACAATGACAATGCCTAGGAAGGACACATCCTAAGGCATGAATGATAGAGGCTATTCTTCAGAAGGACACATCTAAAAGATAACCAAGAGTTGAAAGTTTGGTTGGTTGTGACAATTTAACCTATTTTGACCAAGTTTGAGCAAAGTTTGGCTAAGTTTGACTTGTGTTGACCGAATGTCAATATTGACATGCTGGTGTGATTGTCATGTTTGAATAAATGATTTCCATACTTTGCTTAGAATTTTTTTCATTTGGAAAATGATTTGTTTTGAATTGAAGACTTTTAACGTGTGTGCCAATGTAGTGCCATGAACCCTAATGGACAGACCTAGTGTGGCCTCAGGGGCTCATCGATAGATGGCCTTGCCTACATCATACACTTAGAGACCTTGTAGTTTGACACGACCAATGAATTTATCTTGATTACCAAAGATTGCATCATGATTTTATTTTGACAAACCTAAAAGGACTGACCTAATGTCTCGAGGACTCAAAAATGAGTCTTTTCCTACGTAGCAAATGCATAGAGACAACATAGTTCAGACAAATGACAAAGATTGATTGATTGACATGATGGACTTTCAATGGGAAATGACTTTATTTTTCATTTCTGAGATAACTTGATGTTTGTTGGGGTTTCATCAAGACACTTTTTGATTTTTAGGTTTTTTTTTTAGGACATTTTGTGAGGTTTTTGTCTTTTTGTAGGACTTTTTGTGATGTTTTTGTCTTTTTTCAAGACTTTTTGCAATGTTTTAATCTTTTTTTAGGAATTTTTGCAATGTTTTTATCTTTTTGAATGGTTTAAGAGGATCACAAAAAATGCATGTGACTGATGCCTACACATGTGAATCCAAGGACAAACATGATTGTGCCCTAGTCAAGTTGAATACCAATTGACAAGTGATGACAACAGTGTTTGACGTGGGAAGGAGGCATCTTAAAATAATGTGAGGATGACGATAATGTGACGAAGGTATCGAAGTCTACAACTAGGCTAGGAACAAAGTCGAGTAATGTTTTGGATAATGTGCTTGTATGGATTAGACTCATTACATTTGGAATGACAAGTGGTTAGGACTAAAAGTGATGATGGAGTATGCTTAGACCGTTTGACAAGGGAAAGCCAAAATAGGTGACATACATGAAAGGATGAGATGTGGCATTGGTAAAGGATGGGATACATGAGACTAAGGGAATTTTCATATGATATTCAAGGACTATGTCATATAAGGACAATAAGACTATGACAGTCAATGACATGATCTTTCATGAATTGTATATAAGTGAAGGATAGACATGTCAAAAATATTTCCAAAGCATGATTTATGTGTGCCAAATTTATGTCAAGACCAAGGTAGGTGGGCAGATGGACATAAATGATATGAATTAAATGGATGGGTGTAAATTCCATGAGGAAAGTATGGGAAATGAGATGACTTTCCCACAAGTGCAAAAGTGCACATAAATGATTTATTTTACACGACGCCTATTTTCCAGGTTTTCATCATGGTACTTATCTAGGGCACCTATTTTCCAGGTTTTCATCATTGGACAGAATTTTCCTCTTTACTATTTTCTTCACTTTTTAAATTTTTTTTTGGGGTCACCAAGTCGGCTATTTGCCAGGTTTTCATTAGGGTTCAACAGTTTTCTAATTTTTCATTTTTTTGTATTTTTGATATTTTCGGATAGCCTTGATGCATTAGATGACCATTGATTTTTTTGAAGTTGTTAATGGTGCTGATGTAGAGATTGGGGTCATGATATGCCAATAATGACCTTTCTAAAGCAATTGTCGCATAAGGATCATAGTGCTTGCATAAAAATGATTGATGTCATTGTGATCCTTGTCAACACTAGTGTTGGCCCAATTAGAATGCACATATCATGATAGAGTGCCATGAGGGTTCTTGTGATATAGAGTTTCTGCAATGATGCGATGGATTTGTGACATGATATGTTTGGAATTTAGATGAGATGTAGGATTATGAGAGATGATGGTAGACATGGAAAGGTTGTTTGGATGTTTAGATGAATCACTTTTTATTTTCCAAACTTGGTATGATGGATGAAGAATTTTGGAGGGATGGCATTTGGAACCAACACCTTTAGATTCATTGCTTGATGGCCATTTTGAAGGAGGTGGACATGTGTTATATGTGAGAGTCCTCTTTCCTTGGCTCCACATTGTGATTGAATTTTCCTTTTGACATATTTTCTTTTCTTGATCCACTTGCCTTTGGGATCCATTTTAATTTCATTTGTCCACTTGTCTTTTTGTTTGATTCAATGGCCTTTGACATTTGATTTTTGAATTTTTAAGAATTTTGTTTTTGTTGGTTCCAAAGGGAAGGTTTAAGATGTTGAGAATGATGGTTTATGGTGTGGGTGGATGGGGTGTTGGCAACAATCTTATGACAAGGATTTCTCATGGACTCTATTTTGACGTTTGTATCTGATAGGTTGCCCCTAGTATCAAGGAGGTTCCACTGACATCATTTGATTTGCTAACTGAATAATAGCCAAGACCTTGATGTCTATAATTTTCCTGAAGTTGTATTGGTTCTTGAATTCCTTGCTCATGTATGCCTAGTCCTTTTCCTTGATATTCCATGCTTTGATATATTCTATTTGTGATGGGGTATTTTTTGTTTTGAAAGCAAGATGCTAACCCATCATTGTATATGTCAACACTGTTACTCAGAACATTTTCGTCTATGAGAAAGCATGTTCTAATAAAGATAGATGATCCTAGTTGATAAAGTGTCTTAGCTTCATTTTCATGTTGGAAATATTTCTAACCAATATATTTAGTTTGATCTTGTGACATGTGAAGTTCCAATGATTCTATTGGTGCTTCCAATTCAATGTCGAAACCATCGTTATGGTTAGTGTCATAGAGTCCAATAAATTTAGCTATAGCTTAATCATTTGAAAATATGTCCATAATGGAAGACTCTTGTTCTTTAGGAATATCATCTATGTGTGTCATGGAGGAAAGTGTCTCATTTTGGAAAGTGTCAATAGTCAAGGTCTGTATAGGGTTGGCAAGCGTTTGATCATGAATGATGTAAAAGTCAAGGAGTGGATCATTTTGTACTTATTGGTCAATGGTAGGGTCTTGGTCAAAGATAAGGTTGTTGTCGATGATATAATTGGGATTGGAGTCTTTGTGAAGGGTAGGTGTATTTTTGATGTCATGGTTGTTTTGAAGGACTTCTTGGATGGACTGAAAGATAGGGTCATGGGATGGACTGCCTTGTTCTTGACATGAGGGTGATGTTATAATGTCATGATTTGGACTTTGATTTTGACATGTATCCTCAAATTTAGACAATGGGATGTGCCTTTGAGTAATGATAGAATTTTCATGAATAGATGTGGCTTGTGAGGGGGTGACTTGAAAAGGATTAATGAATGAAGGACTAGGATAGGATGTGGGGACTTGGACTAGACTAGTATGTGAAGAACAAGGATATGACATGGGGAATTGGACTAGATTGGTATGGGAAGCACTGGGGACTTGGACTAGACTAGTATGTGAAGGACTAGGATAGGACATGGGGACTTGGATTGGACTAGTGTAAGGTTGACTAAAATAGGACGTGGAGACTTGGAATGGATCGATATGGTATGATTTGGGGACCTGACATGAGTTGGTAGATAGTTGATAAGGCATGTAGATTTGGATGTGATTGATAGGTGAAGGACTAACATATGACGTTGGAGACATGTAATGGTCTAGTGGATAGTTGGTTTCCCTTGTCAAGGTTAGGATAAGGGTAATAAGTGGACGTTAGTTGTGAATTAATGGTAGGATTTGTGTTAAGAGACATTTGAAGGTGAGGTTTTATGGATGGAGGACTTGGATTGATGAGTTGTTGGTACGAAGGGCATTAATTTTTGGTTTGGAGGAATTGTCTCTTAAAGTCTAAGGCTTGTTGGTATTGACCTCTATAGAGTAACTAGTATTCAACTTTACTAGCAAGCCTATCAATATTTTGTTGAAGGGAAGACAAGGTGGTAGATGTCATTATGTTGTTAAATGAAAGTGATAATGACATTTGTCTAAGGAAAATGACTAATGCAAGGTGATAAAATTGTCAAGAAAGAACGCCAAATGCCAAGGTGACAATGAAGACTACTATGAAAAATGTTGACTAAGGAAAATGACCAATGCCAAGTCTAGATGCCAAATGAGGGGTAAAATGGACAATATTCAGAGAAAAGTTTGGCCAACCACTCAACCTAATTTATGTCTCAATTTTGGTTACCCAAGGACTTGCTAGGGGGACTAAGTGACAAGGTCAAAATGACGAGTGAGCCTTCCTAACTAGACTATTGAGTTAGAGGTTCTCACAAAAGGACAATGACTGAAAAGAGGAATAATGACTAAGTCCCAAGATAACCTAGTTTTGAAACAATGGTTTTTGCAAAGTGTGGTGAGTTAGCCTAATCCAATGGAAATTTTGAGTAGTTTCAATTATGGTTTCTAACATAGAATTTTGAAAAATATTTTTGATAGTAGGCTAAAATGTTTGGACTCAAATTCTAGTCTATGATAGAGTTTAAATTTTTGTTAAGTAGATGTGTCATTTCAGCTGGCAAATGCATTGCAGTGATCAAATGTGTCACTTAAAATAACAAATGTGTTTCATTTTTGCAAATGCGGCTTTAGAGATTGCAATTGTGGCTTAATTTATCAAATGCAACTTTTTAGATTGCAAGTTCATTGCAAGACAGGAAAATGTGGTGTTTGGATTAGCAAATGCATTTTAGTAGAGCATATGCATCACAAAGACTATCAAATGTGGTGCAACAGAGCGAATGTAGTTCAACAAATGCATTGCATAATGTAAAAATGTCAAATTTTCTAATGTGTTGGTCAAAAACTTGAATTGTTTAAAATTTGACAGTTTGCTTCCAGATGTTCAAGTGTTGTTTATTTCATTTTAGTATCCATAAAACACTTGGAAAGCATGATATTTTCAATGTAACCAAACACAAATAAGATAATCACAATCCTATTGTTAGGCCAGGACAATATTCACTAGATTCCATGTGGGTTTCCCCAGTTGCATATCAGTAGCATGTGTATTCAGAAGCTTGGCTGCACGGGCTCCCCCTTATAGTGCACTCTCTTCTCAGGCCAACCAAGCTTCCAACCCCCATGAAAATCCTATGGCAGTTGATCACCTCTACAACAAATTACAAAGATGTGGATGCCTTCACACCGATCGGTGTTGCGCTAGCAAATAGAAGGTTTTGGGCTACTACACAAAGGTGTTTAATTTGGGACCCTAGTTCAAGTGGCCATACATGGGGCACAAGATTAATCTCCGTTTAGGAGGCACTCCAACCTGAAGAGGTTAAGCTCGATAGGGTTTTAGGGAGTACTACTTGGTTTGTATGACACATCTGCATTCGTAATCTTAGGTTTTCCCTTAAGATTCACATTTATATACCAGTCAGGGGTAGCTTGGCTTTAGCTCCTAGTTTGAGTCGCCTAGAGGTGATGAAATCCCCTGGCAGTCCCAATTTCTAGAGGAAATAATCATTTCAATTACACACAAGATCACATGACTGTGCAAGGGGAGAGGATACTTTGGTTATTGCATCAAGGTTACATAGGGACAAATTGAGTTTGGTGTTCTGATCACCTAGTTTGCACAAGGTGAGAGCATAGTCACCTACCACTTTCAAACACAATCAGACAGATTTGAAAGCATGTTCATTTTATTGCACCAAATGAAATTTTTTCTAATCTATAAAATCACAAGCACGATGTTTAGAAGTGATAGTCTTGGACACTCGAACTTGCAAAATCACAAGTTAAGAAGTTTGATCAGGTTGTCTGGGACCCACGAAATGTAAATGCCACATGCTGCCAACAAGAATTAGTAACCAAAGATCTCTGATCTAAAACATTTAATCTGTTAAAATCCTAAACTAAATTAAAACTTAAAAATCTAAACTAAACTAAAAAGTTAAAAAAAATCTAAATTAACAAATCTAATCTAAAATCTAATAAAATCTAATTTAAAAATCTAATTTAAAATCTAATCTAAATTCTAAAATCTGATAAAAATCTAATTTAAAATCTAACTCAAAGCTAATTTAAAGATCTAATTAAAAAAAAAAAATCTAATTTAAAAATCTAAAAAAAATCTAAATAAAAGCTAATTTAAAAATTTAAATATCTGATTAAAAAAATCTAAAAAATCTAATTTAAAAATCTAAAAAATCTAACTAAAAGCTAACTTAAAAATCTAAAAATCTAATTAAAAAGCTAATTTAAAAGCTAATTAAAAAAATAAAAATCTAAAAATCTAAATTAACTAAAAAATACAAGATCTAAAAAGCTAAATTTAAAATAACTTAGAAAAATTAAAAAATGTTAAATCTAAATGTACATCTAACTCTAAATTAATTTAAATTAAATTAATCTAAACTAATAAAACTAAAGTTAATGAAAATGACGTTTCCAAATGCAAATGCATCACAATAGGACATTTGTGTCTCAGAATGCTGCGATTACATCATTTTGAACCTATACCTACAAAAAAAAGTCAAACAACTCCATATGAAAACTTCAAAATGAATGTCAAGTTCACAAATGTAACGATGCAATTTTATGGGGTTAGCAAATTAGTGAATAAATCATAAAATCCACCATTAACTATGAAGCACAAAGGAAAATAATAAAATAAAATAAAAATGATCTTATACCTAATCGCTTTTGAAGCCTCCATGAATCACCTCCATAGCCCTTCTAACTTGCTGCAAATATAATTATTTCCCTTAGATCGAGTGTGTGAGAAATCTTTGACTATGACAATGTCCTAAACAAGCTTTGAAGGATTTGAAAATGAAAAATAATGACTATGCCTATGACAAAAAATGACAAGACTATGCCTAAGACTCAAAGATTATGCCAAAATGAAATATCAACAAACTGTGTCCCTTAAAATGTGAGCAAAATTGGTATTTTATAGAAAATGCAATTTTGGATGGACAACCAAGATTAATAGTTGATGGAAGCCTAAAATCATAGGTCAAGATTGCATGTGACAACCCCTAATTAGGGTTAGGGAAAAATTATTAAATGAGTGGCCAAGATGCCATTTGAGAAAATCAAATCGACGATTGAGAATAAATGTGACAAGATAAAGATTAGCCAAAAAGATAAAGATTTCAAAAATCAAGAAGATAAAGACTGCTTGATTTGTAAGATTAAAAAAATAAAGAAGATAAAGACTAGACATAAAAGAAGATTTTAAAAATCAATAATTTGCTCAATTACTTGATTTTTGGAAGAAGATTACCAAATATGGATTTTTTGTGACAATAAATAATCGATTTTTAGATTATTGACCAAAATGAAGTGACAGTTAATAAAATGAAATCATTTTAAATAATTTCATTTATTTAAAATGAGGGAAATGCCAAATTATGTAATTAAACAATTAAACATAATTATTTAATTTAGAGGATTATGACCGATAATTAAATAAATTAATAAATTGATTTAATTATAAGAATTAGTGATATATTAAATAAATAAATAAAATTCATTTATTTAATAATCAAGAAGACATATTGAATTAATTAAATATAATTTATTTATTTCATAATCATGAAGAATAAAAGAGATATGAATTAATTAAATAATTATGAATTATTTAATTAATACTCAAATGTGGACCAAGGACATAATTAAATGTTATAATTATGCTAGGACAAAAGATGAAAAGTGAAGCTTTTACAGTTGCAACACGAAGAGAGAGAATGTATGCAATACACTCCACTCACACTCACAAGTTTTGTTCAATTTTAGAGTCCAAATTGAAGTGTGTGGGAAATTACTTACACAACTTAATGTCACCAAAAGGCCTTTTGATCCTCCAAATTTCCGTAAGGCGTGAGAGAAGTGCATATGTCCTTTTAATGATATTACTTTGAGTAAGTAATTACAAAAAAAAGAAACACTTGTTCATTTTAAATCCACAAAGCAATGATTTGTCTTTTTAGAACACCAAAGATAAAAGATGGAGATTTCCTTGTTCAATTGTTAACCCTCAAACCAAATCTTATGAATTTTTCTTAAAGTTATTTTTAATCCCTTTGTAGCAAAAATTGAAAACTTTTTTAGTGTTTTTTTAGAGCCCAAAAGAAATTTAGTATGTCTTAAGAGCATGAAAAGAAAAAAATACTTAAGAGAGATTATGAATTCTCCAAAAGTGTTAAACAATCACTTAAAGTGTTTAAAAGAACTTGATGTGATGAGAAAATGATGGCATTATGTCACTTTCAACCTCATTTTCCTCCTTCACCTTAATTGGACCAACCTACAAAAACTGATTAAAACTACAAAAAAGAGGTTAGAATAACTAGTTAGCAACCTAAAGCAATCAAAATGAAAAAGCACATGTCAAAATTGAGGGACTTAGTGGTGCTATATGGTGCCACTAAATCTACACGTAGTGCTCTGCAACAATATAAAGAGCATTATTGCATTAGAATTTTACCCAATGATATAGTTTGGAGTTTAAAAAAGTCAACAACCTCAAATTTACCTAGCGATGAACTTAGAGCTTGTGAATTATGGGTGGGAAAGACAAAGTGGCATGGTTTGAAGTTTGAAGCAGTGTTGTATGGTGATGCTAAACTGCTAGCATTTCTATATGGTGACGCTGGATTGATAGTGGTGTAGTTCCCTGTAGATACACAAAAAGAGAAAAAAACACAAAAAATTTGATAAAAATGTGATTTAAACTTGAGATCTGCCCTCCTTCTAGTGCCAAATGTAGAACCCCAATCCTAATAGCTGCAAAACACAATAAAAAACACATAGTTAGATCCAATGCAAGGAAGAATCAAGATTCCCCATTAAATCCATTAATAATGCTCTTGAACTAGGAAATAAAATGAAGAACACAATAAGAAAGAAATGAAGTCCTAATTAAGCATGCAAACTCTTGATCCCATGGGGGAATTAGTGCAAATTTAATGTGAAAATTAGCCCTTTCCCAACTCCTATGTTGTAATGTTGACGAGCGATGAAGATTGATCCCCTTTGTTGAATATTTTTTTGAGCTCCATGATGAAAAACCTACATAACCTAGCTAAGAATTTGATAAAACTGATGAAAATGGTAATGCTTGAAGATGAAATAGAGTTTAATAAGATTTCTCAAATTGTGGATGATCAAATGAGGAGAGAATCCTCTTATTTATAGAAAGAAAAGAGGGAGAAATGCCCAAAATGAAGCAATGTGGGACTAACTTTCAATCAATGGCCAAATGCCACTTGTCAAGAGATGAATGGACCAAGGATGTGCACATTTTGATGAATGTGCTCATAAATGCAATTAGTTGAAATTTGAAATTATTGAAATGACAAGGTGGAGGGAGAGTCAAATGGAGTTATGGCCACTTGTCTCAATGCAAAAGGACTTGTAAGAAGGAATGAATGCCTTGTTGGAAGGACAAAGTCCACTTGGAAGATTTCAAATTTGAAGGAATATTCTCTAAAGATGCCAAGTTGAGAGAAAATAGAGATTTAATCAATGAATTAAATGTATTTTCATGTGTAAGTGGCAAAAGCTGCAGGATGGGAAATGGATTAAGATTAGATTTAATCAGGATTTGATTAAATGAGAGGAGATTAGGTGATTTGACAATTTTGACTTAGATTTTAGGATTTAAATAAATCAAAGTTGAGAGGAAAATGATTTAGACTTAGTTAAATAAATATTTTGATTTATTCAACTAAAGGGGATGATTGTTAGATTGAATCAAATAAGGTTTAATTCATTTAACTTAATAAAATTACTTTAGAGATTTAATCAAATAAAATGAATTATTTAATTAAATAGAGACCTAGGGTTAATTAAATCATATTGAGTAATTTAATTAACAAAAGAGAAAGACTTAATTAGATAAATAATGATTTATTTAATTAAGGGAGGAAAATTGATGAGTTTAATCAAATAAGGGTATTTGGTTAAATGGTTAGATAGAGGGATGATTTAGGATGAAGCGGTGTTAGTAATCAAGATCAAGTATGTTGGTATATTTTCCATGTCTACAATAGGTGATAAGAACAAAGGTGTTCAGACTAGGAGAAAGATTGCAGAAGAATACTATTTGATTTCAAAGACTGGGCCTAATAATGTGAATAAAGCATGCAAAGATGAACATTGGGTGGAAGCAATGAAAAAATAACTACAAAAAATTGGGAAGAATAATACATGGATTGTTATTCCTAGACCTAAAGACAAAAATCTAATTGGAACTAAATGGATCTTTAGAAACAAGTTGAATGAGCAAGGTGAAGTTGTTAGAAAAAAAGAAAGACTGGTATGTAAAGGATATTCTCAAATGGAAGGAATTGATTTTGAAGAAAAATTTCCCCTGTTGCTAAGATTGAAGCTATGAGATTATTTCTTGCTTATGATGCTTACAAAAATTACAAGGTTTATTAGATGGATGTCAAGTCAACATTTCTAAATGGAGAATTGGAAGAAGTGTATGTAGAGAAACCTAATGGATTTTAATTGACTAATTAGGGAGATATGGTTTTTTGATTTAAGACAACATTGTATGGACTTAAGCGAGCCCCAAGTGCATGGTATGCTAGATTGGACAAGTATTTGCTGAAGCTTGGATTTAGTAAAGGTATTGTTTATAGTAATCTATATTTCAAGATTGATCATGATAAAGATCTGATTGTTGAAGTCTTTGTTGATGATATCCATTTTGGTGGAGATGATATTTTGTGCATGAAGTGATGAGATCTGGAATGAGTTTGAGATGTATATGATTGGTAAAATGAAATTCTTTTTGGGATTGCGAATTACTTAGTTAGATAAAGGGATCTTCATATCTCAATCCAAGTATGTGAAAGAATTGCTAAAGAATTTTGGTATGGAAGATTCAAAGCTAGTTGGTACACCTATGGTGACTAGATGCAAGTTGACACAAGATGATGGTTCTCTAAAAGAAAATCAAACTAGATACAGATCGATGATTGGTGGATTGCTTTTTTTCACTCAAACTATCTACTAGATATCATGAATACTATACGCATTCTTGCAAGATTTCAAGCCAATCCTAAGGAATCTCACGTAACTGTTGTGAAGATGATTTTTTAGATACTTGAAGGGGATAGTTGATTTTGGGTTGTGGTATCCTAAAAATGATGATCTTACTTTGAGTGCTTTTATTGATGCTGATTGAGCAGGTGATGTGGATGAAAAAAAGAGTACTAGTGGTGGTGCATTTTTCTTGGCCAAGAATCTAATTTGATGGTTAAGTAAGAATAAAAATGCCATTTCTTTGTCCACTACAAAGGTAGAATACATTGCTACTACTAACAATTATACTCAAGTATTATGGATGAAGTAGATGTTGAACGATATCAAAGTTGTGTATGATGAACCCATTGCTATATTCTGTGATAACTCAAGTGAAATTAACATTTCTAAGAATTTTATGCTGCATTCAAAGACCAAGCATATATCTATCAAGTTTCACTTTTTGAGAGAGAAGGTGAGTGAAAAGGAAGTCAGATAGGATTACGTGCCTACTAAGGGACATATTGCAGACATCTTTACAAAGTCGTTGCCTAAGGATACTTTTGAGCATCTTAGAGGGAAGATAGGGGTGATTACCTCTCTTAATTAGAACTAAGATGCATTAACTTGCATCAATCCAAGCATTTCATTTTCATATTTTGATCCGGATTGATGTTGTGGTGGCTGCTACTTAGGGGGAGTAATCATATTTTTCAGATATGTGGTTTAGAGCTTGTGTGGAGATAAGAGATCTTTGTCATTGATGTCAAAGGGGGAGAAGAATCATGTGAAAAACTATGAATTATCTAAGGAAGAAGAGTTATGTGGGAAAAGAGTTTTTGAGGAGAAAAGGGTCAGAACCTAAGGGGGAGTAAGTGCTAAAGATAGCTGTGTTGATGGTGTTTTTCACATCATGTGTTACCATCAATGCCAAAGGGGGAGATTGTTGGATGTTTTGGTTGTGTTACTAATATGTGGTTGTCATTGATGTCAACACTATTGGTATTAATGTCTTAGAGGTTGTATATGTAAAGGATATTGAGAAAATTGTAATGAAATAAGTTACAAGTTGTCAGTTGTGAAATGAAGTTTAGTCTATTGGTGAGTTCAGTATATTGATGATCAAAGGTTTTGGATTAAAGGGTTTCTTTTTGAGTATATCTAGTTTATCCATGTTAAGTTTCAAAGATCTGTGAGAAGATTTGTTAATGTTATGAATATTTGTATTCTGACAATTTCTCTGTTGCTTTAGTTGATGTTCCTTAATGAAGGTGATGAGATTTTAGCAAGTTCAGTTGTTGTAGATTCTTTTCTAGTGATTCATGATGTTGGTAAATGTTTCTAGATTTTTCTCTATCTATGTTGCATTTACACATGGATTGTTGTGCTTGCGATTCAAGATTTTCTCTTGCGTGTGCATGCTTTTCATGTTCTTGGCTGACAAGGTGTTGTAGCGTGTTGTAGATCTTCAAGGAATATTTTTTGAAGGTGTTTCATGTTTAAGAATTTTGTTTTGGGTCTTCACTATGTTGTGGCTGACCTTGTTTGATTTTCATTAATAATATTTAATATTTTGGACTGACAATTTGTATTCATTTTATTATTTCATTGAGGTTGACATGTAGTGCTATAACTTCTTATTGCAGATATATATAAGCAATTTCTTTATCATTTGAAGGCATGAGTATGTGAAGTGTGCAAGTCCTATGTGCAAATATTGTTTAGATCTTTCAAGGGTAGAAGCAAAGTGTGAATAAGAGTGAAGAAGTGTTCAAGTGGGTATGTGCAGGATCATCATGGAAAAAACAAGCCCTTAAGTGGAAATTTTTTTAGAAAAATTAGAGTTACGCAACTTGATGTAAAAATTTGAATATGTTATCTATATTATTTCAAAAATATGTAAGAATAAATTTGTAGAAAATTGAATGTAGTTTCTAAAATATAGTTAGGTTTGTTTAAAAAAAAAAACTATTTGGTGAACATTTGAAATTTCAATGTAGTGGTACTTAAATTTTAGGGAAAAAATAAGGTGTGTTTGTCCTAACCACCCTAACCACAATAAAATGATAATATTTTTATAAGATTTTAGATATAAGTAGAGGACTCATGCCCGATGTGATGCATATATTTTGTAATTTTTTCCAAGTAAATAATTAATTATGATTTTTTATTACAACATTTAAAAAATATAAAAACTCATATGTCTGACCACCTTAACTTGGTCAAAACTTCATGAAATTCAATTTTTCTTTTTTAATCCTATAGTATGTGAAGCATAAAATGTAATGCATGTTTTGGATTCAAAAAATGTGATACCATTTGAAAGCTATAGATGTTTTTCATTCAACCTATCAATCGGCTTTAGTCATAATTTGAATAGAAAATGAATAATAATTACTTATTAAATTTAAAGTAAAGCATAATCTATATTAGTGGAAAGATGAGAATCTCCTTTAAAAACTCTATTCATTTCATGAATTTTGGGTAAAAAAATAGCTGTCAGGCACATACCCATTATATTGCCACTTTTTGGCCCATCATGATCCTACACATACCCATGTGCTTAACCAGAACTGTAATCAAGCATTAGCAAATGCTATTTTTCTTAGTTCAAATCTTGTGGATGTAATTCATATCTTTGTAATATAGTGTGTCTTCCTTTCTGTAATTGAGCAGTGAGCTCTAAGAAGTGCACCTGAATGCATGTGCATTCCCCATTCATATTTATTTATACTTTTAATAGGGTATAATCTTGTGGACTAACCACCACTGCGGGCTTTCCCCTAATAGGGTTTTCACCTAAAAATCTTGGTGTTATGTGTGTTTTTGATGTATTGTTGATTTTTCATGGTTATTGATCAGATCTAATAATAAGGTTAAAATAAGTTGAATAAGTTTGAAATTTGTGACAACTAATTCAATGCCCCTCTTAGTTGTCTTCCCTTGTGTTGCCAACATATTTATAGTTCAGTGTTATTTTTAGCTTATTAGTTGATGAATAGTTTTAATGGTGGCTATGTGTTATGGTATTTGATGCACTTCCATCTCATGCTTTTGGTGATTTATTGATGATAAATTGTTGTGCAAAGCTAGACTAAGCTTATTTATTTATTGTAGTTAAGTTCAACTATGTATGTACATGATTTATGTATTCATGTTAAAATTTGAAAATCTTAAGACAACCTTAGAATATTGCACTAGTTTTGTGACACTGTAGAAGTTTCTTGGTTAAGCAAAATCAAGTTTAGGGATTCTTTCTACTATAATACTTGCTATTGCTGCTGCTATTCGTGGTTTTTAGAATTAGAATAACTCCCCAACCCTTACATCTTTTTATATTTCTTTAAATATGATTTAAGTTTAGGACTCCAACATCATAATAATGTTATATTTGATGAACAAAGTAAGTTTCAAACTACTATTTTAAATTTTCTGCTACAATATACCAGTTTCTAGATTTCCAAAACTTAATTACAAACCTATGAGATTCCAACATTGCAAACCATAAAGGTCCCTTGTGATTACCAACAAATCACATCAAACTTGAGCTATCTATGCATTATTAGGATCTAACACTTGAGAGACCTTGGGGTATTTTCTAAAACTTGTTTGTAAACAATTACTCTTCAAGAGTGATATGAAACTTGTGTTCTATCTATGTTGTTGCAGTGTTAAAGCACTCATCAACACTTACTAAGGTAGCACATTTCATACCTAGGAATCTAATTGATGGAGCTCATGTCATAGCTCAAAAATTCATTCAAGAGGTGTTTAGATTGCATGAAGTTCCTAACAAGATTATCTCATATAGGGATTCATGGGTGACCTCAAGGTTTTGGAAAACCTTTTTTTGTGCACTTGGGACTAAACTAAATATAAGTTCAACATATCATGTAGAAATGGATGGAAAAAGAAATGGTGAATCAAGTACTCGAAGACCTACTAGTAATGTATTGCATGGATCAACAATATAAGTGTGAAGATTACTTGCCTTTATTTTATTATAAAAATTCCTATCATTTTGCAATAAAGATGGCTCCTTTCGAAGCATTATATGGTCTAAAGTGTTAAAAATCTATAATTTGGGATAAACTTGAGGATAGGGTGAGTCTTGGGCCATAAATGTTGGCTAAAATGGAGGAACATGCTAGAATTATTAAGCAAAGGCTAGCTAAATCCAATGATAGGTAGAAAATTTATGCAAATGCAAAGTGAGTACCCAGGAATTTCATGGTAGGTGATAAGGTGTTGTTAAGGGTAAAACCTCATTTAAGAGTTCCATCAAGTCTGGAAATTCATCCAATCTAGCTCCATGCTATGTAGGTTATTTTGAGATTCTTGAGGAAGTGAATTTGGTAGCTTACAAAATTGCATTGCCACCAGCTCTTTCCCAGATGGATAACGTCTTTCACATTACTCACCTATAGAAGTATATACTAGGAGATAATCATGTAATTGATTGGAATGCTTTATAGGTATAGGATCAGAGAGTGGTAACAATCGATCCTATTAAGGTGCTTAGAACACGTAAGTTTCGCTTGCATAACAGGGAGGTTCTACAATGTAAAGTCCAATGGGACCACTATACAAAATATTTTGCCACTTGGGAAGACTATGTTGAGATAGAGAAAAAGTTTCCACGTCTTACGTTCTTTTGAAAGTGCTTAAAAAAAAATGTTTTGTTTCCTTTGTTAGTTTATGTTTGTTACATAAAATCATTAGGGACGATGATTCACAAGGGGGGAGTATGTTACACCCCATTGTGTGTTTACCTATTTACCATTACTATGTTAGGGTAAGTTATTGCATATGTGAACATGTTTGGGATTTTGGATGGAATATATGTGTGTGTGTGTGTGTGTGTGTGTGTGGGTGTACTTTGTTTATCTAAATTAATGGAAAGATTATGAATGCACGTTTATTTCATTTGATGTTATAATTGAATGGATATCTAAAATGAATGGTTATTGAGTTTGATATTGTAACTATGAAATGTATAATTGATTATTTTGATGAACGAATGACTACCATTAAAATGTGTTAAGTTGGAAGTAGCTTTAGAATCAATCCTCTAGAAGAGAGGGGAAGTATCACTCAGGAGAAGAAATTGGTCACATAACATGTAATGAAACCTAATAGAGCTTACACACTCACTCACTAATAGAATAGTTGAGTCAAGTCATAGTTTTGGGAATTGGTAAGTCACCCTTTAGTATGATGTGTTTGCATTAGGAAGGATATTGATTTCTGTTAAGAGCATTCTTAGATTGTGTTAAGTGATTGGTGCATGTGAGTTCTTCTTCATATTACTATACTTAAATGATGAGATATATATATATATATATATATACATAGAATTTATATATATGTATACATGTACATGTCGACAATAACCCATACATGTGAGATAATATGTGCATGAGACTACTTAGGTAGACGTACCCACACATGCTCATGGATGGGTTTCTCATGGGCATGGTGATATCAAGAGGACAATTAGACATGTATGTATATATATATATGCATCATGTGTATATATACCTATCAATAAGATATCAATTGTTTATGTGTTTGATTATATAATCATATATATATATATATATTTGAATATATATACATATATATAAATAGTGTTAAATGCTATTTATTAATGTTATATATATGTACATATATATACATATTATACTAATGGTCAATTTATGGAAAATATACCATGGTCAATTTAATATGAATATAACACTACATTTGATATTGTAATGATACGTATTGAACTACATTTATCATTAATGATAATAGTCAATAGGAAAACATAAGTACTAATTTGCTACAGTGAAGTTTATTAAACTCAACAATAAAGTGTTGTGCACTATATTTTGTAATGTACTAAGTCAAAACGTTAAATAGCGCTATTAAAAAGGAGGTCAATTGATTGAAAGGTATCAATTGCTATGTCTTTGACCAAGTTGACTATGTGATATGTAGCCAAGAAGAGTCTGACTTATTTCTCTATTCTAAACAACAAGATTGTGAATAAAAGATGTGATGAATAGATGACGCAATAATATGAATTCTTTATTTATTTTAGAATTCTTCTTAACTTGTAAGTAAATTTTGTAAATGAAGCATGTGCTTTATGAACCAGTCAAACTGCTATTGGAAAGCATAGGGTCAATTTGTTGTCCTATTTGAGTGACTAATGCGATAGAAATCCACAACCTTTTCATTGATAAGCCGAGTCGAAGGTAATTTGTTGAGAAGTGTCATAGCATAAGCCTTGATTGTAGGTTGTATATTCTGATTTTTGGGTATAAATATGAGACATTTTGACCTCATTTGAATACACTTCTATGCATCATTACACTACTCCATTCTACTATATTTTCATGGAGAGGTTCTTATTTTTCTTAGTTTTATTGTGAGGACAGTTTAGTGAGAGTTATTGAGAGAGATTTTTTGTTGAGTTGATTGTAAGAGGGGAAAAAGCTTGAGATTCAGTGAACCAATTGGAATAAGCATATATCAGGGATGAGAATCTATTCTCTTCAATTTTTATCTTTTATTTGAAAGATTGATTTCCTTGTGTGTTTAATTAGAAATTGCATTGTTTGTTTGAAATAGAGTTATTTTGTATTTGCTTATATGAAAGAAAAACATGCTCATTTTTATGATTTCCTTATAAGTGTACGTACTTACTCCATATTAAGGAGTGATTGGTTATCATGTATAGTATTACATACTAGGATTGATGAAATGGACCAGGAATAGATCTTAAGTTATTTTATGTAAAGTTAATTTGTAGACTTAGAAAGCTCATATGTTATACCCGGGATCAAAATATCCATTGAAGGGGTAACATATTCTTTTTCTTATGCTTTATTGGTAGAGGTACTATTGTGTTTTTAATAAAGGGAATAGGTTATTTCTAAGGTTAATGACTAGCTATTGAAGGAAATTACCTATGCATAATTTATAATGGCCTCAAGTCAAATTGAGCTAGAGTAGTGTATAGGAAAATCATGATTGTCACTCGAGATACTAAGTGAGAATACTTCGACCAAAGTAGTGCGATTTTCTTTGGATCCACTATCAATTCATCATATTCCTTTTATGCATGCTAGTTCAATATTGTAGTGTCTACAAGTTCTAGTAATGTAGGGAACAACACTAAGCTCAGAGTGGTTGTCATTATGAGGTTACTCGACCAATCTCTTCATCAAAGGGTAGGGCCATCTATTAGATGATAGATGTGTGGGGGAGCACATTTAAGTTTGTGGTTGGTAGAAAAGTGCTTGAGTGATGCTTCTCCTCCTTAGTTGGTGACCAAGATTTGAAAGGATATTCTTGAACCATCTATATCTATTGCTTCAAAGCTCAATTGAGCTATGTATGTATTTTCTATACAATCTTTGGAAATATTGTAATATGTGGAATATTATTTTGGAAATGAAATCAATGCTGATATTTGTTATGATATTTACACTCATTTTTTCTCTTTTGGAATTTTTTTTTTTTATACCAATGGTTGTGAAACATAGTTATTTACTTGAAATTGAAAACTTAGGAAATTTACTTACATGAACATTTGGTATACATTACATCTATAGAGTCATCTACAATAATAATCTAAAATATTTTGTCCCAAAATAAAGCTCTAACGACATGTGATCTATAGAGTCATTTGCAAGAAGAATGATAACATGTTGATCTCACCTCTCAACTAGGATGTGTCCCTCATACTAGTAGAAACATTGTTTGAAGATTTTATAGGTTTTCTAGTGATGGAAACAATTGGAGCATCATCGTGGTAGGTGGGAAAAAATAAACAAATTAGAATTGACAAAATACAAATGGTTGTAGATGTTTCAATCATCTTACAAGCTTATTTACATGATATAAGTTGTTGATTGAACATTTTAGCTTTTTATTGTTCAAATAGGATATGCCTTCAACATATATTAGTGCAATTTATTCAATTTTTTGGTTGTTACTACTCTATATTAATTTGATTGAGCTTATATTTGATATTTTAAGGAATTAAAGGAGAGATGAAAATATAGCAACATAAAATGGATGTACATATCTAAAGCATATAATAATCATGTAATAAATATCATTAATAAGTGTTGTGTGATAATAAAATGGTAAATTTCAAATTAGAATTAGGGGAAAAGACCTAGTACTTGAGCATGTTCCAATAGTTGTGATAGAATTTGTTTATATAATGTCCAATATTTTTAACAATATGGGGACCCATAGTTTTGACTTCAAATTTTTTAGTGTTGATGATGACTACCCATAATTAAATGAAATGTATTCCTTAGATCTAAAAAGCAACAAATCATGTGATGCCACATTAGTGCCCAATAAAATATGATGTAGATGCACAAGTATCAGTCTCACATTTTTTGGGCCTTTTTGGACATCTTGAAAAAAAATACTGAGGTGGAATCATATTTGATGGTGTGGTCTTGAAACCATTGTTATAAGCAGGGGACTTTCCAAGTAAGTTGTAAAAAATTGGGAGATTTAAAATTTCCAAATAGGATTTTGAGAAGCACAAAGTTAGGGTGCTCAACTATTGGGTCCTCTCCCCTAAGGGGTGTAAAGACACTCCCACCATTGTCTCAAATGATGAGATAACTATCATGTATTATAGAAAATTAGGTAAGTACAAAATTCAATACACGCTATATAGAATAAATGTTAGGAAAATTAAGATGTCTTAACCTTTGATTTTTCCATAGAATTAATTTTTTAAATATTAAATGTTGTTAATTTTCTCATATTGTCATGTGAGTTACAAATTGCAGTTTCTATTATGATGAGAAGTCAATTTAGAAAGTTTATTTTCTATTTCTATTTCTATGTTGAGTTTTCATGGAATGTGAGTTTTTGAGGTGCAGTTATTTTGGAAAGTGTAGATTTTGCATATGTAAATTTGGTGACAATTGGAAACTTACCATTATGTGTGTAAAGTGAATTTGAAGCTTTCCATGTTGCATCTTTAGCCTTTGGTAGTCAATTTAGAATTGTCTATAATTTGTGCATTGTAAGTGTTGAAATGAATGTTAGTCACAAACCAATAGGTAGATAAATTATCATAGGGACACCATGAGAACCTATTTTTCTTGAAAGACTCCACTGAGAAAACCTAATTCTAAGGATAACTCAGCTTGATCCCAAGGCTCATTTATTTCAAGTCTTGACACACTAGATTTTCTAAGGGTTCATTGTGATAATTCTTTTAAACATGAGGGGTAAATGGTCCTTAAGGTATCTGCTGGTATCATAGAGAGATGAAAATAATTCCAGTCTAGTCATTCAATAACTTCATGAAATCAACAAATTTGTAACAATATTTCAAAAAATTCAAATAACTTGCCTTCATCCAAGTAGATATAGCATTAAGCATCCAACAATTTCATAGAATCAAAATATTTTCAATAAAAATCCATGCATTCATCACTTTTTTTGGAACATTTTTTGAAATATAAAACATCTATATTCTAAAAAAAAGCATAAAAAATTACTGAAAAGTAAAACTTCTCCCAAGTATTATCCACACATGCCTCAAGAAATCTCCAAACTAGAGAAAACCATTCCATATGTCACTAGATTTTTTCATAGCTAGGTACATAATGATGCATGATTTTAAAGAAAAGGGGGACTATTTTCCACCAGATAGTGTCAATATGCACCCTTAAACGATGTAGTATACAATCTTGTTTGATACCTAAACAAACAATGAACTACGTAAGATTTCATATCAGGAAATAGCTTTGAAATTGGATCTGATATTAGTTAACTCCTAATGAAGCATATAAGTTTTTATTTGGAATGAAACAAAAAATAGGAAAAAGAACAAAACTTGAATTTTTTTTGGTTCTTTGACATCCACAAATTTTGAACTTAACTTAAAATGAAACATCTCCTGACCTTTTATAAGAACAAGACACTCATGAAATTGATAAACACATGAGAGGAAATCCAAGGGAAGAATCACAACAAGGAACGTGGCATATGAAAACTAGCAAGAGAACTTTTGAATAAGTCAACGGATGTCAACCTTATTTAGCACTTGAAACTTTTGGAGTTATGTAGATTTGAAATTTGATCAAGAAATCAAACTTGGACCAAGCATATTTGTCTAGTTAAAAATGTAGGAACTACCTCTATTGGATATTCAGAGTGATCAGGTGGAACTAGTTGTTCAAATCCACCAAGACTTTTGGTTCCTACAATTAGGTTTGGGCTCAGATCTGGAACACCCGAAAGTAAATCACCCTAGAGCTAGGTGCACTCTTTCACTATATTCATAATACTAGGATTCCTGGTCCTTCAGTATCTGGTGTTTCTTTTTTTATGAACTTTATTCTCGCATTAGATTTCAGAGTGCATCTCTAAACTTGACAATATCACCAGATCTGCTTGCAACCCAAATTTTCTTAACTATCCATACCAAAACATAATCCAAGATCCTATTTCTCCTACACATAAAATTCCATATATCAATACATTTTTAAAACATTCATAAAACTATCATAAAAAATAAAAACATCATTAATAAATTATCCTTTCAAAGAAAATCATAAATAACACACTTTTAATGCATTCTTGTGTAATTATCCCTTTAGGTGGGTTACTAAACATTTGAATCTCCTAGGAAAAACTAAACAATCAACTTTAACATCTATTCACGCATGCATTGTTACTCAGTACTCGAAAAACTTCAACTTTTACCAATTTTTTTAAATCTCAATCTTGGTTACTACCAGAACCTTCACAAATCACAAACCTTCACTTTTATACCACAACTACTTATCAAACTTTGCATTAAACATTCCTACTAACCTAGCTTTTTGGTACTCGGTATCTAGTACACTCGACACCCAATACACCAAATCATGAAATACTTCAAATATTTTAATTTTAACATGGACTTCTAGTGATCCTTTGCCAACTAGCACCTTCCATAAGCGTTACATTTTTACTTGGGTCCCCAAGAATTATATTCCTGGGGTGTGTTGTGAGACCACACAACAACTTGTAACAAAGAAACCAAATTTAAAAGAAAACTTGGGACTAGATTACCTACCATAAATTATAACATGCATATTTTCCACCAATAGCTCCTCACCTTTACCTAAATTGTGGCATAAAGATTACAAAATTTATTTGAAAAGTATCAATGTGTGCTTTGATTAATTCTCGTCTCTGAAACTTTGTGAAAAAACTAGTTCATTAACATTGAACTACATAATTTAGTAATTCTCTAAAGCTAACCTTGGATAGAGCCTTGCTACTAGTCAAGCATCCATAGCCTTGAAAAGGTTATCTCTAAATTCCCCCAAACATAGTTCTACTACTAGTTAGGCATCTATAGACCTAGTAGAAATATTTGGATAGCCAAAAAGAGTTGAATTTCATTTTTTGATATGAATGAGATTTTTTACATGTAGGCCAAGTAATTGCTTGTTAGAATCTTATGGAATAAATTTGGATTTTATTTGATGGTTTATTCACTAGTAAACTATTCACAAAAAGTCATCTAAGACTGTATTGATTGTTAAAGCTAGTTTGTCCTACCAACCTGCATCAAATAGTTGTTTTAATGACATAAGTTGTGTATAATTCTGATTGCAAGGAGAGGTAAGGGTTTGGAAATAATGTTGGAAATTTGATTTGGTGAGGTAATTAAAGGTAATATTAAGATTTTAGTTTACTTTTCATTCCTTTGAGTCAAACATTTTTTATGAGAAAGAAGGGCATAATAGGACTCTTTAAAATAAGGATGAAAATTAGAAGATTGATTCCATGCACAAAAAACAAAATGGTCATCCCATATGTATTCAAGGTTTTTATTCTAATGGATGAATTATCAATTAGTCCAAACACCTATTATTTGTATTGGACCATGGCTACATATAGTTCTCGTACTCTTGTCATATATGTTACACATAATAGGATCTTTGAAGGTTTGAATGCTACATTTAATAGTTAGGGAGTAACAAGATCAATTGGAGGTTGGTGGCACCAAAAGATGGAGTTCATTCCATAATCTCAAGTTAGCTTCTCACTTTGAGATGGTGCCTTGCATGAGAATCATTTTTTCTTTCTTTATTACTTTTCTTTTTTGGTGCTAATGGATTTTAAAAATGCATATATTGTGATGTTTAATTTTTGGAAACAAGAAAGGGATTTGGTGTTGAAATCAATATAAATTATTTTACAATGAGTTTATGAGACTATGATTGAGAATTATACCCTTTTGAGGGTCATCAAACAACTTGATGGAGCTCTATCATAGCTCAATATGGATTGTTGTCAAATAATTTAAGAATTAGTGATTTGGGAGTTCTAGAAAATGGTAGTCCAAGAACTTGAGAATCTTACTTGAATGCTACACCCTTCCAAGGGTCATGAGGCATCTTGATAGAATTCCACATGATTTAAGATTTATTTTTTTAAAGAAATATCTTCTTGTAACTTTTTATTTATATAATCAATAAGTTTTTTTATATAAGCCTTAAGGGCCCAGGTTCTGGCAAGGTGAAATTGAAGTTTTTAGGGGTACATTAGAGGAAAAATGTAATAACGAGGGAATTTTGGTGTATTGCATTACTAATCACACAATGGTTATGTATTTACACTTCATACAGTTATATTGCCACAATTACTCAATTGTTAATTACATATTTTATGCTTTTATTAATGTATCTATAGACCATAAGATTAATCTATCAAGAAATTTTCCCTCTTCATACTAATTAGTTGGTATATTAGAGAGTATACTCTTAGTTTTAATTAAAAACTATTCAAGCTTACTAGAACCAAAGTTATTCATGTTACTGAGGGCTATGAAGCCTTAACATATATTTATTCACATCATGTACTTTATCATAAAGGAATCACATTTCTCATCCTTACATTTATAATTAACATCCATCATCTCTTTTGGGTGGTAGATGGATTAACCGGTTTCTAAGAACATTGTTATTTCTCAATTTTTTGATGTTGAACCACAAACCTCAATGGTGAAACACAAAAAATTTAATGGGGCAATATACAAACTTATGCTATATAATTAAATTGACACCTTGTTTGTCATTCTTCAATCATATTTATATATAATTCAATAAAACAAACCTGCAATTTTTTACTATAAAAACTATTTCAAATTAAATATTATTTTCTTTCAAAATATATTTCTAGAGGAACTTATTGATCAAGCAATTATTTATCTTAAGATAATGTTCTTTCAACTGGAAATTCTATTATGCCTTCACTCTACTTACAAATAACTTCATCCTTCAATATTTTTTTGATACGATAAGTAGCATTTACATGGTGTTGTACCCTTTACACAGAAAGCCACAAGGGCCAAAAATCATCAAGTCCAAAAAACCTTAAAACCTAAGCCAAAAAATATACATCACGGACCAACAACAAACAAATATGCAATGTAGCAATAGTATCACTAACTAGAATTTTCCCAGTTCTTGGAAAGAGGATTAACAACATCATCCCCAACCCATTCCTATCCATCTTCAACATTCTTCTTATCCATTTCATCCTTCATCACAATGGAAAGGGTACTAGTAACACAATGGACCAGCTTGATAGTGAAACGGGTCAAATCATAGAATTTCTTGTCCATTTTTTCCATTCTTTCCTACAACACATGGAGCTTCTCCCCATAATCCGTGGCCTTCACAATATTAGCATGCTCCACGTCCAATAGGTCCAAGGATTGGGAATCCAAGTTCTCCTTATGCACTTTTCTAATATCAAGAATGGTGTGGGGACCTCCAACATACTCCTACTCTTCCGCAAACTCCTCATCATCCTTACAATCTTTGTTTTCAAACCACTCCTCTTATGAATCCATGTCATTAATCTACACTTTCTCGTTGTTCTTAGCTAGCCTACCAAACCTCTTGATGATCGTCTTACCACCATTCACCACCGTAGCTGTGACCACCGTGTCCCCATTTGAATCTCTACCCACAAAATTTTTACCTTTGTTGTCCCTAGGTGGAGGTCCATCAAACCCTTCACATTATCCTTACCTTTCTTTTTTTGGGTAGGTTTTCTTATAGTCTTAGCAGGGGCCGAATTGAGCTCAAAGGGACTAGTTGTAGCACTAGTCTAGGAAATTCCTTCATTCCCCTTGAGCTTCTTAGTAGCAGGTTTAGGCTTATAGGCTTATGAGTTTCAGTAGAAACCGGATGGGTTTTCCTGATGGGGCCTTCAAAATCGGGCAAGGAAATTTTGGTCACATTAGGAGGTTCAATTTCCTCAACACAAATAGTAGAAATGGTTTTATTGTTGTGTATTTTTGACAAATCTAATTAATAATGGCACCAAAATCTTCCATATGCTACCAACCTACCTTTCTCTCCATCAATGACCTAATTTTTGGTCATCTTATTTGTTGTACCCTTACTTCTATTCCTTTTTTTGTTATTTTATTTTCCAAATTTTGATATTTTCCCCTTAGATGATTCTTTTGTTACTAGCACATCACACATGCCCCTTACCTCTACACAATTTTTTAATTGTTCAAACTACTCTTTCATCCCTTGGTTGCATCTCATTTGTTTCCTTCTCTAACTCTTTAAAATGTTTGAATTATCCTCAACCAACTTCCCTCTCCATGTTGCCTCCTCCTACATCACCCCTTTCTTACTTTTCCACATTGTTTTAACAAAAAATATGTTGTTCATCTTCTATCATGAACCTTCCTCTGACCACCTTTCTTTGGTGTTTTGACTTTTCTTGTTCATTTTTTTTTTGTCCTTTCATATGGATTTTTGTTTTCTTTTCCTATAGGGATGCCTTTATCATTCAAATATTTAATTAATTAAGCCACTCAAATGTGACTCATTGATATAACCATCTTCATATTTGTGCAAAGTTACATTTTCATAGTTTTAAAATGGTACAATTGATATTTTATTTCCCCTTCCACCAACCAATCTTTAAAAATTAATCTTAATTTCCATAACCTCCAAGATAAAAATTATTGCAATAGGCATTAAAATGTAAATGAAACATAACAATTTCCACACACACCAAAAATGTGAAATATGAAAGGAAATTATTCTTTTAGGCTATGCAAGATCTCCAATTCGCCCAAGTGCTCTTGCATCAAACACACCAAATAAGTGAAATATTCTATGAGTTTCCAAACTCATGAAAATTTGGAGATGAATGGAATGGTGATTCCATGTTTGTTTTTGGTGCAAAAATGTGCCTTGTTCATGGGAAACTTCCCTCTTCCATTCTTCTCTTCTTCATTAACTTTACTTTCTCTCTTTCTAATGATGGTATAAATTATATTAATATATGGTCTAAAGAAATGAATAGTGATGTTGAGATCAAAGACAAGACCAAGAGTTGAAAGAATCTTAGAGAGAAATAAAATCAAGAAATGAATGCAATCATTCATGGAACAAAGTAGAGTGAAATGGAGAACCATGAACAAGGATTGGAAGAAGGTAGGATGTCAAGAAGACAGTGAAGGTGTGTGCAATTAACCATTAATGAGGTAATTTCCATGAATTTTAGCCAAATTATTGGTAAGTATGCATTGAAATTTTCATTTGTTAAACATACAAAATTTCAAATAATTTGTTACTATAATAGGTTATCTAAAATATATTTGAGTGAAAAGATAAGCCTGTTATAATTTGGATAAAGAGCATTATGAAGTTAGTGGTAGAAATTAGGTTAAATTGCTTAATTAGGGTTAGTCACTTGATTAGGGTAAATTTTAGTTGGGTTAATTTTCTTTACTAGGGTTTTTTTGTTTGTTTTATGGTTTCATTTGCCCAACATTAATAAATTCTTCTTAAGCTAAAAAACATGAGGATTGAATTATTAAAACATTACACTGTAAATTGAAAAGGTAAAATCATTCAAAATAAATGCATTCTTGAGTACAAAAAAATTAAAAAATTATTATATTTCATATATACATGGGAATAAAAAATTCTCATCACAAGGAGAAAAAAGAGAAAAAAGAATTCATGTTGGAATAGTGGGTAGGCTGGTTAGTCAATTTGGGTTGCTTCATCCATGAGGACGGTGTACCCTAGGTAAGCAATATCCCGATGGTCATCCATGTTGGGGGCATGCAAACCAATAAGGAAAGGTTGAAGAGGAACTACTTCCCCTTGTTGCAAAAACTATGAATATCATCAACAAAAGGAATTCCCATGGCTGGATAAGCAATAGAGAGAACATGGTCTGAATTCCCTAGAAATTCAGGTTGTACTATCATCACCCTACAAAATATACTTTAGCAACCAAGAGGCTGAGGTACAAAAGTGAAGCTACAAAACATGAAGCCAAGTCTGAATTCAGCCTATAGTATGCCCTAGAATTCACATAAGTTTCCTCAAGAACCGTGCACAAGAATGATATAGTGGAAGGAGTCAAGAGAACGAAAAAATTTCCAAGCCTTTGGGTCATAATTCAAACAAGGAAGCCATTTTGGCAATGAATGCAGGTGAGGAATATGGGAGTATCCATAGCTTGGAAGCAAGAAAGCACATGAAGAGTGAAAGGAAAATTAAATAAATTGAAAGAAGTGAAGAATTTGAAGGAAAGTGTGGAATTTATATAAGCTATGAGAAATTTACGGTACATAGTTGCCTGGATAGAAAATCTTGGGAATGCAAGTTGAGGTGGCAGCAGTACACTTTTCTCCAAAATTAAAAGTTAAATCAAATAATTTCTCACAAAGCTGGTGGCCATTGCTTTGAATTTTTCTAGTACGAAAGTCACAAATCGAGAAAAATGAAGATTTTAGAATTAAATGGTGATCATTTCAATTTAGTCTATCAAACCATATTAATCATGAATATGTCCATGTGTTCTTTGTAGAAAAGAAAATTAAGCCAATGAGGTGGCACACGTCAACATGTGTAGAGCTTAAAGGAAAAAATGCATGTGTGATAAGGCATGTGAATTAAATGTAAAGTATGATGGGACTCAGGCTTAAGTATAATCATGAAAATTCTGATGCATTAATGTTTGTGCATCGTCATCAAAATAGAAATTGTTGGTCAAGCTTATTTTAGAGGTTTTCCATTAATTAAAATGGAAATTTTGTGACCTACTTCTCTAAATTTAGAATTAATTTTGTGATTGAATAACTTGCTACTAAATTTTAACTTAAATGTATATTTTTTTGGGAAGATAGCAAACTATAGTTAGCCAAGATTTGACATAAGGATGGTGAAATTTAGCTAGAAAGTTGTACATACATGAAATAATTAACTGAGTCTTCTAGGAATTGGTGAAAAGATGAAAGGTTTTGCATTGAGTGAAAAATCAAAAAGTAACCTTTGCTACAATTGTAATTCCCAACCTAATAGTAGGCTTCATTTCTTGCAAGTTGAATAAAAAGAGCTTACAAAGAAGTATCATTTGAAAAAATGAATATGAAAGAAAGTTCTTGATTTGCAAAAATATTTATGTTGAAGAAGTATAGATATATCAACAAAAAATAATAAATTGCTACTCCAATTGAGATTTAACACATTCATCCCCACTTTTTTAATTGAAACACATTTTTACTCATAAAAATTGATATGAGACTACACATAGATTTACCTACCTTTGAGATCCTTGGCATTGATATTATTTGTAAAAAATGCTAGCTAAATATTCACAATATCTCTCCAAATTATTATCTAATGTTATATCATCGTGAAAAAAGCAAATGTGAACTCTAGAATAGAACTTGATGTTGGTGTAAATAAGTGTTTTACCTATCTAGGTCCTATTTACTTGTTAAGCTCACTTAGGTCCTAGAAGAGAATCTTTCAAGATAATGTTAGTTATCACTAGATCTTATCTTATCTTTTGGCATCTAATGCTTGTGTCCTAAGTCATTTAATATGTGTTGAGCTAGTTAGCTCATTATATTGCATTAAGACACATGTCAAAATCTTGCCTAATCCTATATCACAACTTTCCTTTATAAGCAAGGGATCATACGTAAATCACATATTCAATTTGAAAATCTTGCATCCATAATCATAAATGATATTTGTACCATTTCTATCTTGTGGAAGTAATTTTTTTCTTACAAGTGATCCTAGGGTGTTGAATATTTCACCATTCACTCCTACATGGTATCAAAGCTTTAGTGCTACAAACTTCTTCCTAGATATGAGGGACCAATCTTGGATTAAATATTTTGTTGGGTGTGATTGGAGGTTTCAACAACCTCACCATTGAATGTAGGGAGTTAGAGAAAGTTAGGTTTTCCTTTCATTTTGAATCAAATTTTGTTATATTTTATTGTATCTACAAGGTTTTCAAGTTGGGTGAAGGTTACAAGTTCTAGGAGGTAGTTGAATTTTTGGAGCACTTTGGGCCAAAATAGAACCTACCATCATGTTTGTAAGGCCTGAAAACCTTAAAATCAACTATCAAATCATAAAAATCTAAGCACTTGACCTAAGCCTTCAAAGGAAAATTTTTCCAATTTGATCATATGATCTGTATGGTCGTATGGCTGAAAATTGCTCCTGCAAGTCATACACATCTACAAAAAAAAATGTTGGTAAAAATTCAAAAATAGGTTTTTTTTTTGAATTTATAATTAAAAAATATCAATTTTTTTTTTAGGTATTATAGTACATACACCACATGAACTGTAGACTTGTAGTCGTGGGCCACCCTAACTTTGCATATGGTGCATGTATGCACAACCATGCCTCACTTGTAGACGTACTAGAGTTTTGCCAAATGCATATCACCTTTCCAAAAAATTGATGGACAAACAACATATACCAACCTAAAAAAGAATCATATTCCTCTATTAGGAGAATATAGCAAACACCATCCCTAATATTTCATCATTGTCATTGGCCAAATAAGATTCCACCAAATTATCTAAGATTTTGTCACCTGGGTACGTGTAGGATCATGATGGGCCAAAAAGTGGTGATATGATGGGTGTGTGTAGGTTATGCGGCTGACAACTTTATTTTACCCAAAATTGATGAAATGAAAAGGGTTTTTAAAGGATATTCTTATATATCCACCAATATAAATTATGCTATACCTTGAATTTAATAAATAATTATTATACATTTTCTATTTGAATTACAACTAAAGTCTTGATTGATAGGATGATTGAAAAACATCTATAGCTTTCAAATGGTATCACATTTTTTGAATCTGAAATATGCATCACATTCTATGCTTTGCATACTATATGATTAAAAAAAGAAAAAAAAAAATTCATGAAGTTAAGGTTTGACCAAGTTAAGGTGGTTAAATATACGAGTTTTTATATTTTTTAAAATTTGTAATAAAAAATTCATAATTAATTATTTACTTGGAAAAAAATTACAAAAAAAATCCATCACATCCAGACATAAGTCCTCTACTTATATCTAAAATATTATAAAAAAAATCATCATTTTATTGTGGTTAGGATGGTTAGACAAACACCTACTTATTTTTTCCCTGAAATTTATGTACTACTGAATTGAAATTTCAAATTTTCACCAAATAGATTTTTTCTTTTTTTAAATAGACCTAGTAGTTTAGAAAATACATTCAATTTTCTATAGATTATATTCTTACATAATTTTGAAATAATATAGACAACTTATTCAAATTTTTATGTCAAGTTGCCTAACTCTAATTTTTTTGAATTTTTTGCCACATAAAGGCTTTTTTTTTCCATGATGATACTGCACATACCCACCTATAGAATATTTCAACAAAATAGGTATGCTTCATTTGTGATAGCTAGACAAACATCAAATTTAATAACCCCCCTTTTGACGTCAACAATGCATCAACAGTCCTTTGAAATTTTCAGCCCCATAGGTGATCCCGCAATAGTGGTTTACAAGTTTTGGCCAAACTGGACACTGAAATATTTTTTAAAACTAAATCTTCACTTTCGGGCACTTATAGCGACTAAATCATGAGGAATTTGAAGATGATGCAAACTAGAGTTTTGTGAAATTTTGTCTCTTGATTCTAAATATAATTTTTTCAAAATTTTTGGAATCAGATTGCACTTCTTTTTCCATCTCCCTCGAAAACTAATTTTTTTCATAAAACAATATTTTAAAAAAGTGACGCTCACTGTATAACACATAATTTTTTTTCCATGAAGGATAAAATTTCAATTCTTTCAAATTTAGATTTGTAACTTCAATATCTAGTGCTTCCACTTGGTTAGATAGTTTTTTATTGAATATTTTTTCTTTAGTCAAGTTTCAAAGTCAAACCAATTGCAATTCAGACATAGCGTGATCGTATAATGCGTAACTTTTTTTGTATGAATCAAAATTCTTTTTTTTTTTTGGATCAAGAACTTCAATATTTGGTGCACTCATATTTTTCAATTTTTGTTTTGACAATCTTCTATTTTTCTACATGTGTAGAACATAGAGCTTGATTTTCAGTGAAAATTCTATGTTTAATAAAACTATAAAAAAAACCATAATAAAACCAAAACATATTAAAATTATATTCATTGGATAGTTTGTTTTGAGGACTACCTAATTCTAGTTGGGTTTGTGAAGTCTCTACAATTTTCATCTTCAACCCAAGCTCTGAAGTGCAAAAATTTAGATATTTTTTTGTCTAAGGGGGAGAATGAGGGATAAGGGGGGTTCGAGCACACCCCTAGGGGTTCTATCAAACCAAGGTTTGCTCGAAGCCTGGTTTGAGCACACCCCTAGGGGTTTGATTGAACCAAGGTTTGCTCGAACCCTGGTTTGAGTGAACCACCTTTCTATGTGCATTTTATTTGGTTTTTTGGGTGGGAAATGAGGGACAAGAACTAAATGAATTTACTTGAACCTATAGGTTCATTCAAACCCCTAAAACTAATTTTTTTCCATGGGGTCATTTTTTGTCAGTTTTCCTTCCTCCATCAAATTGTAAACCACTATTGTGGCTTCACCCCACTCTCCATTGTAGGTTTTGATTTTGCAAAAAAAAATGTGGAGCCTCATAACTTGATCATACAAATTTACTTTCTCAATTATTTTTTATTTGGGGTAAAACTCTGTAATCTTCATAGTGGTACAACTATTTTTAGATTTTGGTTCCTGGTTTTCTAAAAAATTGTAGATTCTCACAAGTTTTTTGAGTTGTTCTCATTTTGGGAACTTTCAAGGCTCCATTCTTACTCCTACAGTAACATTTTTGGGTGATTTTTTTCAAAGTGTATAATTTTTCACAATAATTTGTAGTGGTGTGATTAGATAGATCCCATTGTGTGTAAAAAAAATACTTTTATTTTTTGGCCAAATTCAGCATTTGTAAGCACTAAGATCAAGTCCACTTCACTATTTTTGGCAAGTGGCACCTGTAATTGCACTAAGTATAAAGTGCCACTATGGATGTAAATCTTAACTAAGCTAAACATGATTGTAATAAGCAATTTAAAACAATGTAATTAGCTAAATCAAGTTACATTCCCAATGAAGTTCTTGTAAAGCTAAACTAGGAAGCCATTAAAACTTGAAATAAAGCTCAAATTTCACAAATAATCGTAATTAAACTAAAAAAACCTCACCCCATTGGGGGATTAGTACTTCTTCGAGTGTCTTAATTAGAGGGTAAATTTTAAAAATGACATTTTAAACTTTTTATAGTAACCATATGAATTCACCATAAATAAGCATAATATTCTAAATGATTTTTTTTTATTAAGAAATAAAATTTTAGAGTGGGTGAAAAAATAATTTTCCTTGTATGTTTTTGGTAATTTAATGATTGATTTTTTATTTTAATATATATTTAATGAAAATTCCATATCTAAATATTTTCTTAATACATAATTTTTAAATTACATGTTAAAATGTGACAAGTATAGAAAATAAATGTAGTCATTGATAAACTAGGGAGAGTAGGATGTAAAATTTATAGACAATAGTGTGTTATGAATGCAATTTAAAGAATTAAGTTTATAAATAGAGACAATTTTGTTTTAGGTTCAAAAAAAAATATCAATTATGAATAAAATAAATTTTTTAAAGACCCTACAAATAGAAAAATTATGGGGCTAAAATTATCAAAGAAAGCCACATGGTGGGACATAAATTATTTGACTAGATCTAAAATTATTTCCTTCATCATAATTAGAATTTTCCCCTTTTATACATGTCTTTTCTTGATCCTTCAATGCCATGCAAAATGAGCATATCTTTTATAATAATGATATTGCTATGCTTCTATCAATATTCTAAAATCTACAAACTTTTTCTCAAGGTTTTTTCATCTTCCAAGGTTTTGACTAATTTGATAAGTTCCACTTTCTCTCATAAGGAAATAAAGTGTTGTTGCCTCATTGTTAAATTACTTGATATAAATGATCTTCACATATATACATAGCTAATTAGCAATTTATTGCACTCAAACATAGAGATATAAAAATCTTTAATAGTTATCTTTCATTTGAAGTTTAAAATAAAGAATCATATATTTTGTAAATAAATCATTCTAATTTTAGAAGTACTCTAATAACAAAAATGCAACATGTCTCTAACTTGATATTTTTCTCCTACACTTCAAAGAAACATATTTTCATCTAAAACATTTTGGATTAAGAACATCATTAAGCCACTCTTCTTTGCATCTTATGTTTTGTTTATTTATTATATTATCAAAGTATTCTAATAGCAAGGGTCTAGATAGTCCACTTGAATAATTTCTTATACATCTTAAAAATATTGTAAACTCTAAAACATACCAAAGCAAGAGCATTAAATTTGAACAAGTAATGTGATCTTATGTATACATCTATTATATTAAAATATAATTATTTCATTGTTAACATAGAAGAGTAAAGCCCTTTTAAAAAATAAATATTATAAAAATCTTTTCAAAAATAAATTGTTAAATAAAATTAGATGAGTGATTTTTTGAAAAACTAGTTAATTGAAAACTACATGCTTGAATACACATTTTATTTGGGGGCTAAAGTCATTCCTGCAATTTGTGAATTCAAAATTATATGAATAATTAAAAAAAAGAAAAACTAATTAATAATTATTAGAAAAATCTTATACATAATTTATTTTTAAATTATTGAATACGACTAATAAATTAAAAATTATTTAGAACACATATGATAATCTTTGATACTACACTAAATTAGGAGAGAGGATTTGGTAGTTGAGCACCTTAACTTTGTGCTTCTCAAAATCTTATGTGGAAATTTCAAATGACTTCAATTTTTCAAGCAGCTTACTTGGCAAGTCCCCATCTTATAACTAAGGTTCCAGGGGTCACATAATCAAATATGATGCCACATTAGCATGTTTTTTGTCGAGGTGTCCACAAAGGCTAAAAAGGAGACTGATACTTGTACACTAAATCATATTTTATTAGTGTGTTGATGTGGTATCACATGATTTCTTGTTTTTTAGATCTAAGAAATACATTTCTTTTAATTATTGGTTGTCATCATCAACACTAACAACTTTAAGATCACAACTATTGATCAAATATTGTTAAAAATATTAGACATTAAATCAACAAATGCTATAACAGCTATTAAAACATGCCAAGTTACTGTGTCCTGCTGTGTGATCTTCCCCCAAAATGATATTTCACGTATAAATTTTCTAGAATGCCCATAATCTTAAGAGTGTACTATTCAAGTACGGAAACATTAATTCATATGGAATTCTGAGGAGTGGAGTAGCGGAAAGTAGGTTGTCTTACATGAAAAAGGCACATGGATGCCTGGATGTTTGGAACTTTCAACGAAGGCGCCGCAAGCCAAAAACTTTTGTACAGCTCACAAACTGGAATGGCTTTTGAAAACGACTTTTTTTATTTGGGTTTCCAAATCACAGATTGAAATAGGATTTGAGTTTCCAAATCGCGAACTGAAGTACGATTTTGAGTTTCGAAATCACAAATTGGACGGGCTTTCGAAAATGATTTCTTGTGTCGGCGACCGTAAGTGATTGACTTCTGAAGTCAGGGAAGTAAGAGAATCTTGTGCCAGGCAGAAAAGAGTGTTCGTGACGCCTTCGTTGAAAGCTCTCAGACGTGAAATAAGGACGAGTTGAATAGAATAAATACCCATAATCCCCTGTTCTAAATTGGAGAAGTTAGGGATTTCTTCTGCCTTCAATGTGTTCTTTGTGGTTTGGAGTTTACAATGGAGAACAGCAATAATCCCCTCTTTCAGAATACAATGGAGAATCCTGCCCCTGCGACTGCAACCAACATCATTCTCCAAGACAGCGCCACCATCACCCTTACTGCCGCTATGCTAATTTTCCATATCTATTGCTTACGCATACACTTATAATTTTAATGTATCTACTTATAATATGAATTACAGGTGCAGCCGACCAGATGGGTAGCCCCCGTAGGATTAGAGCGCGGGGGCTTTTACGTTTACATGGGAGATTTTGGTTTTGCTAGGGATCAAGCGGGGAGGATTAGAATTCTTCCTCTAAGACACAGAAATGCAACACAGGAGGCGGCGTCTGTGAGAAGTTGTTGGAAAGTTGCATGTCTGATATTAGGGTTAGACGTTGTTATGCAATCAGCGCTTTTCTTTCTGGCAATGAGAAGAGAAGGAGATGTTTGACTTGGTGGGTTCCCTCAATACTCTCTGCGCTATTTTCATCTCTCACTCTCTTTGCTCTTATTTACCTGCTAAATCATGTCTACTCCATTGGAAAAAAAAACCTCTTTTTCACTGCTTTCGTTTTCATACTTGTTTCTGCTGTTGTTATGGGGGCTTTTAGACTTACGCTTTGCTGAAAGAATCACTTGTAGATCTCATCTGTGTTACGTTCTTCTGCTTTCGGTAATGTCGATATTCAGGCAGTATATGCAACCTATAGATTAAGGTTATAATAAGTGGATTTAATCGTGGGCTATGACCTAATGCCCTAGACATTACATAGTTTAGATTGTATCTTATTAAAACTAAAAAATATATTTAAAGAAAATTGATATTTTTGAATTTTTCTTCATCTCTAAAAACACACCATTATTGTACCATGTAAACTCACTAAGTGTGGCATGAAACAATTTTTACATGTTGATAACACTTAAAATTTTCTTGAATTTTCTTTACCTTTAAAAGCACACCTTTGATTGCCTTTGCCAACATTATTTGACCATGTAAACTCACTGAGTGCAGCATGAAACAATTCTTACATGTTAAATGATTTTCCTGAATTTTCTTTACCCTTAAAAACATAGCTTTGATTGTCTTTGCCAATACCAGTAATTTATTTAACCATGTAAGCTCACTAAGTGCATCATGAAACTTAAGTTGATAACACAAAAAAAAATGATTTTCTTGAATTATCTTTATTCTTAAAATCACACCTTTGATTGCCTTTGCCAACATTATTTAACCATGTATACTCACAAAGAGCAGCATGAAATGAAACTAAAGAATATGGTCTTGTTATTTATTATGTACAATTTATTTTTTAAGATCAATGAGTGCAAGAGAGCAAGATTTGGTATAAAAAAATTCCATTGAATGGTTGCATATATACTAGCGCTTGCACCTTAGCAAGGCGCAAGGGTTACGCCGATAGGAGGGTATACTACGGTAGTGTATGGACAACACAATATATTATCTTAAATGGTTGAAGCGGTGGAATATTTTTGCTCAACTGGACAAAGCACTTTTGTTGGTAGTTAATGATATACAAAATGTGTGCTATGAAAAGTCAAAATGTTGGGGAGCAATTTTGCAGTGGAACTTTTTTTTTTTGTTTTTTTGAAAAAATATACAATACAATTGTTGGTGTGTGAGGGTGAGGGGCTACGATATATGCCATTTGGCTTGAAGGCCTGCAAAGGAAAAGGAATGGAATGGTTAGCTGGGAATATTTTTTGTTGACATGTACAATGATTGCTCCATGTGCAATTTATTATAACACTAATAAAGGGGAAATATTTTTTTTTGCCAATAAAATTAAAAAGTTACTCAAAGGACATGCACATTGTTGACGGCATGTTTAGTTTTGTAAAAGAGAAATTGTTGATATAAGAAGAAGTAGGAGCGACGTGAGGGAGAAAGGGTAAAGAGTTGTGTACCTTGGCTCTTTAGAGATAGTTGTTGTAATCGGGCTTCCTCTTCTTTTCTCATAATTGTGTATGGGTGATTATGCATTTTTGAGTATCTCTCGAAGGAGAACATTGGCTGAATACGAAGGTTGTTCAACGATTTCACTCTGGATATAGCTGTAAATGTTAGTCCTTGTCGTTCTATTTTTCCAATGTCGACAGTTGCTCTGGCAAGCGTTAGGCCTTGCGATTTGTGTATGGTAATAGCCCATGCCATTGTGAGCGGAATTTGTCTACGGCTGCCCAATGATACAGGTACTATTGGTAAACTTTTGGGGTCCTTTTCATTCCATGCTGGCCCACTATAATTATCGATCCTTGCCACTACGTAACAATATTTTACATATTTGTATCCATTTAAAGGCATTAACATGGTAGTTTTTCAAAAAAAAAAAAATTTGACATAGTTCTTTACAACACGAGTTTTTTTTTTGCGAAGCATACCATCCATAGTCATACTACACTTGTAAAGAGAGCGTGGCAACTATATTAGGCTATGTAGTATGGCTATAGCAATCCTTAGAGTTGCACAACAAGGCTCTGGCAATGGTTGCTTTTAAGTGTTCCTTTGCATTATACATTTCAAGGTTACAACGCAGTGTGAATACATAATGTTTGTTCAAGACACTACCAAACAGTATAGCTAAATCATTAAGCTTATACTTATGCTAACGTTTAAACTGAGTTTAATGTCTATCTAGCTTACTAAAAGTACTTCTATCTATATAAAAAAAAGGTTGGCAGTTTTAGGTTAGTTGAATGTTTTTTGAAAGATTTTTTAGTTGGAGCCTATCAATCAACACAAAAGTCCTCTTAATTGATATTTATAATAAACACAAATTGTAACTGGCTATCAATCCCAAACTCCCATTTAGCTTATTAACCTATTCCTAGCTGTGTGATTTAGGGGACCATTTTTTCACTGCTAGAACTATTCATTTACAAACCCGACATTTTTTTTATTTTTTTCACAACATACATTAGCAACCTAACACTTTCGCAGCGAGCCACCATTATACAACACAACTCCTAAGCCTATCACTGTATTGGTAATAATACACTTGAATGAGGTACAACTCAAGGTTTAATTAGCGATGGGTTCATGTTGGGTGACTCCTTATAGATGAGTTTCTTGGAGGGTAAGAATCAAATTCCTTCCAACGATTAAATGTCTAAGTTTGGACAATTTAGTTTACTACAAGAATGGTTGACTCTAAAATAGTTATTTTAATATTCACGTTGGGGGGGGGGGCAACTTAAGAGTCTCTACATCCAAAATACTTAGATGTAACTGACTTGTTCTTTTTGAGTGCAACTTATTATTAAATCTTTCAAATCTATCGTGAGCCCCAAATAACATTTATTAATTGGATAGTTTAGGCTTTGCATATAAGGCATTGCATAATGGGCTAGGTAGATTAAATAATTATTCTAGGCTCGGTTTCTACCCAACAACATGGTGATGATTTAATATAAAGTGTTTTGCTAGAGGCTACTAAACCATATTTGAAAAGAATCATGTAAAATAACTATTTCACATAACATTACTTTATAGGGTATGTGCAAACTAACTGAGCAATGAGTCCAAAAAGTTGAACAAGGTAATTAGCTTAAATTCAACAAAGCTATTATAGTTAAGAGCGTTGAGAATATGCAATATCCATATTTTACAAAAGGGCAAGAAAAATACAACTAACAATTATTAATCCTCTCTTAACAATGACCATGTTAATATCTTAATACTTCTCTTTGTAATAATATTTCCTTAATATTAACAATGTTAAACTCAAAATAAAATATCTCTTTCCTATATACAATGTATTTATTTATTTAACTAACTACTTATTCATCCCCTATATATATATATATATTTGTTATTTTATATATATATATATATAATAACATCAATGATGAATACTATAGCTAATTAATAACAGTATTTACTTCTACCTTTTAAATTTATTTACTATAGAATGGGAAATTTCCTTTCTTTTAAAGAAAATTCGATTCTACCTAATTCTTTACCCTTTCTTTCAAAAAACAAAATTAATCCTTTTTTAGTTTAGATACTTCCCTTCTTCACGGGATGCGGGAACATATCCTTCTTTTATTTATTGTTGTCATTATTTTAATGACTGAAGAAAATGGGGTCATATTTTTATTTATCTTTGATTAGTTTATTTGATATTTTAATCAAAGATTTGAGATCAAATCTCTAATTTTCCTTTTTGATTGATTTATCTTTCTGATCAAATATGTTTATCTCTTTATTTAATTCATCTTTACTTTATTCAAATATTTGAATCATCTTTTACACTTGGTCTTTTAACTTGTTTAAAGCTTTGATTAGTTTATTTGATGTGTTAATCAAATCTTTGCGATAAAATCTTTTTATTTATTTATTTATTTCATCTTTTAGATTATTCAAATATTTGAATTATCTTTTATTTTGATTTATTTATTCGATCTTTAATTTATTTATGGTAAGGTTTTTTATTTCATCGTTTTGATTTGTCTTTGTAATTCTTATTTATTTACTTGATTTCTAGTTTTTTCTATGGTAAATATATATTTATATCTTTGTGATTTATGTTTGATTATTCCTTTTGATCAAATCTTTTTTGATTTATTTTTTAAGTTATTCATAATAATATTTCTGACCTCAACCCTAACTATATCTATTAACCCTAAACTTGACAACAAACCTAAATGTAAACCTAATCGTAATGCTAACCCTAACCCTAAGTTTGATGCTAGTAACCCCAATTATTACCCCAACCCTAACTATATCTAGTAACCCTAAACTTGACAGCAAACCTAAATGTAACACTAATCCTAATGCTAACCCTAACCCTAAGTTTGATGCTCTCTCTCTCTATCTCTCTCTCTCTCTCTATATATATATATATATATGCTAGAGATATAGTTAGGGTTAGGGTAAAGAGATATATCTTTGAATTATTTATTTGATTTTTGATTTTTTTTCTTTGATCATTCAATTTATCATGGTAAACATTTTTATTTGATCTTTTTGATTTATTTTTATCTTTGAATTATTTATTTCAGAAGTACTTTTCCTTAAAGAAAGATTAAGTGGGATGTGATTTTATTCCAAGTTTTTAGGCTTTAAAAGAAAAGCTTGTCTGTTTTGTGTTTTTTCTTTTTAAGCTAAAAGTAAAGAATTACGGAAGGATGAATCTAAAGTTCATTCACAAGTAAGGAAACAAAAAGAGACAAACTCTCATGCGAAGAATACAGAGCAACTACATGCGATCAAACTTCCTCAATATTCTTTTCAGAGTTTGGTCTCATACGGTAAAGGTTTGGGAAGAATAAAGCTTAAGCAAAATATAATTTCATCATGATGTAAAAGCATCTTATTTTACAATGAAATTCGGGTTTGTCCAAAAGAAATCCTTTCAATTGATTTCTTACATTAAGGCCATAAATCTCAAGCATGATATGCATACCGTAATGCCCATATACTCATCTTAATCCACTATAATTTATCTGAGTCAATATAAGCATACAATCTGTGTAATTTGTTCCATAAAAGATAAGATCGCATCTTGTCATTTTCATACTGTTTTAGTTTTAGAAGTTAATCAGTGACTTTTCTACTCAACACAGATTTGCATTATTAAATATACATAGCAACCAATCCTCATCTTAAGAATGTTACTCAAATAAAATCAAGGTAAGAACTATTTTCCACAGACAAAGTTATCAACATGACAGGCCCAAAATAGTCCATAGAATAGATACAAAATGTATATATATTTAGATAAAAGATTATTTCTACAGTTGTTAAGCTTTACAACAACTTCTCCCAGCATGTAATGATTCAAGGTTTAGTATACTAATTTATCATTGCAGGTGTAAGACAACTCCACAACATAAATTAAAGGACATGTATGCAAAAATGTGAAAGTATAGACAGGCACGCGAATTGTTTGACAGAGTGCCCCAAGTCGTCATGCCTATAATTTTCGTTAGAAAAACCTAACTAATTTTTTATTTTTTATTTTTAAAATGATGCCATAATACAAAAGTAAATGTCAATCATACATATCTACATCTTATACGTAGGTAACAAGATGTTATTATCATCAATGTTATTATCAGAGATGGCTTAAAGAGTATTTAACCATAATGAATAACTTAATTCTTAGAAGTGTAATTATTATTTCATATAGTAAATTCCATTACAAAACAAATTAATACCCCTTTTATTTTTGTCCACAAAGTTATTTTTTTTTCTTAATTAAATATTTCCAACAATTTTTTTTTTGTAACAATAATATTTAAACACTAATATTGACAACTCATTTTGACTTGTCATATCTTTTGATTATCGTTAATGAGATTATTACAAGAAAAATTTAATAATAAGAATGCCTTCATTTATTATACATTTAGAACTACTATCTCCATTAATATTACCCTTCATACTATTATCTCTATTCATTATTATTATTACTTTTAAATCTATTTCTTATATATATATATATACATCTTTATTATATATAAAAATATTTATATAAATAAATACATTTAATTATCTATCTATTCCATTTGTTTTCAGTAAAGGAAAATATAAAAATCTCATTTAAAATGACAAAAGATGCCTTCCCTCTTAAAAGTAGTGTTAGTGATTATCTAATTTATGTAATTTTCATTTTAAAGGATATTTTCCCCACACCAAGGAAAGTAGTTACTTTATTAAGAGACTATTAAGGAAACTATATATTTTGAAAGAAACTTCATAGGAGAAATAAACGTGGAGCCTCTTATCCACCTCTTTTTGTGGCCACTAAAAATATAATCGATCATAGTATAGATGCAGTTACTAAAATTAATGCACCATACGTTGGCTATTATATTAATATATTAATGAGAGTTAAAAGTTTATGAAAACAAACAAAGGGTGGAAGACGTCTATGTAATTCTATTATATCCTTTTTGTAACGTCTTTGCTCTCAGCAATTTAAAACTAATATTTAACTTAATATAAAAATATTTCCATTTTATATCGATGTCATCCTTTTAATTTAATACTGTGGATTATTATTCTATAGTAACCATGCAATTGAGATTAGAAGGACACTTCAAATGTCTACATCCGACAGTAGCAAGACCCCTAACAATTGCAGTGCTAACATTTTGCAGTGCTATATTGATTTGCTGCTTTCACCACAATAGCGATAATATTTGTTCATATTAACCATTAATTAATTGCTAACTAAGAAGGAAAATAATAATATTATTGTTTACCCAATTATCAAGTAGCAGTGTTGACATTTAATTTATAACCAGGTATCCCATCATACGAAATGATATATATATATATTCTTGTTTATTACACCCAAATAGTAATTTCCCCTTGATTCAGAAACTGCCTCCACTTGAACAGTAGTTATCACATTTTAGTTTTATTCCTTAAGGTGAAATGGATGCCAAGATAAATGATGCAAGTATGGTATTATTGCAACTAAAACTGCTCTTCATGATCTCCATCATCCTCTTTCAGTTTGGAAGCCGTTGGATTCTCTTTTGGAAACAGTGGTGATTCAACTTCCTTCTGAGACTAAGTTTAGGGTTTGCTAAATATTTAACACTTCCTTTATTGCTGTTCATTTATTAGTACATTGATATGCCCAAGTGTAGACATCACCATCTGTAGCACTTTCAGAGAGAAATAAATCATGAATAGCCTCACCGCAAGAGGTGTACTGTCAAGTGGATTAAACCATGCCAAAAACCAAGAATCCTTACAAATAGATGAGAGGACTGCTTGCTGACGGTATTGATTACATTGTACATAGGGCAGTTGGTGCGCCTTAATTGCAAATCTTTAGATTCAACCCTACGTAGTTACCACTTATTCATTACACATTGGGTGATATGGAGCTGTAGGGAGCTAACACGATTTAAGGAGCAGTTAATACACTACTGTTGTTTCATTTTTAATTATGTATCTTCAATCCAAATCTGCTTGCCTCGAGATCAAGGTGTGGACCCAGATTGTGTGAGGTTTCAACTGGCATTTTTGATTAATTACAACATTATCTGCAACCATTCGTACACGGGTTGGACTTTCCATAGGAATATCTTTTATTCTAGTTTTCTTCTACGTAATTATTTACTTCTGCCAACAAGAATAGCACAGTTGCTTTTATTTTATTTTATTATTAACTACTTATACATAAAATGAATAACTATGTAAGTTTTATTTCTAAAACATGCAGGTAAATTTTTTTTTCTTGAATCTTGTCGGATGATGCTTTGGATGCTACCCTAACCGACCACTGGCAAATATTTGTTTTCTCCTGGCATGGATTGGTTGCCTTCTAGAAGCTAGCATTGAATTTTAACGGTTCCTTTACTGGTGAGGAAATCCCACCAAGTTAGTTTAGAAGAATAATGCAGAAGACGTGATGAAGGTAATTAGGGTAAATTTTAGGCTATTCTTATGATTCCTGGCCGTAGTTTCTTTTATTTATTTTCTTAGATAACATACTCTAAATCCTTGTTGAATCTTCATTTTCAGGCTATAGCTCACCAAATCAGAAAGAAAGAGGTTAATACCAATGAAGAAGAGTTTGGAGGGAGAGATCCCAACTGTGGCAAGGGAAAGCGAAAAGGGAACGACAACAACTACTGGAAATAAATAAATAAAAACAAACAAAGAATAGTGAGCAGTTAGAATCTGTTTGTTTGTCTTGCATTACTATGGATGCAAGGTATCTGTCATTCAAGAAGAATGTCAGCCCAACAACAGGTAAATAGCTCTACAAAAGTTACAGATACTCCCCAGCACTTAGCCCAGAACGATGAAAAATTCCCATGGGTGTGCAGTGGCTTCAAAAGGGGGAATAGGGCTGATTAGGAGCGATTTACTACCATTAATATGGTCATTGATTGTGTTATGAACCCCTGGAGCTAAATTCATTTAAGATAGACTCTTTTTTAGCAATAAGATGATTCTTATGATACACTATTTGATCTAATAAATACAGCTCATTGTCATTGAATTCGATAAGCATGAAATGAACTTAAGGCTCATTAAAACTCTGGTACAGGGCCTGAATTTTTTGTTACTGAAACAAATTCAAGACAGATTGAGGGGTAGTAACTCCATATTATGAATTTCCCTTATCTTCTTTAGCTATAAACTTGAAATCTCATCTGCATTATTATTATTTAAAAAAAATAAAAACCAAGAACAATGAATGATCTCGAGCTAGTTGGTCATTTAGAAGCAGAATTAAAATGTATGATTAGAACATATACATCTAGAATAACATTGATCTAGAGAAAATAAAACACAAAGTTTTGGTCTATTTCCAGCAGCCAGTGACTAAAGAATGACTCATCTACACAGAAGACTCATCTACACAGTCGACTGAAGAATGATGAGCAGGACTGCACAAACTAACTCGTAAGTGCAAGAAAGAAACCTAGGAAGTTGTAGATATCTCAGCCTGAATTTGTAGAGGACGCCCAGCAACGCAAGAGCCAATAGATCCCAAAATGACCCGTCTAGTCAGAAGCAACACAAAAAATGGCGCTATCCAGATCTCGCAAGCCACAGCAAAATACGAGAATTTGACAACACAAAGAATGGCGCTCTCCAGATCTCAGAAGTCGTTCTCTTAACCCCTTTTTCCCAGCCTGCATTTATTATCTAACAACTATTCGGTGACTTTGTAAATGCCAGGCAACTGACGCAGACTAGGGGAGTCGTGCAGAACAGCGCGAACGGATCCAACCCATACCTGGTGACGCCAAAAAAGGATGAATGGCCATGCCTCAGTGAAATACGGGAATTTGCTGACGGCGAGGATAGTGGATACAGAATTTGCTGACGGCGACCACAATCAAACTTCAATGACCTTCTGCAGGAAAAAAAAACTTGTCGGCCTGTCTCAGGTGAGAATCCAACCGGAATATCAGACATGAGACTTTCTCGGTCGATTCCTCACCTATAATAGCCTATCGGCTAACAAGTTTTGAATAAATGGTTTTAGAAGGGGAGGTTGGGTTGTCATCACATTTGTGGTTCTATGGAGGTCTTTTCCTTTTGTGTATTTTTGTTTCAATATCCATCACATTAAAAAATAAAAATTATTTTTATTTAGGGGAAGGGTACCAGTAGTCGCTATAACTAACTTCGTGCATCCCAAGCTCCTAAAAGGTATGTTAGATTTCAATATATTTTTTGGGTTTCTTTGTATGTGACTTAAGAGCTTATAGCTATTGTTTCATCTTTTGGGTAGCTACAATGAACACATGAGGATTTGTTATGTACACAAAAGTCAAAAAGTGGTCATTTCAAGGTGACATTTGATACATATTCTTTATTGCCCTGATAACCACTTTCTTTGAACACCACAAAATTTACAGAAATACCCTAGTAATCGTGTGCTATTGGTACCAATAAAGTTGCACAAATCCTCCAATTAAGTACTTTATTTTTAATTATTGCGTATACAAGTAGACTACTATTGATACACTTGAAATTTTTTAGTGAGCTTTTAATTAGCAGATATCAATGAATGGTTATTGGAACATGGGTGGTAACTGGGGTCTTTCCCATAGACATCCCTAAAATAAAATATCATAATATAATAATGGTTTATGGGCTAGATAAAACGGGTTGCACTCTATCTAAGGTTGAAATGGTAGCCATGTCCTTGATCTAGCAATTTGTGGCCTTGATTCTATAACTTGACTTTGAGCTATGTGTTCATATATTGAATAAATTTGTACAATTATATATATTCTAATTGAAGGGTTCTCAAAAGCATTACTAGTACTTATTATCTAGTGAGAAAATTTGTATCTTGTCTTAATTGTAGTTGATCTTTATTGTCTCAATTCAATGATGTTTGAATAAGATTGAAGGAATGTTACATAGGATGCAAATGTTAGATGCATAGGACAACTAAGAGGGAGGGTAAATCAATTGTAAATTAAAACATTCAATCCCTCATCAATTTTCAAACCCTTATCATGCATTAACAGAATGTAAACATGTGAAACAACAATGCAAACACATCCAAACATAAGATAACACTAGATTTACATGGAAATCCCTAAGTAGGGAAAAAAATAGTGAGAATTAATTCACATATATATGAATAACAAAACCAAATACAATTAGGCTCACTTCCATGGCTTCACTACCCAAAAAATGAAGAAAGGCTCACAGTCAAGTGGCTCATTGCCAAGAAGAAAGAAGAATATAAAAAACTATTATAGAGAGATTCACTACCTCAGAGAAACAAGAAAATCTACCACTGCAAATTTTTACTAGATCTACAACCTTAAATTCACTACCTCCAACAACTTCAAGCACACTAAAAATATAGACACCTTTTGCTCATTGCATTTGGAGTCATATGTATTAAATCTCATACTCAGATCACCACACTTGATCAAATTCACATATCACATTTTCCACACACCTTAACACAAACTCCAACAACTCACCTTTCATTTATACCATCATTGACCTAAACAATCTTAATTAGGTCGGCCTTAATCAAATGTATGCACCCCAAATGTTCATCACTAAGATAGGTCGGCACCAAACACTTCCATGGTGGAAAGAAGTGAAGAAAGAAAATGCCAAGGGTTAACTAGGACCCAAATCTACATCACCACACCACTCAACACATCCATAATCCATGAATTACATCCACAAATAGTGCTAGCACCCCAGGTCGACCAAACCTAAACTAAAACTACAAGCAACCACATACATGCTTCTCTAGGTCACACAAGCCACATAGCAACACTTTGCATCATCCACACAACATCCCAAAATATTCCAACATCATCAAAATATTCTACAACACAGCTGCAATCACCTGAAACAAAGATTACTTTCATCTTGTGCACTAAGATGCGCTACCATTCAACTTCAACACAAAAAACTAAACTTGCACTGGAAACTCCAAGGGAAGATAAATATAGACAATATAATAATTTTACCAAATATGTAAGACATGAAACCTTACTATAGAGAAATGTAGAGCAATTCCATTTCTCCTAGATTATCTTCTATAGAGATAGACAAACTTCCAAACACAACTTTCACTGCAGAATGATCTAGAAACTAAAAATTTGGATATAGAACCTCTAAATACCTTTGATCATCATATCCAAACTATGCAAGCATATCTTTAACAATGAAGAAAGATGGAGCACAACACTAAATACACCTCTATCACACTAAACACTCTTTTATTCAAATTTTATTAAAAGCACTTGGAAGCCAAGTGAACTAGTTGCATCAACAATACCAACACAACATTGAAAAACCTTCTCATCATGACTACAAAACTTGCAATACCAACAATTTCCACATCTACAATATCTACTCAACAATACAATAGAGGTTGACAACACTAAATACAACATAGTGCGACACACTTACTATTGTCATCAATGATAACACTACAACAATCTTCCTAACCATACTAGAGGTTGAAATTAATGACCAACTATCAACATCAATGACAACACGGGTAGCATACTTGCAACAATATCCCCCTTTATCATTGATCCAACAACACCAACTTTAAAAAGTCGTCAACAACAAAATAAATTTTGCATTAAGTAGCACTCGTCCTTACTAGGGTACACTTCACTCTCTTTCTTTACCTTTGTTCTTTAGACACCATTCTCACTGCATTATCTCCCCCTATATGAGGATTTCTTCAACCATTAACTTCAATGGTAAAGGACAACAAACTCACCTTTGACACATCACCTACATAAATGTTTTATTTTCTTCTCTCCACCTTTGACATCTACATACATCATTTTGACACCACTTGTAACACCAGCAAGCAAATTCTCTCTCTCCAATACTCTTCACTACTCATTCTTCACTGCTCCTCCACTACTTGCTCTTTTTTGCACATTAAACATTGAACAACTAGAAGGCTTTTAGTTATCATTTTTTGAAAAAAAAAATTTCATTGTGTAAAGAATTGTTTATAGATTGATGTCATATCATTTTTTTAACAAGAAAATTAAAAAATTAAAAGTTATTAAAAAAATACAAAAAATTGACATTTCGAGTTTTTAGACCTGTTTCTTCATAAATTAATTAAAAAATATAAAAAATAATTAAATCATAAAAAAAATTGCAAATTTGAAAACTAGACATTGTCATATATAATGAGTTTTAATTTCATAAAACAATTTAGAAAAAAACCTCATTAGTTATATTGCTAAAGTTAGTTTTTTTCTCTTGAAATTGCCATGACCTTGTACTTACAAGTCTAAGCCTAAGTGTTTGGTTACCATGTATTTTTTGAGCCCAAATCCAAATGAAAAACATGTCTTGTGAGTTTTAAACCTTTTGGAACAAGTACCCACTTCAAAATAGGTATCTATTCTAAAAAATGAATGGGTATTTGTTTTAAAGCTAAAAAATGACACTTCCCCTGAATGTGGACCCAACTTCTTTCACTTATGTAGTAGCCCTTACAAACAAGTCTAGCCTTATTTATGAAAAATTTTCCATCCTCATTCATTTTGTTCCTGAAATCCCATTTAGTTCCTATAACATTCTTGTTTGTGGGTCTTGGGACCAATTCCTAAATCTGATTCTTCTCAATCTATTCCAACTCTTCTTTCATAGCCTTGATCTAATTCTCATCTTTTGTACTTCAATATTATTTTAGGTTCCACCTTTCAAAGTAATTTTTTTTACTTATTCCTCTATCATAGTAGCTTTTTTCCTTGTCAACACACCTTTGCTCTTATCTCCAATGATGTGATCTTTAGAATGATTCTTCTACACATACTTAGGAGTCATAGGGATCTTTCTAAAGCTTCTTCCTCTTCAACTGTCATCTCTTTTTCTTGAAATATTATTTTACTTCTTTACTACAAAGGGATTCATTTGATTCATATAATTTTATGAATACAAAACTTCGATGTGGTTCTTCATCCACTTTGACACTTGCACTTTCAATATTCTTCTTCAACATTTTTATAGCACCAATAAACTTTACTTCTTGTAGAGTATCCAAAATATTTTGTAATCAAATCTTGCATTAAAATTTCCTAATTTTTCTTCATCTATTTTGATATAGCATTTACTTCTAAAAACTATAAAATATTTCACAATAGAAGCTTTTCCATACCACAAATCATAGGGAGTCTTTGACTGTTCACTCTTGCTTGACCTTTATTAAAATGTAAACTGTAACATGAATTTCTTCTCTCCAATAGGCATCAGTAGACTTGCTTCCTTCATCATAGTCCTTGTTTCTTCTTGAACTATTCTATTCTTCCTCTCCACAACTCCATTACGCTAAGAATTTCTTAGAAATGACAAATGCCTCTTTATTCTATGATCATCACAAAAACTATTAAACTCATTTAATGTGAACTCGCCACCTTTTAGACCTTAACACTTGATTTTAAAATCCATTTCATTCTCAACCATAGACTTAAATGCTTTAAAATTATATAGATCTTCTATTTTTTTCTTTGAGAAATGTTACCCAAGTCATTCTAAAATAATCATCAATCAACAACATAAAATACTTGTCACCTCGAGAGCTTCTTATTCTGGTAGGTCCACAAAGTTTTGTATGCACCAAATCCAAATGACCTCTGGTAGAATATTATTTAGCCTTGAAACTCTTCTTTGCTTGCTTTCCAAACTGATATTCCTTACAGATTGCATTGATAGGCTTTGTAATATTTGGCAGATCTCTCATAGCATTAGTAGAACTGATCTTTTCTAGGTTGCCAAAATTGACGTCACCCATTCTTTTGTGACATCCAACTTTCATTAATCTGAGCCATAAATCATTTAGCACCAGTACCTTTGAGATGATAAACATTACCTTTTTTCCTTGTCCCTGCAACAACCAAAGTTCTAGATCTTCCTTTTTTGATTTCATAGCCATCATCTTGAAACACAATATTGTATCCTCTATTACACATCTGTCCTACATTAAGAAGATTATGTCAGATACCCTTGACATAAAGAACATCATCTATTTTATGCTTTCCATAAAAGATAATTGAACATCACCAAACTTAACAAGACCACCATCATACTTTTGAAGTTTAACAAACTTACTCTTATCAACCATATATGTTTTGAGCATCTAGTATCAATTATCTAGTAATTCCTCTCTTCTCTTGCATGAAAAGTAGTCACCATAGTTCCTTCAATGTTGTGAATTATTATTAGAGCACTTTCCTTCATACATTCAAAATTAGTAGAATTAGTTCCAACATTTAAATCCATGAACAAGCATTCATTAGTGTCATCATCAAGACAACTCGATTCCTCATCGTCAAATACACCATTGTCTCTTTCAATATAATAACTCTTCTTGAAAAATTTTCCTTTATGATTTTTAGGTTTGTCATTTAAAACTTTGATTGGACATTTAGAAGCATAATGACCTATATTTCCATAATTGAAACACTTAAAGGGTGGGTAAAAGCACAAAGATGAGTCCACGAAATATGGATGTTTTTTCCTTAGGCAAAAAAATGAAATCAACTTGGCCAAAATAGGATCATGCTTTTTAATAAATGGGATCTCGATTTTAGAAAATGGGATCCTATTTAGCTTTGGATCCCGAGCCTAAATTCTAAATGGGATCCCATTTTTTTGAAAAAGGATATATCATTTATTAATGGGTCCTGAATGCGATGGACAGAAATGGAATCCCATTTGAAGGTAGTGTTTATTTTTAAAAAGAAATGAAATGCAGTTCATTCAAAAACATGGGATCTTGAATTGCTGAGGGATGAAAACAACATAAGCGATCTCCAAGTGCGCCTCCACCCTCAATTTTTTTTTCATGTTTTTTTGAAATTTTTTAATACAATAATAGATTTTAGCATGTTTTTTCCAATATATTTAGCATTTTATGTATTTTATTTACCTATAATAGTATAAATGAGGATTTGTATAAGTAGAAGAAAAAATGCAATGAAAACCTGAAGATATTGAATAGAAAGGAAAAAATAACCTTAAATTGGATCTAAAGAACAAAATTTAGATTTTGAAACCTAAATTGTTCAATTAAACAAAAAAAATTTCATTTGAAAACCCTAATTGAAAGGAAACAAAAAAAATTGTATTTCAAAACCCTAGAAATTGAAATGAAATAAAAAAATGCATTTAGAAAACCCTAATAAGATTTTTGAAACCTAAATTCAAATCAAACAAAAAAAAATGGATTTGAAAACCCTAGTTTAAAATGAAAGAAAAAAAATTGCATTGAAAACCCTAATTGCTTCTTGAAACCCTAAATTGAATTTAGACATTTTTTTTCTAAAACCCTAAATTGAAATCAAACAAATCATTTTGCATTTGAAAACCCCAATTTCGAGCTCAAGAATATTTGATAATGGAAAAAATTCATTTGCATTGCTTAAATGTTTTATATTTCATTTACATTGTATGGAGACATGTAGGCATGCCTATGGAAGGAATTATTTGATATATTTAGGTTGATACATGTAGTAAATTAGGGTCCTTGACATTGACAATGAAATAGGATTTGATAAATATTATACATTTAAATGTGTATTCATCAAGAGACACAATCAATGAAAATTTATGAACATAGATATAATTAGAATAGAAAACAATATGCCAAACTTTACTTTCAATGTTAAATTATATTATATTAGAAAAAAATATGTTAAACAATAGTTACAATTCATAAATTATCAATGTTTGTTTGCAAATTTAGTTAGAAAATTCTTAAATCCTTGTACAATCCATTTCCAATTGTCACTTAATTAGATAATATTTTCATTCATTTCTATTTTATGTTTTGATCTCTCTTAGTCATCCCTTGTTTCCATTTCTTTTTTTCATGTGTTGTCTATTGCCTTTCGACATTCTTAACTCTCATTCTAGTAAATTAGTTGTTGATTAGGCTTCTAGTTTAGTCTAAAATCTCAATTTGCACTAGGTACCTAGACACTAAAAGAATCTGAATATTTTTCTTTTCTTTCTTTTAGGTTCTTTCAATTCCAAACAATCCAAAATAAAAAAAGATTCAATATTAACTAACTTTATTATACATTTTATATCATAAAATTCATTTAAGTGGGAAATATTCAACTTTATCATAGTATATTAAACTTTATATAAATATATATATACAATCAATATTAATGAAAATCATGTTAAATAAAATAATCTTATATTCAATTAAAAAAATATCAAGTTAAAGTATACATAAAACTCAATCATCATAATACATAATTATGTGTTTCTATTATAGAAATAGTCAGTGCATTCATAAAATTAAATATATTCATAAACTAGTCATTCTATTACCCTAAACCGTAAACTGATGTCTTAAGGAGTCCTAATATGACATTTCTTAAGGGGATCAAAGAAGGTATCAAAATTTGGTGAATTTTCCCAAGGCAACCAAATTTAACAATAATAAGATCATGCAAGATTATTATATCAATAAGATTTCATGATCTAGGTTGGTCAATCAAAACAAGAGATATCTCAATCAACAGTTCCATAAGAAAAAAAATTCACTAAATTTCAAGTCCATTATTCCAAGGGCCACCCACACTTCACCCTAAGTTCCCTAAACCCTAAACCCTAAAATCTAAAATCTAAACCCTAAACCCTAGAGCCTTCATTTTTTCCTAGGACCTTAAAATAAAATTTGGTTGCCTTGGGAAACTCCACCAAATTTTATAACCTTAAGCCATGCCATTTTGTCCTAGTACCTTACTACACATATCCCCTTAAGCCATCCTATTACTCTAAACCCTAAACTCTAAACTATAAAGCCTAAACCCTAAAGCCATCATTTTTTCCTAGGCCCTTAATGAAATTTGGTTGCCTTGGGCAACTTCACTAAATTTTATTCACTTGAGCCATGCCATTTTGTCCTAGGACCTTACTAGACATAGATCCCCTTAAGCCATCCTATCACCCTAAACCGTAAATCAATGTCTTAAGGGGTTTGAATATGACATTTCTTAAGGTGATCAAAGAAATTCTAAAAATTTGGTGAAGTTTTCCAAGGAGAACAAATTTAACAATAGTAAGATTGTGCAAGATAATAATACATGAATGAGATTTCATGTGAGGCTGATCAATCAAAACAAGAGCTATCTCAACCAACTATTCAACAAGAAAAAAAAAATCACTAACTTGCAAGTCCATTATTCCAAGGGCCACCCAAACTTCACCCTAAGTTACCTAAACCTTAAACATGGATGAACTCTAAAATATAAACCCTTAAATCATTCATTTTTTCCTAGGACCTTAAAATGAAATTTGGTTGCCTTGGGAAACTCCACCAAATTGTATTCCCTTAAGCCATGTCATTTTGTCCTAGGACCTTACTACATAGATCCCCTTAAGCCATCCTATCACCCTAAACTGTAAATTGATGTCTTAAGGGGCCCTAAGATGAATGCCATTTTGTCCTAGGACCTTACTAAATAGACCCCCTTAAGCCATCCTATTACCCTAAACCCTATTTATCCTAAACTCTAAATTGTAAACCCTAAAACATTCATAAATTGTCCTATATTAATAGTTTTTTTTTTTCATTCAAGTAACATGCCTTAGACATAAATGAGGCTTACACATTTTATTATTTGTATTCAATTAGACCATTTATACTGAATGGTTTAAGGGTATTTCCTAAACATGTATCTTACATTTTGAAATATCAAACACAATGCAGGTTCACTTATATCTTAGAGATCACATGGATCAATTCAATAATCCATAATCCACCTCCACACCCTCCATATCCACCACCTTCACCTCCACCTCCACGACCTGAAATCGATGGTGCAAGCTTGCAAGCACAAATCAATGCCAATGTTAGATCCATTCAAGATCAAATGAACATTATTCAAAATGGAGAATGTATCACACCACCTTTGAGGATGATTGCATCTAGGACACAAATTGTTGTTTATGGTGTTAGGGCTATGGATGGGATATTAGATGAGCATCGACAATGGCTAGAGGAGAGGAGAACTTCCTATTCTAAGAAGGAAAACATAAAGAAATGAAGAGATGCAATAGAGAGCCACAACACTTTATAAATTAAGACAATGATATTATAGTTATGAATTTATGAATTTGGTTTGATGGATATTTTGTGTGATTAATTTATAAATTTGGTTGGATGGATATTTTTAGTGATGAATTTATGATTTTGGTTGGATGGATATTTTTAGTGATGAATTTATTAATTTTGTTGAATTGATGAACTTATAATGATGAATTTATAATAGTATATATTTTATGACTATCTACTAGATCATGATTTATTCTGTTGGAAAAATGTAATATATATATGCCTTAGACATAAATGTGATTTTTTTGTGAATGCTTCAAGTTTATTTTTTAGTATGTACATGTATTAAAATTGCATAGTTCTCGATCTTAAATTTTGAAATTTATATGTACACATAGTTTAGTTGAATGATGTATGCATGCAAATTATGCATCACATTTTTTATTTTAAATGTATGTACATGTTAAAATTTGAAATTTGTATTGGCGTGCTCAAGTTCAATCAATGTATGCATGTATATGTATATGTATGCACATCCTATTTAAATAAATTTGCATGTACATTTCAAATTTAACTATTTCTTATAATTTTGTAAGTTTGTATGTTAATTTTGTATAATTTAATATAGGTGAACACTTATATCTGATATCATGGATCATTTTAACATCAATGATATCATCAATCCAACACCTCAACAACCTCCACCTCCACCTCAGGCTCCACCTCCCCCTCCACCCCTCCACCTCATATCCTACCTCCACCACCCATTGGATCAGATGAGGCTCGCTTGCAAGCACATATAAATGAACAAGTGGCATCCATTCAAAAACCAAATCAATGCTATACAAAATCAAGCATTGATTCCAATGCACTTGAGACATTTTTCATCTCCGATGCAAAATGTTGTGGATGCCATTAGGACTATCGATTATGATTTAGATAGGCATCGATGAGAAAGAGAGGAGATGAGATGATTTTATGTAGACAGTCTCTCATATAAACACATTTTAGAACTAAAAATAACAAAATCCCATCTAGCCCCTTATTTTATTGACCCTAATACTCACCAGCCCATTCCTCCCAATAAATATAGAATATCCATGAGGTGGTGTACATACATCCACAGATGAGTGCACATTTTTGGGGTTGATGGTATATGGTATTTGATAGTCCAACACATGCTAATCTGGAGGTCCCATTATATTTTTTGAGGAAACTATACATGTAGAGTTTGTTATGGGGAAAAAGCCCAATTATTTTGATTTTAAATTATTTCAGGGTGTTGGTGGTAGCATGATACAACAAAGGTTAGGGGAAAAGGTTAATCCTCAATGCCCAATACATGCACAACCCCTCGTTGCTCCTCTTGGTCTAGCCATTCCTACACCTGTGCATCAACGTGTGGTGGTATCAACATTAGGATCCCTCAGTACGCTCGTAGGAGACCTTGATTAGCATGCTTCTATGATAGCGGGTAGGGAGCATAAAGACCATGATGATTGAGGAGTGTTTTATGGAGTTGGTCCTAGTACCACTCCATGGGTGTCAAAAGCACATGTATGTGCTAATTTCCATCAACTATGCTATGGACCTGATCAGGCCACACCTAGTTTGGGTGGACATGGAGATTCTGGTGGATCATCTATTCACCTTAGTTCATTTGTAGAATTTCTTACTACAATCCATCAACCTAAGGACAGTGCAACACAAGTATAAATATGCATTTACATGTTGAATTTATAAGAATTTTAATGAATGTATGTATCAAAAAAAAATTTACAATACATTTTAATAATCAAACTATTTGGTGTATAGATAACACAAGCGACGAGGCAATCATCTACACCGCGAGTACATATGTCAACACCAATCCTAGTCGACAACCCTTATTGGGTGTTTTGATTTCAATTTTTTAAATTATATATGAAATAATTTTTAACTTTAGTTTTAAATTTACAATTCAATCATGAACACATGTTTTAAATATTTATATTGGTTCTGGGGAGTTAATCGACTTCCATGTCGATTCTACTTGAGGGGTTGTCAAGCACTCCTCTAGTGTCAAGCGTTGCAGATCAGGGATAGGTACATTTATATTGTAAATTGTTTAATTTACATTACTATCTAGTTACAATTATGAATTTTTAATTCACTTTATATCAAATGTGCATGTACACTTGTAAATATTATAAGTGTTAAATGTTTATATGTATGTCTAGGTTGATACGACAATGAGAATGGGCATCGAACAAACATTAGATGTTGTTGCTACTCGTGCGGCCTTTGAATTTTAGGTTGTTTAAAAAAGTTTCTACACAAAATGTGCAAACTTGAATATATATATTTTAACCTAATTCAAGTATATACATACTTTAAATTTGATCTTGTAGGAATTTTTTAGTGCAACTTTCTTCCATGACTTAGTCATAGTTACACCTCTAGGAGGACATGCAAAGCAGGCTCTAGATATCATGGTAATTTAAATTTTTTATTATATTTAAATTCAATTACAAAATATACATTTTGAATAACTTTAATTAAATTTTAAATTGAATATATATATATATATATGAGCTCATACATGTTAAATTATTATTTTTATAGCATGAGACACATCTTATAGTTGAGCATGTACATACAAGTCCTAGAGTAGAGGGTGCAAAACCTCTTATGGTACAATTTAAATATGATAAATTATAAATTAAATTGAATTAAATCATTTTTAATTGTAGAGTAAACATCTAATTTCAACTTTCTTTGTCTTGTACATATGTAGATTGATTCATAGAATTTAGAGGTTGGTCCAGGTGCACTAGAGCATCTAGATCCAGATATGATGGTAATTTAATTTTATGATGAATTATAAATTAAATTGTCATTGAATAATTTTTCATCATCTTACATTTGATTTCATCTTTCTCTTGTACAGAGTGTTTCAGCTCATCCATGTAGTCTACATGGTGTGAAGAGGTCTCTTGATATAATAGAGACAATACATGACCTAAACATGATTTTATGGGTTATATTTGATTATTTCAAGGACAACATATTTGGTTTTTCATGTACTATGTTGGACTTTATTTCATGGGTCAAGTACTTTTTTTGACTTTACTTCATGGGCTAAAGGGATGTAATCACAGATAATCATGATAATCATACTTGTTCTTCTCATAATGTCTCTTATACTAGTGAAGAAGATATTTTGGGATTAGATGAACTATTCATTGAAAGTCATGAGAATCTTCTTGCTCCCTTTCCTAATGTTTCCCCCATCCAAGAATACATAATTGAGAAAAAGGATCCAATCATTGAAAAACAAGAATGTGATGATTTTTCTTCTCTTGATACCTCCTCTCCTTGTGATGTTCAAAGTTACTCTATAAAATCTATTAATGGAATTTTATCAACATCTTGTTTTCTTATAGATCCTAAAAACTCTCCTACTAGGTAGAATATCATGGTACAAGAAAACATCAACACTATCTTGTGTAAACAAAAAATCAACCTCACCTTGAAACATCCTGAATTGCTTGGTATGGATCAACCCTTGAACCAAATGTTAGTAGTTTGTGACAAGTCACCTTCTACCACTCAAAAGAAAAAGGTTACATGTCCTATGATTAGTACCAAGCAAAAACAATATAGAAAGAAAACAACAAATTGAAGAAGCCACAAAGTTATTGGAAGAGGCTTCAAAAACCTTTGATTTCATTTCTACATCCATAGGGGAATACATGATCATAAAAAAAGAATCTATATAGGAAAGAGATAAGGAGGTAATGTAAAAAACAACCACTTCACCTACTTTTTAAAAAGAAAATAAAACATCTAAGACAAAATTTGAGGCAATAAAACAACCATCAAATCTGAAACAAGTTGAAAAACTTTTTGGAAGACGTTTTGAACTTCTCAAGCAACCTGAAAAAGGATGTGTTGCTATAAAGCCTAATGAGCTTGGTTATTTTTCATCAAAATAAAGAACTTCAATCAATGTCAACATCGTTGCAAACAATTCTTCCAAGAAAACTTTAACCTTGGTACATCTGAAACTAATAGATATCCCATTAAATATGTATCAAGCAAAAACTTTGTTTACTTATCAAAATAAATAACTTTAGTTGCTACTGCTTGCCATGTAATAGTTTTAGGATCATAGCATACTCACTATTGCAAGGAGCAGCATATCATCATCTATTTTAGATTCACCCTTGTCCTACACTAAGTGGGGGCAAGCGGTTAGGAAGTCTTATCCCCATATGTCACTTTTCATGGTCTCTTTTGGCTAAGTCATTAACCTTTCATGAATATATAAGAGCAAGCTTGGGATGTGGATGGCATGCCTTAAGTTGGCTTGCATGTGACTCACTTATCCATGGCATAGCTTTGTTTGGAAACATATGACTTCGCGTAGGGATTTCCAAGCTGGCTCTCATGTCTTCTTCCATTTATCATTAGCTACTTTAAAGAAATTGCTCACAGTGTTGGTGTAGCAACTACTTTAAAGTGGCGGCATACATATATGACATCTTTTGACAAAAAATTCATGGCATGAATTTTCTTTTTTCTTAATGATGTGTCCTCTTCTTGGTGGTGTCATTGGGTTTTATGTTGTCCAAGAGTGTATAATATACTGTCATGGCATGATGGGAATAAGGCATCCTATGGGCGATGATTTGACACTTCTGACTTGTCCTCTCTTGGAGACATTAGGCACAATGCTCCCTAAGAGAAATACTGTTACATGAACAAAGCAAAATCCTCTTTAACAAAATTTTTACATGACAAAAGCATTTTCATTGTGGTGCCTTATCAAAGTTATCGAGTATAACTTTGGTATGGTTAATTAGGAAGCCCATTTTGAGGCATGAATTTCCCCATAGCCAATTGCATGTGTGTGAGTGCATACCATCCATGAGTGTATGTGTCTCACCTTTTAGGACTTCTCACCCAATGGATAGCCAAGAGTTTCGTCACCTCAGAGTGTGTATACATTTTTGGACAAACAGTCTAGATTTGATCCACATTGTGTTGGAAAAATTGTTGAAGCTTGATCTAGCTCATTATTATTTCTATTTCTTCTCATTTTCCTTTCTTTTAGTTCTTTCCATTGCATGTTCATGTATCTTGTTCTACTGCATATTATACACCTTGTGTTTTTCCTTTTGTGCTTATGTTGGTTTGACTTGGGATCTTGGATCCTAGGGGCATGATCATTGTATTGACCTGTCGTCCTTTGTCATCCACATTAGTGCGATTAAGAGCTTCCTCTTGAATGTCTACTTTAGTGTGAGTTGAAGTGAAGTTCATCCTCTCAACTAAAGTGGGGAGTCATCAGCACAAAAATGTATCTTTAGACATTTCACGCTCATTTAGCTCTTTCTCTTGGATATTCAGCTAGTTTTCCCTTGATTTAATGTTGTAATATGGTGAACACACTCACATTAGGTCTTGGACTTGCAAATTGAATAAAATGCATGTCTTGTAAGTTGTAAAAAGAATTGTAAATGACTTTCACACTTTCTTGACTTTATTAAGAATTTAAGTCATCTGGTCCTTTCCTCCCTACTTTGAATTAAATATTATTTTAATTCAAAGTTAGATTTCCTCTTCTTATATAATTAGCCAGTTTTTATTATAATTGTTAATTATCCCTTCCTCTCCAAATTCAAATAATTATTTTTAATTATTTAATGTTTAACACTCCACCTTTCCTCTATAATTAAATAATTTTTTTTTATTTAATTATCTCATTATTTGTTCTCACCTTTCTAAATAAATAAAATTAATATTTTATTTATTTCTCCTATGTTGGCCACCTAAATTAATAATCTTTATTATTTAATTTCTCCTATCACCTCTTTTTTTGTGCCAATCTTATCTTCCACCTCAATTCTTTATCTATCCATGTATTTTCCTTAATTAACCTCTGCCGCCAGTTAAATTGTTTTCTAATTTAATCTTGGCCCGTAAATCATGATCCTTATTCTATTGTTCACTTAACTCTCCTCTATAAAAGAGAACTTTAACCCTAATTCATAAATTAATTCATCATTCATCCATTCATCTGGTTGTCAAATTGAAGCAAGCTAGGGTTTTAGCATTCTAAGTCATCAAGATAGCTTTATGGTACATTCAAGAAAGATTCTTCATCAATTGTTGCAACACCTAAAGATATATCATACGTGGAAAGTTTTAATTTCATTTTTTTTCATGTTTCATGTTTCTTATCTTATTTCATCATTTTGGTATAATTACCTAAACGGGGTTTGACCAAGGCAAACCCCCAATCCCTAACAATCAACATTTTCTATCTCTTCCTTTGTGTGATTACAAATTTAGGTGCTTGGATGGCTTGGAAATAAGTGAAGAATAGGTTTCAAACTTGTTGTAGTCATTTCCCTTTTGGAAAGGTTAAAATATCCACAAAAGTCACTTTTAGGCCCGAATTTGGTAGTTTCAAAACCAGACACTAGGAGGAATGAAGAAGCGGGCGAGGCTTCAGACTCCACTTTCAGATCTCGAAATCTAAAGTGGACTAAGTCACCATCAATGGTGACTTAGTCCCAATGTACATGTTTTTCAATCTTTTTTGTAGATTAAGATACCCATTTGGCTGAAACAAGCTCCAAAATAGTTTCCAAATCAGGGACTAAGTCACGGATTGGTGTAAGTGTCCCAATTGGCTTCTACATGAATTTTTTAGGATTATAAACCTTAATTTTATCCCTCTTTAGTTTCTAGGTGCACCTTTAAGTTTCATCGAGTTTACATTATAATTTACTTGCATTTTCTAGGTCATTTCCATATCACGGTGTGTTTAAAAACATCTTGCATTTCTTAAGTTTTGTTAATAATTCATCTCTTTTATCAATTAATTGGTCCCTAACGGAATTATATTTAAACATATTTCAATCATATTTGCATTATTCTTGAGTTAACTCCTAAGTTTTTGTGGGATACCTTTCTCCTTTTAGGTGCAAAACCCTAGAAGTGTAAGAGAGCACATCTAAAGAGGAGTAAAACTTGTTGATTTTTAGTGAATAGGGGTTTTCCTTGGGCAAACCAATTTTAGGTAATTAAACCAAATGAAGAGATAATGAAATAAGGACATGAAATATGAAACAAGGAACATGAAACATGAACAATGATACCTTGAATGATGTCTTGTAAATCAACAATTTAACATGAAATGACCATGAAGGATATAGATCTAGATCTTGAGATAAGTATATAGCAATGCTTAAAGGTCCTAAACCCAATGTGAAAGTGTACAACACTTTGCAACACTAAATTAAGGAAAAATTAGGTTTATTTAGGTTTAAAAGGGACCAAGACCTAATGTGAATATGTAAAACTCATCACAACACTAGATAAAGGCAATATTAAGTCCAATTTATCATTAATTATTCCCAAATCAAGCAAGGAAAAGATGTACTTTTTCTGTCATTACATCTAGCCCCCACTTTAGTGAGAGGATGAACTTGCTTCAAACTCACACTAAAGTAGACATTCAAAAGGGGTCATTGTGTATCGATGCAAATGGGCTAGGATAACAAGGATCAAATGAGGTGGCCATGCCCACAAGATCCAAGATCCTACATCAAACAAACATAAGGGAAAAATGACACACACAAGGTGTATGATATGCAACAAAACAAGATACACAAACATACAATGCCAAAGATATGAATATGCAAGGAAAAGAAAGAAAATGTGGATCAAGATTTGACTACTTGTCCAACACGATGTGGATTAGATCTAGGCTATTTTTCCAAAGATGCATGCTCACTTGTAGAAAATAGAATTTCAGACTATCTGTTGGGTTCAATTATCGAAAAAGGGTGAGAAATGCGACTGGTATGTGCTCACAAATACGAGTGGCTAAGGGAATTCATGCCTATGTTTGGCTTCCATACAACCAAACAAAAGCTATACCTCCTAGTAACTTGGATAAGGTTCCATGCAATAATGATCTTCAAGCTTCATGAGACAAGCAAAAATTTGTATGCCTGGAGCTCAGTAACAATCAATCAACTTCGAGCTTCATGAGGCAAGCAAAGCTTCGTATGCTTGGAACTCATGAACAAACAGGATGGCTCCACAGGAATGCAAAGTGTGTTATACAAGGTGGCCATATAACAAATAGTGTAAGGTGCATTCAAAGGGATTTTACTTAATTTGTGCAAGGTCTCTTCTTAGGGAACATCATGCCCAATTTATCCAAGAGAGGACAAGTCAAAGAAATATCACTCTTAGATGAAATCAAACTCAGTGACACCACCAAGAAAAGGAAACATCACAAGAAGAAATAAATCCCAAAATGAAACATGAGTGTCGATGTATGTCCCCACTTTAAAGTGGTTGCTAACACCATGAATGCGAGAAATTCCTTTAAAGTAGAAGAAGAAATGAGAGCTTATTCAGAAATCCCTATGCCAAGTCATATGTTTCCAATAAGCTACAACATGAAAAGGGGAGAGGTTGCCCCCAAAAGGTAGTATGTCACATGTGAGCTAACTTAAGGAATGTTGTCCACATCCCAAGCTTTCTCTTATATGTACATGAAAGGCGGTCAACTAGCCAAAAGAGACAATGAAAAGTGACATACAAGAACAATGCTACATAACCATTTGTCCCCACTTAGTTTAGGACAAGGATGAGCCAAAATGAAAAGAGGGACTAGGTGCTTCAACCCAAGGAAGAGCACCACAATCCTTACAATATTGAATTTTGTTATTCAAAGCATTAAATTCATTAGTATAATGACCATGAACTCTATGATATGAGCAAAATGAACTCTTGTAGTAGAATTTATTTCATGTGAACTTCGAGGGAGAGATATCATACAATCTTGGAGTAGTCTCATCATGATACTCTCTTGATCGAAAGTAGAGGATGTTTCATTATTTTGCAATAAAGATATCTCTTGCTTCGTACATGATTTCATATGTATGCAATAATCTTTATATTGTGATATTTTGTTCTCTCCTTTATAGGAGGGTGTAAAATATAATGAATTCAAATCATTAGTGTTTTGCATGATGAAATTGACATTAAGCAAAGATTTCATTATTTCTTTCAAAGGATAACAATCAAGACCACTAGTGTCTATCAATTTATGATGCACAAATGTTAAAGTTGGCTTAGTGGATTCTTTTGTAATAGTGTTGATATTAAGTGGTCTTGTTTGTGTTTTTCAAGGGAAAATAACCAAAACCACTAGTCTTTTCTTGTGTGTGAGGATCTATATATAGGGACATGAATACCTTGTTCTCTAGCACCACATCCTTTTTCCACTATAACCATGTTATTTCATAAGTTCATAACCTTTTCCATAAATATTTTTCATCTCTTTTGGATTTGGTGGTTTCTCATAATTAAGTTCATCAAATTTTGTTGTGTAATTTGTTGTCTTTTGTTCTAAAGTAGTTGAGGTGGATGCTTTCAAAGGGTCTTCCAAATTTTATGTTAACATTACTACTTTTACTTTTCCCTTTTTAGAGTCTTTGTTTATGTTCTTGTATTCTCCCATGAATGTTGGTTTGAAGTCTAAGGAGGCCCAATCATCTTCTAATAGCATCATGACTTCCTCAATGTGTTTTTCTTTGTCTTTTTGTTGCATGTGTTCTACTTGTGTAGTTGGTGTTTATGTTTTCAAAGGATTCTCTTTGTTTCTCTCAATGTTTAAACAAATGTTTGGTTCAGAGTCAACTTTGAGTGTGTACACTTTGTTGTTGTATACATACTTCATTATACGATGAAGAGTAGAAGGCACCCCATTCATTACATGAATCCATGGTCTGCTTAAAAGAAGGTTGTATGAAATAACATGAGACATAACATGGACTGGTGCTTCTAGTGTGGCCTTTCTAGCTATAATAGGAAAAGTGATCACACCAAGTGGTTGTTTTCCTACATTGTCAAATCCCTTAATAGATAAAGATTCAGGTTGAATTTTTTATTTATCCACACCAAGCCTGTCCAAAAGGTTTACACTACACACATTAAGAGTGGAGCCATTGCCGACAAGGGTTTGCTTTATGCCTATCCTATTGTATCTAGCTATTATCATGAAAGAATCATTTTATTTTTGCACTTCCAAAGGAGGGAGCTCACTTTGGTGGAAAAAATGGTCAACATTCATTCCTTGAATCATGGCTGCTATGTCATTCGGTTGTGAATTATAAGGGATAGGAACTTGTTGTAAAGTGTTTTGAATCATGTTATGGTAATGAGGGGAGGATTTAATAAGGTCCTATAATGATATCTTAGTAGGAGTGTTCTTGATTTGTTCAACAAGATCATACTCCTTTCCACTTTGTGGAGGAAAATGAGGAGGACCTGGTAAGATATGGTTAGGAAATGAGAGGGAGGTTGAAGGTGTTTTTCTTGGTTGCAAATTGTTCATAGTGTTATATGCATGAGCAACATTATTAGAAATCAGTTGCTAAAAAACATTATTCTTTGGTGGGTAAAGGATAAGTTTAGGCTTGTTTTGAGTTTGCAGTCATTGTGAGGGTGGGTAAAGAATTAGAGGATTCTTAGGATTTCTCAAAGGGTATGTAGGAGGTCTAATAGTAAAGGGGGATCTAATGAAAACTTGTACATTCATAACCTCAATAGTATTTGTTTGATGTATTTCTAATAAAGGGAAATCTAGAATCACCTTTTTACCATCACCTAAGGAAGCAACATTACTATTATTGTCATTTTCTTGCACCATGATATCCTCCCTAGGAGGAGAGTTTTTTGGAGACTAAAACCAAATGTTCTAGAGCATTCAGTTAGTTCTTCCAAAATGACTTCATCACAAGTAGGGGAATGATCAATGGTTGAATTGTCTTTCTCAATAAGGGTTTCCCTAGGTGAAGAGGGACAACTAAAATTCTCATGACTTTCATTGATCAAAGTATCTTCTTCGCAACTAGGAGAGATACTAGGCAAAGTACAAATGTGATTTTCATGATCATTTATGATTTCATTCCTTTGTTCCCTTTAATTTCTTCCAAAATAGGATAGGTAGGGGATGGATCATAAAGAGGGTTGTTATAGACCCTAAATATTTGATCATCTAACACCAACATATCCTCATCATTTACAATCTCATCCTCTTCCACTAAATCATTCTCACAAGCAAAGGTAGAATGGAAATTAGGTAAGGTGATGTTTAGAAATGTATCTATGACTTCATTATCTTGTGTTATAATATCATCCCAATGGTGAGGAGGAGAAGGACAAGAAAGAATTTCATGATTCTCAATAATTGCATCTTCTTTCACCAAGATACCTTCGTCACTAATAGGAGAGGTAGCGGGAGAAGAATAATTATGATCGTCATGGTTCTCTATTCTTTTATCCTCTTCTATCACATCATTCCCACAAATAGGATAGATAATAGGGGGTGTAGGTTCAAGGAAAGCATCAAAATTTTCACTCTCTTGCACTAAAAGACTCTCATAGTTAGGAAATGTATCAAATGAATGACTAACATGCTTCTTGACTAGCTTTTTCTTTACAAACTTGGAAAAGATAGATAGCAAGATTTGTGAAAAGTAATCTATGCAAAATTAAAATGGAAAGAGACTCAAAATGCAATGTAAATAACTAGAATGAATTGTGTAAATGCAATTTTTAGATTCCAAACAAGGAAATTTATTAATTATAGTATGCAACAATCTAAAAATGAAATGTTGTAATAATTTTTTTTTTAATTAAGCAATACATGAAATGGAGTGATTTAAACTAGATCTAGTGAAATGCATGTAAACTCAACCAAGTAAACGAGATAACTAATGCGGTAAATAGAAGTGCAAGGTTGTCAATCTTGTAAAAGTCAATTTAGAATCTTGCATTGGGACTAAATTTCCCGGTATGAGTCTTAGTGAGGATTTTTTCACAATTTTAGAAAATATTAAGTGATTTTTATGCTCTTTGATTTGGATGATCTGTATACTATGAAAATAGAAAATTCGAAATAATTTAATGCTGCAAAGATGAAAAAAATACAACTTTATATGCACTACTAATGCAAAATTACAAACCCTGAATTCTAATTAACTAATACAAACCCTAATGCAATGTTAATACAAGCTGAATATGAGGATGATGATGCACTCCAAATCAGAAAATGAAATTTCTAAATGAAATTTCAATAAAAATGTAAGATAGAAAATTATTGTCACTAGGGTTTTGGACCTAGGACAAGAAAAATTTTATGCTCCACGACAAAGAAAACTTTAGAATCTCAATCCAATGAAGAAAGTGGAAATTGATCTGACAATAAGGCTATCCTATAGTTTGATTATAAACTAATGAGGATAAATGAGAGTTCACAGATAGGTCTTGGAAAGATAAATGAAATACAAGATCCAATGTGGATTTTGCTAGTGTCGATTCACCAAATGAAACAATAGAAGATTGGGTTTGCTTTCATATGGTCTAGAACATGAAAAACCCAAATTTGTAATTATCTCATTGAGAGGAAACCTCTGATCTCAATTAAAGTATGTAAAGGAGAAAGAGATCTTGCAATAGGTTTTTCCTAGGGTTTGATTATAAAATAACGAGGCTAAATGAGGGGTTCACCACCAAGCTAGGGCTTGGAAAGATCAATGAAATGCAAGATCCAATGTTCAAGCCTAGTGATGCATGAAACTTGAATGAATGAAATAGAAATGAATATAAATCAGAACAAAAAACTATAAAATTAGAGGCATGCACAGAAGGTGTAGAGATTTAATGAAGTCTTGAAATGATGGAAACAATGATTTAATGTTGAGTGGGACTCTTAGCTAGTCACGGGCAATTTAGTCCTAGACTAGTTTTTAATATAAGGTGGAATGTTGATTGTTGATTAGATCTCCAGAAACCATATTAGGACTCATACACCCAGGTGACATTATCGACCAGTGTACTTTTTTAAATGTTAAAGGTTTGATTTTTCTCTTAATCTCTTCCTTTTCTTCCACTTCATTTCTAGATCCCAAATCTGATTTTTCAGACCTGTAGATGACTTTTTGTGAGGGATATGCTTGCAAATGAGGGAGAAATCGCATTTCTCCAAGCTTGTAACCTAATCTTCAATGATACTTCAAGCTCCAAGATACCTAGACCTGCAATCACACATGCAAAGAGAAGTAAAACTTGTTCATTGTTAGTGAATAGGGGTTTTCTTTGGTAAAACCCTTTTTAGGTAATTAAATCAAATGAAGAGATAATGAAATAAGGACATGAAACATGAAACAAGGAACATGAAACATAAACAATGATACCTTGAATGATGTCTTTTAAATCAACAATTTAACATGAAATGACCATGAAATGACCATGAAGGATATAGATCTAGATATTGAGATAAGTATAGAACAATGCTTGACCTTGGATCTTGAATGCAACATCACAACACTAGCTCAATAACACGCTTCATGCTTGATAATCTTGACATGATGATGGATCTTGAATTGTTGTGACAATTGATGAAAAATATACCCTTGAATGCCTTAGAAATGATCTTGAATGCTCTCTTGATGATCTTGTAAAGTCTTTGAATGCTTAACTCTTGAGTGCTTGAATTGATATCATGAAGGATTATATGAAATAATGATTTGATACCTCATTTATATAGGGAAACCATCTAATATCCCATTAATTAGATCCCACATGTCGACATTCATGAAATTTGAACTTAAAATGTAGATTTTCCTGCTAAAAAATCTAAAAATAAGCCAAATGGGACTCATACACCACACTTGGCATATAGGTCCCATAGGGCCTTTTTAGGTGGCAAAAGTGTTGGGGTCTTTAAGAATTAGGATTTTATTTATTGATATTGTAAGGATTTTTGATTTGAAATATGCCTTGGGATGCACAATATATAGGGTCTTAGGGGCCTATTAATGATGATATTAATGTCATAAATGTAAGAGGGCTCAAAATTCAATGTGAAAGTGTAAATAAATATACTTTACAACATCAAATTAAGGAAAACATAGGTATTTTTATCTTAAAAGGGTCCTAAACCCAATGTGAAAGTGTACAACACAACACAAAACTAGATTAGGTCCATTTAGTTTACAAGCCTCCTAAATTTAGTGTGAAGGTATAAATAAATACACTTTACAACACTAAATTAAGGAAAAGTTAGGTTTATTTAGCTTAAAAGGGGCCCAAGACCTAATGTGAATGTGTAAAACTCATCACAACACTAGATCAAGGCAATATTAAGTCCAATTTATCATTAATTATTCCCAAATCAAGCAAGGAAAAGGCATACTTTTTATATCATTACAAGAACCAAACACTTCTGTAGTGGAAAGAAGTGAAGCTAGACCACTCTAACGGTTAAATATGACCCAAATCTACATCACCATGTCACTCAACACATCCACAGTGCACAAACTACCCTCATAAATAGTGATAGTACATTAGGTCGACCATGTACCTGAATTAAGACTATAAGTAACCACATAGATGCTTCTCCAAGTCACCTAGACCACATAGCAACACTTCACAGGATTTGGACAAAATCCCAAAAAAATTTAACATCATCAAAATATTTTGCAACACAACCACAACCACCTTAAATAAATATTACTTTCATCCTAAACATGAGGATGCACTACCATTGAACTTCAACATAGAAACTAAACTTACACCAGAAACTCCAAGGGAAGATTAATACAAAAAATATAAGAATTTTCCCAAATCTGTAAGACAAGAAACCTTACTGTTGATAAATGTGGAGCAATTCCATTTCTCCCAGATAATCTTCTACACAAACAAACAAACTATCAAATGCAACTTTCACTGCACAACAACCTATTAATTAAAACTTTGGATATAGAACCTTTGAACACCTTTGATCATCATATCTAAACCGCACAAGCATATCTTCAATCATGAAAAAATGTGGAGCACACCACTAAACACACCTTTGTCATATTGCACACTCTTTTATTTAAATTTTCTCAAAAGAACTTGGAAGCCAAGTGAACTAGTTGCATGATGCATTAGTGTAGTGTAGGAAAATGCATACCCTTATATTTTCACACTTGTTTGGGACCACTTTGATTTGTTTATCCTTGTTCATGTCTTAATTGGTCCTATTTTGTATCCACAAGACTAATAAACTATATATTTTTAGGGCTAATCCTGACAAACATCTAAAGATAAATGAAAATTTAATGATTTTGGCTATGTGTCCTTTATTTTTTAATTGGGACTAAAACACCAACTAGGGCGTCTTTTTCCTCCAAAGGTCTTGGGACCCGATTTTGAAATGTGCCTTAAAGGGCCTCCTTTTTGGAGTCTATGCCCCAAGTTTCAAGCCTCGGGACTAAGACACCAACTAAGGGGTCTTCGTCCCCCTTAAGTTATTTTTGAGATTTAATTTAAACTCTTGGTGGAATTTATCCTCCTTTAATTAATGAATTCATATGTCAGCTTGTTGTGGTGTAATTTTAGGATATTAAGCATGGATGAGTATAAATACAAGGTTATTTCACTCATTTTCACCTAATACTTTTGTAAGAGCATTCATAGTAGTAAATTGGAGTTCACAAGAGCATTCAAGAGTGATTCATCAAGCATTAAGAGCCATCATCAAGATTCAAGCATCATGTCAAAAATATTCTTGCATCATGTGTGTTTTTGAGCTAACATTTGTGATGTAGGGTTTTGATTCAAGCAAGAAATTCAAATCAAGATTTATCAAGCATTCATTCAATTCAAGATCTAAATTCAAGATAGCCACTTCACACAAGTTTGTAGATTTAATAACAAGGGTTTGGTGAGTTACAACATAGCACTTTGTTCATTCATCATTTCCCTTCATTATTTCATTTCATTCTAAAGTTTAATTACCAACAAGGGGTTTAACCAAGGAAAACCTTATCACAACAATCAAAAATTTTTCCTTCTCTTGTATGTTTGTGTTTTATGTAATTTTGGTTGAAGATCATTTGAAGTGAAAAGTTGCAAAGCTTCAAAGGTATTGTAAAGGTCATCTCTACAGGAAAGTCACGCATGTGCCGTATCTATAGCTCTGTGACCTATCCGGATGGGAGAAGGAAGTGCAAACCTGACCTAAGATCATTCTAAATTCGTCAAAATTCAGATTGGGACAAAGAAGATAATAAGGGAATCTTAGTCTTCTTGGAGGTGCTCTTTAGAGATTCCTTCAGATTTGGTTCTACATCCCAAGATTTGTGTTTTCCCCAAAAAATATACCAAGACTAAGAATACTAAGAAGGGAATCTTAGTCCTCCCCTAGCATATTTTGAAATTTTTGCATTTCCAAAATCCTTATCACATTTCCAAAATTCCTAGGTACATAAGCATCTTAACTTGTTACTTTATTTTGTCATTTGTGTCCATTCAAATTTGCATTAATAGGCTTTGTGTGAGCGAAAGCAAGTGACAATTGTCTTCAAGTTTTGGTGGTGAACCCCTTCAAAAGTCAACTTGAAAGAATTATCTTATGATATTGCTACCGATTCAACTGTAGTTTCGAGTCAAACCCCTTATTGACCTATATGTTTCATGAGTAGTGGTTCATACAAGAACCTATCTTCTCAAGATGAAATGGTCCACTTAGCACTCATTAGACCTAGGTGGATGTCATGCTGCAGGTGAAGCTAATCGGGTCCGGCCCCGAGGTCACCCATCCTAGTATCGCTTCCAGCTCAAGCTTTAACTGTGAGTTTTCTCCAAGGTTAAGCCCGCTTGAGTTGTTACTCCCCATTTGCAAACCTTCTTCAAAGCAAGTGTTGTGCTTTATGAACCATTCATTATAGAGCCCCTTTTAGCCTTGGTCAAAGAATTATCTAATGAGGGGGGTGAATTAGTAGATACTAAAAATTTGGTCCTCAAAAACTTTATGCAGATTACTTTCTTAACTTCAAATACCTTGTGCAGATTTATTACTCAACTCTTATTGTGTAGATTGTAAACTAAAGATGCAAACAAAAAATGAACACAAACACCTACAACACCAGATATACATGGAAAACCAAAGATGGGAAAAACCACAATGACAAAGGTTGCTTGATTCTACTACTCAAATCTAGTGTCACAAATGAATTCTCTATTATAATGTTTTAGGGCACAACCCAAGGAAGCATCAACTACCTAATTTAGAAGCTGCAACTTCAAGGATGCAACAAAACCTTGATTTAGGAGCTACAACTCCAAGGATGTAACAACACCCTAATCTGAGCCACAACTTAGTATAATGGTAACAAATTCAAATATTCATAGAATTGGTTTTGAAAAACCTATAATGCATCATTGCATTTAGTACATTGTGCACTTATTGCAACTCACACTCTACTATTGAAACTACACTCTCAATAGAAAAACTTTGCACATCTCTCTTCTGCACATAGAACACTCAATGTTTTATCTCTAGCCCTCTCTTTCTTCTCTTCTTCACTTTTACATATACTCATCTAGATGATTATCTACATTACAAAATAGGTTACTTTTTCATAATCTTCCTACTACAACTCATTTATGCATTACTCTATTTGGCTCTCTCTATACTTGTAGTCTACACTCACTACACACTCACATAAGATACTCCAACATTGAAAATTCTCTGATTGTCTTCTTTTCGCTTAACTCCACTAACGTGGAATCTCTACCTTGAGATACACATCACCATCCAGATTGTCCAATCTGGTTACATGCATTGCATCACCACTAAACTCATCTATTAGGGTTTCCATACTTGCTATCTTCACCAACATGCCTCCTCTACCTCGATCCACACACACCACTGTCCAACTCATCATAAAGAGATCTGATAACATTTACTAGTTATTGCCATATCTTGCATCAAGCCACCCAACATTTAATTTGGTTATAGATAATTTTCCAAAATTAGCTTCTATATCAAATCCAAGAATCTAATATGCATTAAATGCATTCTCTTGTCAATATGATTAGATTCGATCTTGATCACTTCCACAGTTTGTATTGCCACCTTAAAGATCAAATTTTTATTTTCTTTGGTCACTTGTGCAGCTGGACTAATTAATTGCTTCTCCTATTTTAGTTACCAGAAAAAAAACCCATGTTCACAAGGACTAGACTATTGCAGATCTTCAAATTTAAATACTAGCCATTGATTTTCTTTCTCATGCATGATCCTATGATCTTTGTCCACTATCATGCCTTTAAACCCTAATTGTCAGATAAGCGGTCATTTAAATCACCATAATTGATATTAGGGGTATTCATCATGTTGCTCTATCAAGGAGACATTCACTACAGTCTCATCGACTTCCACCATTCTCTTTGATAGGTTGCTTTCTTGTCATACATAGGGTCTACTGATTATCACACAACTCACAACAAAGATGTGAGTTGTCCATCAATCTAGTCAACACCTTTAAATCACCACTGCCAGATTAGTATTCTTTAGATTGACTATCACCATTGATACTCATCTCATGTCAGTCTCTTGTCATCATCTAATCTTTACTGCTTGATCTCCACCATTAATCATAGGGTTTAGTTTCAAGTTGCATCACATGTCGCTTTGTCAGGGAGACATGCTTCAAGGTCCTACTGTTACACACATGTCACTCTGATAAGAATTTCCTTTAAGTACAAGGGCCCACGTGCCATATTTCATCCATGTCATCACCATGTAATTTGCAACAATGATGTGAATTAGCACACCGAGCAGCCATTCTTTGCCACCTGTTAGCCTTTGTCACAATTAGGTCCCACTAGCTTTTCGCCTTATCACTCCATTGAAGGGACATCTAAATAACTCTCATTGAAACAATCCTATCACTCCAATAAGTGAATGTTCCTCCTTATCACTCTATTGAAGAGAAATTTTCCATACTCCTACTAATACACCAAAGTCACACCAATGAGATAGCCATCAAGCTATCAAAGAGACATTAACTCAAATCTCATCGATATGGTGTTATCACGTCGATACCTTTTGTTACTACAAACAAGTGGTCCCCACAACATCATCTCACCACATGTCACCATCCAATATTTATTTATGCTATATTTCCTTCTATCACTCACTCTCTAACTATACCATCAATGCATGTTAGCCTTACTAGGTCCCACAGTTGACATTATACTCCCATCGCCCTATCAAAGACACCTTCTTCAATGTCTCATCGATATGCCAAGGTCTCACTGATGAGTAGGTCATCAGGTTGTCGAGGAGACATCCAAACAGTTCTCATCGATGACCATCAGTCACGCCAATGAAGTTCATTAATGATGTCACCTATCCACCTCATCACCATGTCACTACATCATAATCCACAACAAGGATGTGGATTACTATTTATCCAATCACATCATGCCGCATATTATTTTTTGTCATCACTGTCACCCACATCATCATGACTTGGTCCCACTCGACCACTTCCTTCACATTGCCATATTAGAGAGACATTGAAAAATGTCTCAACAATGCCATACAGTCTCATCGATAATGCTTTCATACTCCTTATTGCTCCATTGCTAAGAACTTGAACTTTGAAACATCTTGTCAGAGTTTACTAAGTTATGAAAACCTGTGACTTTTTGAGATATGGATATTGGGTTATCAGAGAGACTTTGATACAAGTCCCACTCATAAGCACTTCTCACATTGATGAAAAATTAATCTACTTTCTACATTTCCACAATGAAGAGACATCTCCCATTCTCTCATCAATCACACATGGTCACACTGACAAAGTGACCATAAGGCCATTAGAGATTCTCTAGTTTGACTCTTGGTGATACAATGGTGTCACACCGATAAAATGATCATTATATTTTTAGAGAGACTCTTGGGTGAGTCTCACCAATACCATTCACTCTCGCTAGTACATCCCTTCTTACATCCTTAAGACACTGACAACCTAGGTGATGGGGCTGGTCACCAACATAGAAAGATAGACTTAAGTTATCAGTTAAGTTACTGAAAACCTATCATAGCACGTCAATGAAGAAATATAATGCTATAACTAGCTCTGCCATGACTGCAAACACAATAGGGTTTAACTGATAATCCCTAAAACCTGAAGGCGAATATAATCCATTTTTTGATGCATCCTTCACTTTTTGGACCTACACATTACCCTTTTGGAAAGCTCTCAAAAAACCCACATCAAATTTGCTACCTGTTTACACCTTTTTCTTTTGGAAGAACCCTTTACATCCTTAGATTAATCTTGCATGGTAAAAATGCAAGATTTGGGAAACATTTGTTGAAACATGCTTCTTTTACTAGCATCCTATACCATAACTTCCAAAACTAGATCGACTACATCTCCATAGCATCTAGGTACACCACTAAACTAGTTTTTTTCATTAATTCCAACATCCTCACTTGCATGAGCAACTCCATTTCATCTCCTATCATCATGTCAACAATCTCCTTTGCCTGATTTTCCCTTTTGACACCAATGACAACATTATGTGCTTCTGCATAGGATCAACACACTTCTCCTCTAATCCCCTTTTGACATCAATGAAAACATATTCCAACAATCTCCCCCTTTGTCATTGATGGAAAAACTTTAAATGCTCAATGATATTGATTAGCCAATTCAACATTTGTACCAATATCATCTTTACTTTCTACTTCTATTGTTCCTTTCTTAAATTCTCCTCTTTGATAATTTGCATGACTTTCTCCCCCTTTTGACATCAATTGCAAAGGGATCACTCCTCTTGAAAGCATTCTTTTCCTTTGATAAGAAGTGCAAAGGGTCTAGCCATTCTCTAATATCCTCCTTTGACATTCCTTCTCCTTTGCTCATCCTTATGAGCATCTTCAACTTTCTCTCTTATGATCAAATATTTTGAGCACTTGCTCATCCTTTCTCCTCTTCTTATCTTAGGTCGCTTCTTCTTGGAAATGGAAAAGGTAATTTTCTCCCCCTTTAAGAGATACAAAGTAAAAACAATATTTCTCTCATACCAACTACTGTATTCAACCTTTTTACTACAATGGAAATACCATATGCTTCAATTGCTCTGTACCAATTAAAAAAAATATCTGATGCCAATTGAAATTTCATTACATCCTCTTCTCCAATTATGTATGATACCAATTGTACATATACTTATTCATGATTTGTGCCAATTAAATCATATAATTGACATCGATTGATGATATCATGCCCTGATACTGATTATCATTCTGACACCAATTGTGAATGTATTCACATTATGCTATGTACCAATTGATATCCAGGACTGCACTATATCAAGTATAACACTAATTTGATACTAGTAGAATCACCCCCTTAGACCTTGCTCCATGCTCTTCTACTGGCCTACTCACACATTTACTTCATTTCAAGTTATGTATTTCATTTGTACTAGCTAATCTGATTATACAATTGATCTGCTAACTAAATCAACTCCCCCTGAGATCATGCAACATTTTCTTCTCAGCATACTCGAACATTTGCTTCCTTTTGGCCTATGTACCAACTAGAATGTTCTAAATTTTTTTATAGTGGTATAATACCAATTTAAAAAATATATCTATAGAACATCTCCCCCCTGGACTCATACCCTAACACTACAAACTAGTGTTCTGAGGCAGAAGCAACCATATGGAGCATTTCCTATGAGTCTTTCTCTCTCCATACCATCTTGTGCACCTTCTTTGATACATCAGCCATCTTTTCAACAACATGTGAACCATTGTTCATTCTAGAAGATGTATCTTTCCTTGTATTCTTTCTCTTGCTCTGTACTACTGGTCTCACAAGATATAATCTACAATATTTCATTGTATGATGAAAGTTGTTACACTTGTAGCATACTACATACATATTTATTACAAGAGAAAATGAATTTCTATTTACATATTTTGTGCTCCTAAGTGCAACTCTACATTCTCTAGCCCTATGACCAAACTGATTACAGGCATAACAGTAACCATTAAAACATGGGGACCACTTGCTCATAGTGTTCATCTGAATAGGATGAGGAGGTCTTCTTTGATTTGGCTTCTTCATGTATCTCATCCTAGTAAATCCTTTTGAATTAGCTCCCATAATGTTTTTTCTTTTTCTTTGATGCCTTGGGATTGATTTCTCCATCTTCTTATCTACTATGGCCATCTTTTTTAACTTAGTAGTA